>CAMZMU010000067.1:17552688-17980562 GCA_947311845.1 Poa pratensis
GGGAACAAGAGATTTTCTCTCAGTATCTCTCATCTTAGGTCCATCCTTCTCAGTATATTTGTGCTTGCACTACAATAAGTGTAAGTAATTTTGTAAGGGAATGAAAGAATAAATAAACCTCGGTAGATTTAGTTAATGAGCTGCAACAATTTTTATATGAAAAAATTGCTTAACGAAATGGAGGCATCACTTCTTGCATTTGTTCCTCATATACATGTAAAAAAGTGTTTATTCAGCTCTAGTTTTGGGCCAGCGAGGAGGCGACTGCAACTGCCTCCACGTTTGATGGATTTCTTAGCCATTCAAAAACTGTGGGGCTGGGTGTTTTGGCACACACTGATATCCCCTCAATGGGCTACGGGTCATATTGCTCATGACAAGGCAACATAGCCACCACCACTAGGAGATCGCTACAGGCGCACGGGCATATGCAGGCTTGTTTTATCAGCGTCAACTGGTGACGCGGGTGCGTGGGCCGCAGCAGCGAAGTAAAACAATATGCCATACCTTCAAGAAATAGATATGAGAAAAATGAAGAAAATAGAAAAGTAGACTAGGTGGTGGCATGTATATGGAACCTTGCTGAGTAAGGGTTATGTCACCAGCAACGCAATCCCATCCATGGGGAAAGACATGTTGAAATATTGGCAGGCCTAGTATTTTTGAAATGGGTGTTCGAAGTTGCAAAACTGTAATTCAACATAAATTATAAAGATCCTAACTACAAATTTTTCAGAGATGGAGTTAACAATACAAGATAACAATTCTTCATGTCTTAAAACTGAAAATTAATATCTGATGGGTCATCCTTAGCTTGCACGAAGAATTCTAGTTTAAGAGATGTAATGAAACATTTGTGTCAAAGTACGAGAAATAAACAAAAAATAGTGCGAGACATTTCATTTCAAAATTGAGATGGAAGTAATTAACATTTCATTACAAAGGAAAGATTAAGATGTGAAGCAGCACAAGGCTGTGGAGGAACAGCTCCACCTTGCTGCTACAACGTGGACAGCACAAATGTTGAAGGAACCACTTCAACGTGCTGCGCTAGATATCGCTCTAGAGGCGTGGGCTGCCAAGAGTTCAATCCAAACTCTTTAACACACAAGATCTAATCCAAGATCTTTAGGACAGAACACAAGTTCTTATTATTGATAGGTAGAGTGTACATAGGCTGGTTACATATGTAGAGGTGAGGACCTCTATTTATAGGCTCCATGAGCTTTCACTACTTAGCTCTACTTAAAGCTAGAAGGTTCTAGAGTACACTACTTAAAGCTAGGAAAGCAAATACAAACAACCTAGTTACTACTCATGGCTGGAACACTCTAGAAACCACTACACAACGTATGGCTATAGTGCCAAATTATGTAGAATATAGTAGAAGTGTGTAGAAGCCATAATGAATTTGACTCCAACTTTATTTTATTTTTATTTCTCTACTGTCCCTCATCATCCTCCCCTGGTTGTTTAGAACTCGACCTCGAGTTATCCTCATAAAGTGCTTGTTCTGGATGATAAAGAGTCAGGTCTGCCACATTGAATGTGTTGGAGATTCCCATGTCATTTGGAAGATCTATCACATAGGCATTGTCATTTATCTTCCTCAGAATTGAGAAGGGTCCATATTTCCGCTGCCTAAGCTTCCCTTTGATGCCTAAAGGCAGTCTTTCTTTACGAAGGTATACCATTACCTTGTCACCAACTTGGAATGTCTTCAACCTCCGTTTGCAATCAGCTAGCTGTTTGTACTTCTGATTTTGCGCCTCCAACACATGGCGAATTTCTTCAAATAGTTCGGTGTAGTTATCAGCAAAGGACAATGCTGCTTTTGAGTTTCCCTTTGATGGTAGCTTCACTAGATCCACCACATGTGTTGGAACTTTAGTGTAGACAATAGAGAAAGGACTCCTGCCTGTTGATCTATGCTTGGAGTTGTTGTAGGAGAATTCAGCAAGGGATAAAGCTAAATCCCATTGTCCCTTTCTATCTCCACAAATGCAACGGATCAGATTACCCAAAAACTTGTTCACAACTTCCGTTGCCATCTGTTTGTGGTGCGCAGTACTAGAAAATTTTAATTCAGTGTTGAACTGCTTCCACAAAGTGAGCCAAAATGCAGCAAGAAACTTGCTATCACGGTCCGAGACGATGGACCTTGGGACCCCATGAAGTCTGACCACTTCTCGAAAGAACAAATTTGCCACATGATGCGCATCTGTTGTCTTGCGGCATGGAATGAAATGAGCCATTTTAGAAAATCTGTCCACCACGACAAACACTGCATCATTCCCGCGCCTTGTTCTTGGCAAACCCAAGACAAAGTCCATAGAGAGATCCTCCCATGGAGCTTCAGGAACAGGCAAAGGCATGTACAACCCTGTGTTCGTGACTTGGCCTTTGCAGGTTTGACATACGGGGCATCGCTGAACAAACTTTCCAGCATCTCTCTTTAGTTGTGGCCAAAAGTAACGATCCTCCAGGTTAGCGATAGTCTTGTCGCGTCCAACATGGCCACTAAGATCACTAGAATGGAGCTCTCTAATTAACTTGTCACGTAGAGAACTTCTTGGGATGCACAAGCGATCATTCTTGAAGAGATAGCCATCTTGCACCAAATAGTCGTCACCTAATGGTTGGCCTCTCATGTGCTTTACCCAAACATGGCCAAAGTCTTCGTCCTCCTCATACAACTCCTTTAGTTGATCCATGCCGGGAAGTTCAGCCTCAAAAGAAGTCAAGAGGCATGCACGGCGACTCAAAGCATCGGCTACTTGTTGGTGGCTCCAGATTTGTGCACAATGAGATAATTAAACCTCTCCAAATATGCTGCCCATCTTGCTAACATGCGATCCACATGCTTTTGATTCCTAAAATGCTTCAAGGATTGATGGTCAGTGTAGACAATAAACTCCTTAGGCAACAGATAGACTTCCCAAGTCTTTAAAGCCCTAAAAACAGCATATAATTCTTGCTGATAGGTGCTCCACTTTTGTCTTGCTTCGCTTAGCTTCTCACTGAAGAAAGCAATGGGTTTTCGTTCTTGAGATAGAACAGCCCCAATGCCTACTCCACTAGCGTCGCACTCCAGCTCAAAAGTCTTACTGAAATCAGGTAGCGCCAAGACTGGTGCTTGTGACAATTTTTCCTTTATTTCCTTGAAACTAGCTTCAGCTAATTCGTTCCATTGAAATTTCCCTTTCTTTAGACATTCAGTGATTGGTGCCATGATCGTACTGAAATTCTTCACAAACCGCCTATAGAACGTTGCAAGACCATGGAAGCTTCTCACCTCTGAGATAGTCTTTGGAGTTGGCCATTCTCTGATTGCTTCAACTTTAGAGTCATCAACATGAATGCCTCACTTGTTATGACAAACCCCAAGAAAAAAGTTGTGTTTGAAGGAAAACACATTTCTTCAAGTTAGATAAAGTTCGTTTTCCTTTAGTACCCATAACACCTTACGGATGTGATCCAAGTGTTCATCTTCATCCTTGCTATATATCAAGATATCATCAAAATAAACCACAACAAAGTGGGATAAGAAGGGTCGAAGTACCTGGTTCATCAAGTGCATAAAGGTACTTGGTGCATTTGAGAGTCCAAATGGCATGACCATCCATTCAAACAACCCTTCCTTTGTCTTGAACGCTGTTTTCCATTCATCCCCGGGTCTAATGCGAATTTGATGATATCCGCTCTTCAAATCGAGCTTTGTGAACACTCTTGCGCCACTAAGCTGATCTAACATGTCATCCAAACGGGGAATAGGGAATCTATACCTTACGGTGATCTTGTTGATGGCTCTACTATCCGTACACATGCGCCAAGACCCATCCTTCTTTGGCGTGATCAAAGCTGGTACGGCGCATGGACTGATACTTTCTCGAATGTGCCCCTTTTGCAGCAATTCCTCCACCTTTTCCTTCAGTATAGCATGCTCTTTTGGGCTCATCCGGTAGTGTGGAAGATTAGGAAGACTTGCTCCCGGAATTAGGTCAATTCGATGTTGAATTCCTCTCATCGGCGGTAGGCCTTGTGGCTCTCCAAGTATGCTCTGGAATTCAGCTAGTAGGCCATGTACCTTTGCTGGAATTTCAACCACCGGTTGCTCTTCACCTTTCACAATAAGTGCAGCACACACATTTGCCTCCTTTAAGTCTTCCAAAAACTCGCTAGAGGTGTGAGAAATAGTTAACATGTTCTTCTCCTCCTCCTTAGAGGTTTTGGCATCTGATTGGTTTGGTACTATAATGATCTTTCGCTTATTCCAAGTGAAAGAGTAAGAATTTTCCTTCCCTTTGTGTGTAGAATCCACATCAAACTGCCAAGGTCTTCCAAGAAGAACATGGCTGGCATCCATATCAACAACATCACACAAGACATTGGAGCGATAGTACTTACCCAACGAGAGTGGCAGGTTGCATTGTTTGGTGATCCTCATATTCACCCCTTTCTTGATCCATCCAATATTGTAGGGATTTGGGTGATCATGAGTCTCAAGCTTTAAATGGTTCACCAAATTCTGAGAGATAAGATTCTCACAGCTGCAACTGTCAATCACTAATTTGCATACCTTGCCATTCACGGTACATTTGCTCTCAAATATTTTCTTCCGTTGTGTGTTGTCGGGCTGTGGTGTCGAGCACAAGAGACGTTGAATCACACACACCACCTCTTCACCTTCTTCTTCACAAACATCTTGTCCTTCTACATCCTCAGATTCATACTCTTCGTCATCTCCATCATCATGGATAGTTGTGTTGGCGAATTTCCTCAATGGGCAATTGCTAGACACATGTCCCTCTTCACCACATTTATAGCATTTTACCACCGGCTTTGTCCTACTCTTGCCAGCTTGCCTTGGAGCAGGTTGTTTTGCCTTGGGTTGAGCGGACTTCTCTTCCACTGTATGGGAGTGACTCCTAGATGAACCTTCAGTATGAGGAAATGGAGCCTTACTTGCCTTTCTTGTCCTTGCCAACCTTTCAGCCTTTAATGCAAGGGCTTGTGCTTGGTCAATGGACCAAATTTGTTGCATCATCAAACGATCCTGAATAGTATCATTGAGACCATTGATGTACCTTGCAACTTGTTGATCTTCAGTTTCAGCAAGGTTGCACCTCACTTGTAGCCTTAGAAACTCTTCTGTATACTCTGAAACAGTCCTCTTTCCTTGAGCACAGTTTTGAAACTGAATAAATAGGATCTGATCATAATCTGCAGGCAAGAATCTCCCTTTTAAAAGACTCTTCATCTGCCGCCAAGATCTCACACGAGGTTCTCCTCTTAGTCTGCGGTCTTCTTGAAGGCGATGCCACCATGCACCAGCTCCTCCTTTCAACTTGTATGCGACCAAAGAAACTCTACGGTCTTCTGGAATATTCATGACCTCAAAGAAAGTCTCCACTTCATATAACCAATCAAGGCACCCTTCAATATCAACATTTCCATTAAAAGTTGGGATCTCAGCTTTCACCTTGTATGTATCCCTTGCATATGTAGAGTTGGGTACTCTTGGATATGCATAGAGATCAGGTTCTTCAAGGGTCTCATCATATTCCTCATCTCCAGAAGCTTCAGCATAAGTTGGCCTTCTTGAGGTACCCTGAACAACATGTCGTTGAGGTGTTTTTACTTCAAGATGACCTCCCTTCCTTCGCTGCCGAATATCTTCTTCCTCCTTTGATGAATCACCTTCATTGGCAGTAGGAGGAACACCCTTTCTTATCATCTCAACCAGCTGATCGAATCTCCGGTTAAGATCTTCACGTAGCGCTTGGATTTGTTGTTCTGCAGCATCTATTCTCTTTCCCAATTCCTCCATTGCTTGCTGCAGCTTACTTTCAAAGAGTACACCAAGAGCTGGAACGGATCAGCAAGGCTCTGATACCACCTGAAGCAGCACAAGGCTGTGGAGGAACAGCTCCACCTTGCTGCTACAACGTGGACAGCACAAATGTTGAAGGAACCACTTCAACGTGCTGCGCTAGATATCGCTCTAGAGGCGTGGGCTGCCAAGAGTTCAATCCAAACTCTTTAACACACAAGATCTAATCCAAGATCTTTAGGACAGAACACAAGTTCTTATTATTGATAGGTAGAGTGTACATAGGCTGGTTACATATGTAGAGGTGAGGACCTCTATTTATAGGCTCCATGAGCTTTCACTACTTAGCTCTACTTAAAGCTAGAAGATTCTAGAGTACACTACTTAAAGCTAGGAAAGCAAATACAAACAACCTAGTTACTACTCATGGCTGGAACACTCTAGAAACCACTACACAACGTATGGCTATAGTGCCAAATTATGTAGAATATAGTAGAAGTGTGTAGAAGCCATAATGAATTTGACTCCAACTTTATTTTTATTTTTACTTTCTCTACTGTCCTTCATCAAGATGTGTGGTCTTTGAAAGCATCATCTTCTACATTCTGCCAGCCGCTCCCAACTACGATGTTCCAATTTAAGTTGGACGTAACTATCAACTATTTGTTACAAAATTCAGGAGTACATTTGTACATTCGTGACCTGATGTAGGGCCACACAGGTAAAGACCTCCAGCACCACCATAGGAAGGTCTGCTAGGTTTTGGGATAGTTCAGACGGTCGGTTAGACATCTAGAGCTGGGAGGGGGTGGGGGGCACAACAATAAAAACTGCTTGACTTGTGTAGATAAAATTTCTAAGAAAAAGGCATACCACTTTGGCCCTAAAGCACGCTGGTGTTGAGCCTTCATCGATTGGTTCTGTAAAACCACAAGTCCATAACAATAGTAAGAATTCAAGCTTATAAGGCCATAGAAGACTCCAACAAAGACACTTAAATGAATAAGGAAAACTAATTGCCAAGCTCGCAGCATAGTAAATCAAAATAGCACTACTGTAAAGAAGAAAAGAGATACAGAGTACAAGACAATAATAACATGTACGAGACACCGTTACCTGAAAGAATATTCACACTTGTTGTTGGTGTCCACCAAGGGCGTGCCTCGAGATCTTCATTGAAAGTTAAATGTTTCATGTTATCTTCATTTGATAGATCAACCAAGCTTTCTCCATGGTTCACATTTTCAAGAACAGACTGCAGTTAAGGAAAATTATCAGTACTGATTAACTCCATTGTAGTATCCTGTAATACTAAGTTCAAAATGGTTACAAGTTGAAGAAAAATATGTATTTCTTCCAAGCATCAATGCATACCTCGATAAATTTTACTAAAACTACTTCCCAAATTTGGGATTGAAATTCACAGGTAACAACTAACCTCCACTTCCTCAAGAGACTCGGAGTTCTGCTTCAGACTCAGTATTACAGAATCAGATTTTACAGCGAGATACTGCATGGAGCGTTGCAAGCGATTTTTGAACTGAACAAATTCAATTACCTGTGCAACAATAGCACAGAAAAATGAGAAAATGCAGCACAAGATTTCTGTGGAGAATGTAAATCCGGCTGTGGTGCAACCAGCAATGTGGCCCATGACTAAGTAAACCGGGAACAAAGCATAAAGAACAAGTGACAATGATCTAAGCTTCCAAAGACAGCAGCTGAATTATTAACAAATATGGCATCAGCTTCGCAAATACGTATTGCAGAGAAGAATTCTAGAAATTACGGTGACAATTACAGGATTTCAAACCAGCAATGGACTTTTCAAACCCTTGACCTGAACAGTAAGAACAAATGCCGTGCAAATTGTGTAACGGAACTCACCAGCAGCAGGCAAACACAGATTACTACACTACTTTTATGTTGTACACGTGCAAAATTATTGAGATGTAAAAGGGTGTTACTTACCTTTGAGTACGTACGATGCCTATATGCAAGACAGGTAAGATCAGCAGATTCTTTCAAATGATCATCCATGAACTTAAGATAATCCTTAACAAGACTGGCTGTTTGTTGCAAGAAAGGAGAACTCAACATCTGTGGCAAGATGTGGTGTGAGACGGACTCTAGAAGAATGTTTTTAACCTCCAGGCTTACATACCTGTATGCAAGAATATAGTTTAAGATCAATGGGTGAAAACCTGGTCCCATGCGTAACCTCTAGGAAATAAGCCAAAAAAAACGCCAATGCATATAAGTAGAAAGCAAACCAAGCATTCTACACGGAAAAAAGGCAAAAGGAAAGCACATGTGATGGAACAAGTGAAAGCACATTTATACCATGAAGATATCCAGAGGACAATCCGACAATGGTCCGCATTGGAGAACATTAATATCAGCATTTTATCACATGAAGGCATCTAAATAGCAAGAGCATTATTCAAAATAAATATGCAAGCAAAAGATTACCATCGATGTGCTAGCGGAAGAGCTCCCAGGTAAGAGTACAGGTGCACCAGAGTAATCTTGTATTGCCAGACATGCCTGTGCACACGGCCAAAATACATATTCTCAATCAGCTTCTAGTTACATAAATAAGAATAACAGATTTTTCTTTCAAAACCATAGCTTGATTCATTGAATATTGTATAGCACCTGGCTTGACATTATCTTGGCACATGGCATCATGAAGTGCAACTGAATAATTTATTTAGTAACCATTTGTATATTTAGACTTTATAACCAAGATAGTATATTACCACAGGACATGCACAAATTTTAAATAGCCAATTCATGGAAGTCATCAAAATTAGTAGAGAAAAAATGAAATAGAGGTTGTAGCTATTAGGATAAATCCAATATCTTGTCTACTTCTGTACAAGTGCAGCAACAACGCTTGGATGACTAATTATCTTATGCTTCAATAGTTCAAATTCCATTTTAGTCAACTCGGTAGCATAATTCAATAATACAGAATTCAAAGGCAAAAGATAGTGATCGACAACAGATCTTTTGATCCCATGTTCCAACAGAAGATTCGTGCATAGCACAGTATGCTTACTTGCGAACAGTCAATCCAAACTCTAGCACCAAAATTGCTTCAAGCAAGTATCCTAAGTTCCTTGTACGCCAGAATAGCTGTTCCAAGACATCACAAGTATATTTTAGTGCACTATTGAAAAGAGTAAATTTTGCACGAGTGCAAATTTAATGTACAACTATCATAAAATTACGTACTTAAGAACAATTTCACAGAACTACAGATTTAATGATCGGTCATATGAAAGAACGACAGATATATGATTTGCGAGTTAGACATGTGGACCCGGTTTTAGTGAAAATGTATCACAAACATTAGACATGTGGACCCGGTTTTAGTGAAAATGTATCACAAACATGTTGCTTTGTGATACAAGTGGCCCTAAATCTCTGCTGCCCTGAAATTAGTCCCCAATTTAAGTCACGTGAAATTGATCTTTAAGTTTGAATTTAGGCTAACTTGTATTTTTGAGAGATTTACTCCTATTAAATGTAAAGGCAACTGAGAACTATGTAACTCAAAGTAACTTTATACAATTGTTCTGACAATTACATGCGAAAACAATATAGCTCAATGTATTGACCAGGTAGATTAATCCAAGTAACAGATATTTAGCACCAAATTATCTTGCATAATTGCAACTGAACTGCTCACGACAACACATTGAAATGAAATCATCTTTTTAGTAAGTTAGAATGTGATACATTAGCTCATCTAAAATAAACTACTCCCTCCGTTCCTTGTTATAAGGTGTATAGTTTTTGCTGAAAAGTCAAACTTGACTATCTTTGACCAGAATTTCAGAAAAAACTATCAATATCTAAATACTAAGAAAATAAAATATGAAAAATATTTTTCATGGTGAATCTAATGACACTGATTTGATATTGTAATTGCTAATAACATTTTCTAAAATCTTGGTCAAATCTAGTCAAGTTTGACTTTCAGGAAAAACTATAAACCTTATAATTAGGATCGGAGGGAGTATGAATTATGAAGAACCCTATCCAGAGAATAAATTTTATATGTTCCAACACATGGAAAATTCAATTATTTCTTTTACAATTGCAATAGTAAATAATAAGCTACAGCTACATGCCCATACCTGCACAAGAATACTGCTAGCCATAGAAAGCAGTTCTTCGCCATGCATGCTTTCCTGAGGATCCAGGTCTCTTGAGAGAGGCAAGTTTTTGTAAAATGTCTCAACCATTCCTTTTGCAATGCGCTGAAGATCTGAATTAGCATATGGAAGTATTAGAATACATGGCTGAGTTAAAATAGCACAACAAAAATTTCCAAATTAAAGATATAAAAAGTTGGAAACACAATAATATGATTTCTGAAGAAAGTGGACCTGTAGTTGACTTTGACAAAAACGTCCCCAACAGTTCTTGAACCTTAAAAGTAGTTACTGTCAAACCCAGTGATTTTACTGAAACAGATGATGCATCAAAAGCTCTGGATATTGTATCTAACAACTCGGTTATTTCATCATTCGATAGCATGTGGAGATATATTTCAACATCTGATGATGAGCAAGACAAGTGACCAAATCTGCAAGGTCGAAAAGAAATTTGAGCTACAGATCAGAGATGGATGTGAAAACATCTAAGAAATATATCTATGTTTGAAGAATGCAAATAGGAGCGGCTCTGCGATTTAATACTAGTTGATATAATATTGGGCATCTAGTACACAAGAATGTTCAAACAAAGATATGTACAAGGCACAATATGATATGGACTTGACAAGCAGCACTTTTAGGAGAAAAGGGTAATGGGAACATGGAGATTTTGATCATACGGGCACATGTAGATATAAGGTCATACATTAATGTAATATTCATCCATATATGGTGGGTATAGTTTATAACTATAAACAAAATAGTTTAGCTTATACACATGCTTTTGCAACAGCATTGGGTCATTTGTGACGGTTATCTATCAAATAAAAACTTCCTTTCAGCAGTATATGCGAGTATGTAGATTAGAAGGTAGGGTACAGTCTCAAGCATTTTGCTTGGCTATTTCTGATACCAAGTAAGGAGGAGATGGTACAAAGACACCAGAGCGTGTGGGAAACATAGCCAGCAAAGTCTAAGAGCACCAAAACACAACTTTTAATGAATTGCAACACGTGAAAAGAGAGGAGTGAATTTAGACGGAGAAATATACAATCAACTTTCTAGTTCAAAATGCAACAATTAATACAAGAATTTATGAACTGTAGAGGATATGAAAATTTCAAAAGCACCAGACACTGGCCTATCGCAGGCTAAAGGCTCTGATTTCCATCATTCTTGCACATAGTATAGAGTATATATAGATTCCAAATGGACAAAAACAGAAAGAGGATGCACCCGGACAGACCTGTGGAAATAGTTTCCCAAAGCTTCCATAAACTTCCTATCGGTTGTGTTTCCATTGAGGCGGCGCTGCCGTTCAATTTCAATAATGGCTAAGTGAGGTCCTCTAACACAGTCACCAGAATCATCTTTTTGTAGCTTTTGCACAAATGAAAATGCACTTGCAAGGCGAGATTCAACCTACAAACATGTATTTTCAGTAGATCAGATGCACGTCACCAAGATAAGGTAAACAAGAATTGCTTCAGGTGGAGGAAGTACCAGCTCCTCACTAAGAGGAGTCTTGTTCGACATAGTTGAATCTACAGAGCAAGAAGAGCAAGTATGTTCGCCAGTGGCTGGTTTAGGTAAGTTCACATCACGCTCCAGCAAACAGCCTAAATAATGGAGAAAGGACTCCCAGTCATCAGGACTGCCGAGTCAAAAGAAGAGGACATTTATCAAAAACTAAACAGAATGGGGAATTTTCAATGGCTGAATATACGGATAAAGTACGCTGCAATAACTTGAGGAAGGAGAAAGAAAAGAACAAGCGAAAACAAAACAGTGAATAATATATTCCTAATTGAGATATCAATCAAAAGCTCAAAATTCAAATAAGAACTGCATGAATCCAAGGATTTTGGTTCTTTACCAAAATAAGTAAATCAATGCACAGTTTCTAGAGCAAACAGAAATCAAAATTTACAGGCCTGCCGGGTGGATTTGTAGCACATTTATGGTGTTATGCACATCATGGAGTATGCTTGTGAAGGGAGTTGTTGGTCCTTTGAAGGTGCTACTGTGTCTGTGCTACTGCTTCCTATAATCTGTTTAATAGATGTGTACCCTATAAGCTGTTTAGTAGATGCATAGAACATGAAATGTCTAGGAACAAGTTGATTACACATGTTTAAGCGACAGTTGGCTTTATAGAACAACTGAGAATCTATGGAGTTAATGACGGGAAGAATTACCAGGATTCAAGAACCTTCTGATATATCTCAGAAGCAGCCACATAGTTACACGCTTGAGAAAGAAGTCGTCCCTGTCAACTTGAAGTCAGACAAAATGTAAGTGGTTCTCAATTTCATTAGCAAGCATTTGAGAGGGAGAGAAAAAACAAAGACTTCGAAGTTAAAGGAGCCTATGGTAGGCTGGTGCAACATACAATACAACTTTAAGAGATAGTGAGTAGTGTTTTTTCTGGAAACCAATAATAAAAATAGTAATGGGCATAACGTTTTCGCTAAAACCACAGTTCGATAAACTACTTTAACTGTACGTCCATTACAGTTTTCAGAAACTTTCCAAGTTCATGAATTGATTAGAGTATTCCATAGTAAACAATGCAGACGGAATTATAGAACAGCTGGGTTGGCTATCAATTCAGTCTTATTATGATTATGATACACATTCAGAAACGCACTCCAGTCTTATCTCTACACTGAAGAGATAGGAGTGCGCCAAATCACCCTAATTCTCTCACCCAACCAGTTCCCAATTTAATGGACACAAATAACCTAAGAAATAAACCACTATGTAATAGTTCATAGTCATACACTAGATATAATGTAAATAAAGTTCTAATGTTAGTAAGTTTATTACCATCAATTTCTCTTGATTATATAGATGATAAAACATCCCGCTAAATTTTACTCCCTCCGTACCAAAATATAAGATGTTTATGTTCAGATTTATACTAGGATGGAGAAATATGGAACAAGGAAATGTGATTGTAGTTACTGTGGCTTGTAATCCAGATTAATAGTAATTCACAATACAAAACACTGTCAAGAAAATTGAATTGAAATTGAAATTACCTGCATACGAAGCTTGTCCTCCTCCCTTCCCATAAGAGACCCCAAGTCTCCGGAAAGAACTTCCAAGGCAGCATCATACTTTGCCTGTTGTTCCAGAATTGAAATGTAGAGAGCGAGTGCTGCAAGTAGTATAAACATTTCAAAAGAGGACAACACTTAAGTAAGCAAAAAGAAGAAGATAACATGGTAAATGCCGCATTTTGGATCAGCAAGGATACCTTCTGGCTCATGTAAACTATGTGAACTTATGTGCTTTTTAAGCAAAGCTTCAGACAGGGCAAATAATTTCTCACCTCCGCTGCTAAAATATGCCTGCCATGGGAAAAATGAAAGTAACATATAACATAATAGCACATACAAACATATTTAAGATAATCATGGCTAGTAACATGCATGACCTCAACTGACTTGTTATATCTACTCCCTCAGTTCCTAATTATAAGATGTTTTAGATATTGCAATGTGGACCACATACGGACTAAAATGAGTGAATATACACTAAAACGCGTCTAGATGCATACGAATCTGAGAAAACTGAAAAAATCTAGAACATCTTACATTTAGGATCGGAGGGAGTAGTAGATATGGCATAAGTATTGCTATTACATGTCTGATCAAATGACCAAGGATGCGATAAGCTAGAGCAATAAAGTTTCACAGTAAAGGCTTGAAAGCCTTAGGTCGCTTCTACACTTCCTGTAATGTGATAGTACATCACATCGGATGGATAATATCTAGACCAATCGTATGGCATATCTATTTATTCAATGATGAATAGTACAAAATAGTGTTCACACTAACAAGTTAATGCATCGCATCCAAAGATAAATACAGCACATCTAACAAAATCAGGAGGTTGCTTAAAATTAACTTTGTGGTTTTGTAAGCTACATGAGTTTATAGGTCAACCCTAGTTGGAGCCCATGAGACCAGCAGCGTTTAAATTTTGTGTTACCCTCGTCTTCTACTTTCCTTTATGTCCTCCATGACCTCACTACCAATCGCTCTCAATATTATTTTTTCTACCCAACCTCTGAAGTGAATGCTCTACACACATCAAACCCGCATTGTATACGTGTTTGCCACTCATCCCTTACCCTATAAAAGGTGATTTGCAGAGGCAGGTTAACAACAATCCGTTAGAACTGCCGTGTTTCTCATGACAAGATCAGCATGCAGTCCGATTTCATTTTGCATAGTTTACTCAAACTGTCGTAGTAGCCTTTTTAGCTTTGTTCCATAAGTTCATACATCTTATTTCACAACTGTATGTGTGTTTTTGCACACAACAATACATGACCAATGGAAATAAGATCGACATGTGCATTTTAGCTGTGAATCAACAAGATATGTTACACTAATACTTTTCATTAGTTCCACTAATTCAGTTTTATCTGTTCTACTAACGATTCTAAGTCCACAAATACTTTTACTTGTTCCACCAGCACTCTTCTGAATCGTTAGATTGTAACACTAACATTTTTTTATCTGTTACACTAATGATTTGTATTTTCCCCACACCTAATCTCTCCTGAAGCATAAGCGGTTAGTTCCCGTAGTAAATTCCAAAATGAAGCCCATGCTACCTTCTAACTTTTGTATCTTTCATTTACTCCTGCAGTACATTTATTTTATATCTCGGACAAAACGAATGTAATTCTTATACTCAATTTTAAAATATGGTACTATTCTGTTTTGAAAAGGAAAAAAGGATCCAAAATTGAATGCTCCCAAAAATGGGAAGACCTATGATATCAACGACTAAAGGTGCATATCACAACCCTCTCTTCCGTTCCAACTTCCAACCCCTTAGGACCATCACTCCATCAGCTTATACATACATTCATAACAATGGATTGCTTTTCTTTAGAGCTTTCTTAATTTCCAGTGAGCAAGAAAATAAGTGTTACATTACAATAGTTGCAGATGCAGAACTTCTAACTCACGGATATATGATGAACCTACCTGCAGTTGAATACTGCAAACTGCCCAGAGCAAAAACCTTTCTTCTCCTACAGTTTTGTACATCCTAATTGCTGTCTGTGAAACATACATTGGTGGGAGGGTCAGGATTGAACAAGGAAACGCAAAAAAAAAACTAGTGAGGTGCCATCATACCTGTTGTTGCTTCACATATGAGTACTCTCTGACATAGCAATTAAAGAGTCCCATCATTAATTCCAAGTTATTAGAATATTTTGTACAAGCATACTCATAGCATGAAGTTGCAAGATCCACTGGCAGAAATATAATTATAGTCAAATGATAATTCAGAAAAAATGATGATGTAAGAGGCACTAAGACAAACGGTGAAGTATAAACATACATCTCTCAAGCCTTTGAAACACTATCTGTAGTGTGCTAAGAGTGAGATCGTCAAAATGGAAAATGTTATTTGTGGACAGTAGCTCCTTCGCATTTAAACAGACACCCAGTGCTTCATCAGGCTTTCCCATCCTTTCCAAAGTAAGAGCCTTGAGGGCCTGAAATTAGATAGTTAAACAGTGTTGTTTAACTGTATTCTATACAGCAAAGGTAAAGCCTATAGTTCTGACCAACACTGGGCTAAACCCTTTGACGAAAAAGGATAGCACCATGAAAATATAGCTTCTGTTATAAGATCTTCAATAGACAATAGACATAAAGAAAATAAATCAAGGCCATGCCACATTGTCACACAAAACAAATAGAGCATGTCGGATTTTCAATCTCCAGATTGAATTTGGTAGAGAGTTGTATGATATTACAGACCTTGGTTAGGGACTAAAATGTCTATTGAAGAGTTTAGTAGAAGCCTAAACTTTAATACTCATTACAGCATACAAACAGTGCATAATCTAGCTGAACTAATTGATTTGCTTCCATAACTCAAGAGTTAGCATCCTGCGACCTGCTGGGACTAGGCATTGGCTTCAACGCTGGGGCTAGGATTGAAAAAGGCAAAATGGCCAAGCTTAAACCAAATGAGTGCTAGTTAATACTCATGAGTTGCGCAGGTAAAAATTCCGTTTGAACGAAGCTCCCTTCTCCCCTAAGTTAGTGCTATATCCCGAAGTTATTTAGCTCTGCTTCTTTTGAACGAAGCTCCCTTCTCCCCTACCTCTCTAGCTTCAGTGTCAGTTCCATCGGTCCATATGCCCGTTAGACTACTGCATCCAACCTTACTCCCGCCATATTCTCTCCACCACACATTTGACTTGGGTACGCAGCAATCTAGCTTCAGTGTCAGTTCCCCAGGTTGGTAGAAATTTATTTCTTAGGATTGCCTTAAGCTCTTACTGCCACGCCCCTAGACCCTAAACCCTACTATTGGACTTGTCCACCCAACTAGTCATGGATGCAAGCCTACATGAGCTTACAAGTAAAAATGCAAATACGAGATGGTCTGAAGTCTTCTAATCAGTCTCGACAGCTCAAGCAGCTCAATACAGCTAGAACTAGCATGCAATTCAGCACAATGCACAACAAGTCACCAAGCTTCCATCAACGCGGCCAGTGCCCCAATCCATTTGGTAAAAAATGTTCACAAAGATGCTCCAAACACAAGTATCGAAGCAAACCACGCCCATTTCCAAGCCAGATTCATCGGGCCACGACGGAAACAACACGAAAACCGGGACGAGGCGGAAGTGAGGGAGCTCACGAGAGCGTAGGGGGAGGTGGGGTGCTTGGCGAGGAGCCCGGTGCAGAGCTTGAGCGCGGCCTTGTACTGCCGCGAGTCGATGGCGTCCCAGATCGGCCGCACCCGCCGCTCCGGGATTCCGCCGGCGAGCCCGAACTTGCTGGCCATGTCTCGCGATCTAGGGTTAGGGTTTTGGGCCGCAGGAGGTGGGAGCGGGAGGAGGAAGAAGAGGGGAAGCCGCGGAGGCAGAGCGCGGAAGGGTTTATCGAGTCGGGATGTGACGGCGGCGCGGCGCGTGCTCAAGGCGGGCGACCCGAATGTGGGCTCGTCCGAGGAAGGAGCGTCGTCGGGTCCTGGCCGTCCGTGGCTGGATGGACGGCGTAAGTTCGTTGGCCGTGTGTGCCAAGGTGGACGATGCCGTGAGCCCGTAACCCTATCGTGGGGGTCGTCGAGTTCCGGACCGTTGAGATTTGGATGAGTGGTTCACATAGAGACAGCAGAGTCTGGACCGGATGAGGTGACCAGGTAGTGGTCGGACTATTGCAGCGTCGGGCCCCACCTGACGGTAAACTTTTAAAAGTTTGGCCCTGAAAAATCTAAAACGCGAAGTAAATAAAAACAAAGAGAATATTGTCTATTTAGACTACCCATAGTGGGAGTAACATAACTAGTAACTTCAATGCCACGTAGGCAAAAAAGGTGATGTGACAAGTAATTAATTAGGAGAGATGAGGTTGGAGTAACATATCTAGTTACCGGAACATCACATATATCAATTCAATGTGAGTCTACAACCTAATTAATGAAGACTTGTATGACACCATACTTATGTTACTAGAGGTAGTAACATAAACTAGTAACATGTGCATGTTACTACTTTATGTTACTCTCCACTATGAGTTGTCTTAGGGGCAGCTTGGCTCGTCGTTTTATGAGCAAAAACGTTATACTAAATATTTATGCCGGTAATTATTACCGGATGTACAGCTTGGTTCGTCGTGATTTCCACCATCTTTTTTTCCTCGTTAGTTTCATGCGCTTCGGTCCGTAAAATCTCATGGACCACTGGAGTCGCTGATTAAAATTCGCCCATGACTGACGGGTATAGTAAAATTACGCGCTAAATATCCAGGTCTGACAAACTAATTCGACATTCCAAACGGGGCCTTAAGGGTGTTTGATACTCGTACATGGTTGGGACGGGTGTCCTGGCACACAAGGAGTCGGACACGTTTACAAAAGACAAATCTAACTCCACGGTAGTCTTTGAGTTCCTTGGAGTCGGGAACGATCACCTCGGTCTCCATGGATGTGCGTATGGCCTTCTACTTGACGGAAACTCCACCTTTTTAAGCTAGAGCATAACAATCTATTAGTTTGATAAGAACTCTGCTTCTTAAATTTTACCCTCTTCCAGCCTTGAATTCAACACAAGTTATTTTTTTAAACTTTTAAACACATGTTATTCTGAAAAAATCCTTCAATTATAATCCAATAAAAATATTAGTCTATATGAATTGTCATTAATTATCAAAACTACACATGGATCTACATGCACTTTCAGTTTTTAAAGGAACATTGTCATTCGTCAAGGTCAGCCCCATCTGCTTCAACACGACACATGTAGTAACTATCATCAACAAGACCTATAGTTCGAGATCTTGTACACTTGTAACTCTCCATGATAATACCACTATAAGGAGGAAGTATGGTCATTACTCATTCATGAACATGAGTGCAACTACCGTTTTTCCTGTTGCTCTGATATCCTTCGGGTTGTGATCCCCAATCTACTATCATTCATGACCCCGTCGAGATCATAAGATCTACGACTCGTTTATCATTGACAAGTCTCTTCCCAAATTGTAACTTTTCCAAACATCATATCACATCCTCTTATGTGTTTACTCTTAAGATCTCATGTGAGATTCTAACAAGGTAATATCCGCACAAGATTATATGCCATACCTCGTATTTTCCCCCACCAGAGTTTTCAACGCTTAAAAGTTTTTCCATTTTCTCATAGGGTTGCTAAAGAGACAATAATAATCACTATATGTTGTATCATTTTCTTCTTATTTCTCCATCGGGTTTAAACGAGTTTCATCAGCATACCCTTACAACACTCATATATCCCCCACGTTTTTTCTTGGGACTTTCCGGAGATGAGCATTTATGAATT
Organism: Poa pratensis; assembly: GCA_947311845.1. Classification (NCBI taxonomy): domain Eukaryota; kingdom Viridiplantae; phylum Streptophyta; class Magnoliopsida; order Poales; family Poaceae; genus Poa; species Poa pratensis. Next base: position 17,571,539 of record CAMZMU010000067.1, read on the forward strand.
CAACCATGTATTATGGGGGTATTAGGGTTTAATTAGTTGCGGTGATTGAAAATATAATACACACTTGTGATTTAACCAAGACGGTTGCTAACTACTCCCTCTGTTTCTTAATATAAGGTGTTTTAGGTTTTGTACACATTCATAAATGTTCACATGTAGTTAGACATGTTTTAGCAGTGTGCATGTTCATTCATTTGGGTCTGCACCTAGTCAACGTGTGAAAATATTTTATATTAAAAAACGGAGGGAGTACTATGCAAGTACACATCTATATATAGCACTGACTCTTTGTAATACAGTTCGAATCATTGTCCCGTTTCACCTTTAGTTCGGCCATATATTTTGCATGCAAAAGTGTGTAGAACGCAACAAGTCGAAACACAATCTTTCCTATCTAAAAGAAAATTTTGGTTTCACATTCTGCCCACCTTGGTCACACCTTCGTCGCGCGTCGTCACTTCTTGTTCCCGTCGTCCAACTCCTTCTCCCGCACCGTGTATTTTTCCATTTATTTGTACGGCCCTTTTTCCCCTAAATTTCGCTCAAGGATCAGTTTCTTTCAGCGGCGATCAATCAGCAGTCCTCTCGCTCGCCCTAAGCCAGCACGCTCTCTCCCTCTACCCAAAGCTTTCGCAGCCGCCACCGCCCCCTCGAGCTGTAGGCTGCCGGAGAGGCCCACTTGGGCGGCGCCGACCAAGAAAGGCTCATGTGCCGGCGGCGCAGGCGTCGGAGAAGGCCACGGCTGCAGTCGCTGCTGCTGAATACCACTATAGGAGGGGTGGCGCCGCCAGCCCGGACACCCCGCTTCGGCGTCCCCGCCGCTCACTGACAGTGCCTCGCTCTGGCCCGGTCACCGCAAGATCTCCGCGCGCCCGCCGACGCCGCTATTCTCCTCCTCCACCCGGTCACCGCAAGATATCCGCGCGGCCATCTTTCCCCTTGCCCGGTCGCCGGAGGAGGAAGAGGCGTACTGGAGGCGCGCGGAGGATGATGATGGTGGTAGCGCGGTCTTCATTGATCGGCCCTGCTTGAGGCCACCACTGGCGGCTTCTCTGACCTCAACCGACTCGGTCACGGTGTTAGGGCTGCTGTTGACTAGTGGAGGCTGCTCAAGTTTAGTCCCACCTCGCCTAAGGGAGGAGGCCACACCCAGCTTCTAAGGGAGAGATTCCTCCTCCTTTCAGTCCGGGCTTTTGGGATGGAATGGGCTCTCCTCTTGTAGTTGGGCTGTGTGCGCATAAACGTCTGAAACTAGGCCGAGTGCTAGGCTGGATCTGAGTGGACGCTAACATCTGGTATCAGAGCCAGCATTGCCATGCCTGCCTGGGGGCATAGTTTAAAAAACGGGACCGGTCACCGAACCGGTCAGCCTCTCAGTTCACGGTTCCCTGGTTCAACCGCCGGTTCAACTGGTTCAATTGCTGAACCGGTAATTAAAGAAAATAATTATTTTTAGTAGTGAAATACGTAAATAGATTGGTCAACTAGCCTAACTTCCATTAATCTAACACAAAAGTGGCATAGCTCAGTTGGCTAGTACGCAGTGCGTAACCACCGAGTGGGACACTCCGTGGCGCATGTTCGATTCCCCGCGGGCGCAAGTATTTTTACGCTCGCACGCTGCTGTCGGTTTACTGACCGGTCGAACCCTTGCCGGTTTTCCACCGGTTTAGGTTAAAGCCGCCGGTTCGACCGGGATTTCTCTGGTTCACTTCCTTGTCCGGTCCTGTGCGCTTAACAGACCGGCTGAGCCTCTGGTTCCGGTTTTTTCCGGTCGAACCGCCGGTCCGGTCCGGTTTTTTCAACTAGGCCTGGGGGGCTTCCCAGGGGATGGGATGTTAGGGATGTTGTTGACTAGTGGAGGCTAAAGTTTAGTCCCACCTCGCCTAGGGGAGGAGGCCACACCCAGCTTATAAGGGAGAGATTCCTCCTCCTTTCAGTCCGGGCTTTTGGGATGGAATGGGCTCTCCTCTTATAGTTGGGCTGTGTGCGCATAAACGTCTGAAACTAGGCCGAGTGTTGGGCTGGATCTGAGTGGACGCTAACACGGGCGGCTTCACTCCCAACCCCCAAGGCAAGCAGCTCGCGACCTCGCCTCAGGATCCTTCCTATTCTCTGCTCACCTCTCAACCTCTGATTCACAGGAGATCACGGTGAAGAGGACTGTCACTGGAGATCGTGATCCTTTCTCTTTAGTGGGTCCTTCCCACCAAGGCACCAATTGTTTTTAATTCGAAAATACTCAGTGTCAGCTGAGCTCAAGCCAGATTCGAACACAAAAGATCAATCCACAGCTATTTCCTGATTTCTTAAGCCCAAAGGTTGAAGGTAACAGCCACAACAAACCAAATCTTGATTGTGATTTCTTCTGATCTTATGAACGGCCAAAAAACAATGCACTATGTGGAATCATGACAAAGTCTTGGTTCAGTTTGATAAATCTCAAACACTAAGCTATCTGAGTTTAGTTTACGGTAGCAATACAATGCTACGCAAAAAAAGAGAATTGCAACAGTTCTTAGATAAGCAGCATGTGCCAATGAATTACAAGCAATTCCTATATGGAACATGGAAGAACTGCTATGTTATGTAAACCTGGACTGAACTGAGTTGGATATTTTCAGACACGAAGAAGAGGGCATAGATACACTGGCCAAAATGGTACCAGATAATGCTCGGACTTGCAAGGAGACTCATGTACCTCTATGAAGAATCCCCCGTGAAGATCATCCACAGTGTGACAGGGATATCAAGGCGAGCTACTTGACGAGAAGCTAAACCTAAACATATCGGATCTGGGCATGGCGAGGCTCTTCACGCCACACAGGTAAACACCTTCCAGGTCTCCGGCACATAGTAAGCGATGGCGTCAGCGATAGCCGATGCCACGAGCTCTGACACCCAAGCCAGTCCTATGATTCTAACCTGGGTACCTGAGGAGGCTACTGACATATTTCTTTAGACGATAAATTCAAAAGTAGCTAAACACTGGATTTGCAAACTGCAATGTAGGCCAGTTCAGTGATCCTTGTAAACGGGAACGGATCACATCCAGAATTCTTCTGCTACTTGCATGTTAAATGTAAAAATCTAAAATGCAAATATGTTAGCAGCAACATAACTGTATTCCAACTGAAGCTTATGGTGGATCAATCATATATTGTAGGAAAAGTACAATTTGTATAGACAGTAGCCTGGGACATAGAGTTGATATGTAAAAGTTGTATAGTGCCATTCCTCTCAATAGTACCAAGTCATGATGAACTAGGCCTTATTTTCTGCATTCACAAATAAAGGATGATGCTGTTGTAAATTCAGAACTGAACTTGCTGTTTTGGAACTTGAACTTGATGCTGTTGTAAATTCCTCTCAATAGTACCAAGTCATGATGAACTAGGCCTTATTTTCTGCATTCACAAATAAAGGATGATGCTGTTGTAAATTCAGAACTGAACTTGCTGTTTTGGAACTTGGACTGCAGGTTAGCATTTTCTTGTTTGATTTCTTAAACGGGCTGTAAAGTCGTAAATAAGTAGTCATGTGTTCCAATTGTTTTGGCCCCTTTCATGTCATGTATATCCAGAAAATACATGTTTGATCTCTCTGCGATCATTCAAAAGAAAGCTGCACATTTCTTGAAGGTGACTGTTTACTAATGGTTTGTTTGCTGATCAGCTCCCCTTACAATCGCATAGCTTTCACTCTCCACAATATTGTAAGCTCTTAGATTTGTCTTCCTAAAAACTGGATGTTGTGAGTCGTCAGTTATGACATGAATATCTGGTTTGTAAAGTAAGTTAACAGTGATATTCAAGTCATTTCTGGTTGCGAACAGTCCTGCTCCTTTGAGAGCAAGGGGGTTTCAGTAGGGCAAAGGAAAGAAGGTGAATGGAGTTCAATAGGAAGGATACTACGAAGAAGTAGATATCTGGAAGCACCAAGATAAAGAAGTGAGCTTGCCATTAGCTCAGGTTCCCAGTCCAGTGTGCATTCGATCCTATACATGGATATAACCTCTAGACTTTTATTTTACTTAAAAGATTTATTGTTCCCACGGTGATGGATGAGCATGAAGTTACTCGGATATAAATATTCTAATTGTTCCATATTAATCATGAGAAAAATATCAAGGTTTTAGAAAAATATCCAAATTGAATTTATCCAATTTATATTCTAATTGAACCCGTGAGAAAAATCACATGTGTATGTGCCAAATCTTTGTCTCTGGAAAAGATACTCTTAAATTTGAAATAGTTGATTTACTGTCAACCAGATTTAGCATAATAACAATTACATTTATGTATCAAGGTTTTGTATCTTGTTTGCCTCAGTGATTTTTTGAGGTGTTGCACGTCATGCGTTTAATTTGATAAGAATTCGTCATTGAAGTCTTTGATGTTGCCGGTGTCGGAGTGGATGATCGAATGGGCGCCAATCTTCCTCTACTCGATCTCGGAGGGAGGTAAATGCTTCGGCGAAGTGGGGTGAGGTGGCAATGGCGACGCATGTCTCTGTTGGCGCATCACACAGTGTGCCTGAATCTGGCCGGTTTCCGTCACATGTTGCCGCTATGCCAACGAGAACTTATTCTGTAAGTCTCTAAAACAAATTTTTCTCATCCGTTGCAACGCACGGACATATTACCTAGTTCGGTGTAAACTAGGTAAATCCGAAAGCAAACGAAACGGTGATCGAATGACGCAATGTGCCAACGGCCAGCACACTCGCCTCGGCCAGCGGCGGAAAAAATCAGGACACGAGGTCGACGCCAGCTGAGCGCACGCGTATCACGTCGTCGTAGCTGAGAGCAGCCACACAGTGCGTCGCCGGCCTCGGCCGGGCGAAGCACGCGAGCATCGACGGTCCTCCACCACAGGACGGATCTGCCGGGCCCCACGAGCAGTCACGAGCGTATCTTTTTTTTTTTGAAACCCCTCAATTTGTGTTACAATTGTAGTATCTGAACTTATGCACTAACTCGACACCACACTCACACCACACACACGCACACCCCTAGTGCACAAGCTAGAGCCTAGAACTATACACACAGCACGCAAGGGTACCCTGTGTCCCTTAGGAGCTAATAGTTGCGGCATACATGCGTGTGAGGGGATTTATTAAGGGGTCACTGCCCCTGTGAGAACACCCACGAAAATCGGCCCCGGAGGGACTCGATCCTGGGCGGGCTGGGTAGTCACCACTACTCCTAGCCAACGAGCTATCAGCTCGTTCTCGTCACGAGCGTATCGTGAAGAGCCGTCGGCCGTCCGATTCCGATCATCGCCGCTGTTTTGCACTATACGTTGCTACTCAACGCGCTTACCAACACCACCCGGTGGGCTTACCCGACCGAATCTTGTAGCCTCCCTCGTAGGCACCATAGAAGTTTTTTTATTTGGTTGCTCACCACATATGCCATGTGGTTTAGGGCTAATTTTTTTAAAATAATACACTAAATTAATTAAATTCCAGAAATAATACGTGTTTTTTTTAAAGGATCCAGTCGTCTTCGACGTGACCGATTAGGGTCCTGTCGGCTTCGTCGTGACCGACTAGGTCCTGTCGGTTTCGCCGCGACCGATTGGGTAATATTTTTGAAAAAAAATAAAAACACGTATTATTTCCGGAATTAAATAATTTTCGTGTATTATTTAAAAAAAAAAGCTGGTTTAGGCACCATAGAAGTTGTTTGAAAGTCAGCGGCGTTTATCGCCTTATGGGATCTCACCGGTACGGTAGTATTTTAGATTTTTATTTTGCTGCATATAGGGCGATCTTTTTTAAGTAGAACTCTAAAGCATACAAAAATATGCGAACATAAAATAATCCAGACACACGAATACTTTATTTATACAATTCTAAACATAATTAATTAGTGCAATATAAATCGATACATATTTAAACATAAGTAGAACATATAAACATGTCGATAATGAAAATTCAACGACGTTTTCAAGTCTTTGGCAAATGGCAAAGCTCTACACCCTTAAATATTCGCCTCTCGGTATAGCACACCATCAAGTCATCAAGTCGGTTTTGGAATCTCGTTGCGCAACTCGGTTTTGATGATCTTCATAACTTTTTTTTTTGACTGTAAAGATCTTCATAACTGAGAAGACACTTTTAATAGTTGTTGCCCCGTCGACAAAAGCAGTGACAACTCAACGAGGGGGTAAACTGTAGGAAACATGATGCACGCACCTCTTCAAGCTCAACCATTTTTTTTAGTTATGCTTGCAATATCAAGACAAGCTCTGGAGTCTTCAGTTTTCCTCATATGAATAATGAATTGCTCCAAGTGTGTCTTGTATCTGCTCACGCTCAAGTCTTCAATTCTCTATCACTACGGTTGCATGCAATCTTCCACTCGTTTTGTCTCGGTGTCTACAGAATTTCCAGCCCCTCCTTCCACTTCTTACTCTTGCTCTTGCTCTCGATGTGTCATAACAGTGGCACTTTCACGAGTGCTTCGTTTAGAGCTATTGCCAATATTTTTTCGAACCTCGGCAATGCCTTGATTGATAAAGTCGAAAAGAGTTGGACAGTTTATGAGGGAAACCGGCCGAAAACCGTACAACACAACGCACCACACCGGCCCGAAGGCCACGCCCCCAAAACGAGTCGACGACTAAGTCGCCCTAGCGAACCAAAGACGACACAAACACGGCGGAGGCAAACTCAACGCTAACCCGGAGCCGCCGCTCCGACATCCACACCGGGCCCAAGGCCACGCCCCAAACCGCCGTCCACACCGGACCGATTGCCGCGCCCCAAACGAGTCGACGACCATGCCACCCTAGCGACCATAGCCGACACCCAACACGGCGGAGACGAACTCAACGCAAGACGAAATCCGGAGCCGCCGCTCCGACATCCACACCGGACCGATTGCCGCGCCCCAAACGAGTCGACGACCATGTCACCCTAGCGACCATAGCCGACACCCAACACGGCGGAGACGATCTCAACGCAAGACGAAATCCGGAGCCGCCGCTCCGACATCCACACCGGTCCGAATGCCGCGCTCCCCCTAGCCGAAGACGAAGGCTCGCCGCCGCCAACCACCAACTGAATCCACTGGTCCCCCTGGCCGGCGGAACATCCAAAGGCGAGGCCCCAAGAGGCAAGCGACGCAGGAGCGCCGCCCTCGCCCGATCCCGCGAGGGACCTGGGGTTTCCCCCGGAGAACCCGGCGTGGAGAAGAAACAACACCACCTCGACGACGTCTTCAAGAAGAACGCGGCGCCCGAGGGCGTCGCCGTCGTCGGCCCCGGCAGACAGCCCGAGCTAGGCTTTCGCCCGGCGATGCGCCGCAGACCCCACCGACCGCCCATCGGAGACCGACCAGACCACCATCTCCGCGTGCCGCCAAACCCGTGTCACCTCATGCCACGGCAGGCGGCATGCCGACCACGGTCCACCCGCAGCCACGATTCCGGGGCCGCCGCCCCGGCTTTCCTCCTCCCACATCACCCCTGCCGCAGCAAGGGCGGCTTCTCCTCCCCGACGGCGCCCGCGCCAACCCGCGGCAGCAGAACGGCGTGAAGCCATCCGCAGCCAGCAAGGACACCTCGCCGGTGAGACCACACCGCCGACGACCTCGACCTGTCGCCACGGCCGACGCCCCGGCCTGCCGCCCTCGAGGCCAGACAGGGCACGTCCCCCTCAAATCCGGGCGAGGGCCCCGGATTCGCCACCACGCCGACGAACGGCGCCCCCGAGCCGCCGCTCCGGCCTGCCAGCGGCGGCAGCACGCCGTCCCCGTCCCAGGCGGGACCGACGAGCGCCCCGCGCGCGCGAGAGTGAAGAGGAGCTTCCACCCCCGTCCACCAGTTGTGTGGCGACGGGGAGGCCGCCACCGCCGCGGCGCGAGGGCCGGCGACGGCAGCGGCGGGCGAGGCGCAGGGGAGGGGAGGACCCTGGCTATGCGAGGAGGGGCCCCCCGGTGTCGCCTGGGTGCGACACGGGGGGGAGGGGAGGGGAGAGGGGGGGGGGTGGAGGAGGATGGGGTGGCCGGCGGCGAGCTGGCGGCGGCGGCGGCTGGGGGGCGGAACCCTAGTCGCGGGAGCTCGGCCCGGTGTCCTGGTCGCTCTTTTCTATTGCCAATATCAAGTGGTACAAAACAACATTAGATGTTTAGAGCTATTGCCAATATCAAGTGGTACAAAACAACATTAGATGGCATGGGTATTTTACCAATTAGTTCACAAATTCAAACCTTCAACCGCCCATTCACCACATCCACCCAAATATGGAAAGTCTGGTATTTGTATTTTTTTTTTTTACCTGATACTTGCATCATGGTCTTATAGTTGGCCACGAGGGAGTTGTAGAACATAGGTATCCTTAGAGAGGTGCCTTGAACGTGCCAATTCAAATATGTTGCTGGGAATGCCCCCTTCATTTATTTCTGAATATTTTTTATTGTTAATCAGGTTAGCTTTGCATCTGTTATCGCATTAGACATGAGAGCTTAACTCTAGAATAAAAAGTATTTTATTCCCTGTTTAGACACATTTGGTCATTATCCTTCTTCTTTTGTACCATGTAGATGCTTATCATTTACTTTTCCTGACAATGCTTATAAGTGTATGCATGATTGATTTAGTTGCCATATCACACACATATTCATTTGAAGTTATCATTTTATGTCTCTTGTAGGCAATATATCATTTAGTAACTTTTCCTTGACCTACCAAATAAATGAATGCTAGATACAAGTCATGTCATCCAACAATTCAATTAAAATGGTTGCCCGCCCTCAGTCTATTGTCTGATCGTGGTGGTGAGGGAGTAGCTGTAAGGGGAAGAGTGAAAGGACAAGCATGTCGCCTAGAGGGGGGGTGAATAGGCGATTAAAACTTTTTCAGTTTAGGCTTGATAATTGCGGAATAAAACTAGGTGTTTAAATTAATAAGCCAACAAACTAAATACTAGGCTCACCTATGTGCACCAACAACTTATGCTAAGCAAGACAAGCAACAAGGTGATAGCAATATAGAATACTTCAAGCACGAAGGCTATCACAATGTAAAGTGCATAAGTAAAGAGCTCGGGTATAGAAATAACTGAGGCACGTGGAGACGAGGATGTATTCCCGAGTTCCTCCTTTTTAGGGGAGTACGTCTCGTTGGAGAGGTGTGAGACCACCACAACAGGTTGGTCTCAACGCCACAACGGGCTCACCTTCTTCTCCAATGAACCGCACCACAAAGGATTGGTTCACCTTCAACTATCGGAATCCTTCGAGGCGGAATCCGGAGGCTTTACAACAACAACCCGGGGCACAACCCACAACTAGATTGGGGGCTCCCGGATGGCTACAAGTGACCACAAAAGGTTTCAATCACCACAATGGCGTCTAGGGTCCAAAGACCCAAGAGTAACAAGCTCACAAAATTTCAACTTGCACGAATCCTCGTGGAGAGCACAAACCAATGCACAAAGTAATGGCAAGAGCACAAGTGCTCAAATCCTTCACTCTCAAATCCCACCAAAAGCAACTAATGCTTATGGGGGGAGAAGAGAGGAAGAACAAAGAAGAGAACCACAAAAGAACTCCAATATCAAGATCTACTAGGTTCCCCTCACTTAGAGGAGAGATGGATTGGTGGGATTGTAGATCTAGATCTCCTCTCACTTTACCTCAAAGATATGCAAGAATCATAGGAGGGATTGAGAGGTAGGCAAGCTTTTCCAAAGGTCAACAATGGAGGAGAGAGAGGGGGGAAACAAGCTCAAGAAGTTAGGGAACAATTGGGGAAGAAAGCCCCTTAAATAGGTCCCCTTAAAACTCTGGCCGTTGGGCAGTTTTCGCGAGGCCGACATGGGGCCCGGCCTGGCTGGCCTAAACAGCATGGAGGCCGGCCTACCACCCGAGAGCTCCGGCCTTGGGCCCGGCCTCGGAGCCGGCCTGGCCGGCCTGAAGAGGCTGGAGGCCGGCTGACCACCCGAGAGGCCCGGCCTTGGGCCCGGCCTCGGAGCCGGCCTGAAGAGGCTGGAGGCCGGCTGACCATCCGAGGGGCCCGGCCTTGGGCCCGTCCTAGGCTGGCCAACCAAAAACAGAACTTCTTTAACCTTTAACTTTTGCAAGAAAACTCCAAATGGGATGAACCTAATTTTGTTGGAAAGATAGCGACAAGAGCTTTCCTCAAATAGAGTAAAGTCACCACCCATGGGAAGGTGTGGAACTTTCCTCAAGGATAAACCGATAATATTTCCAACACGAAAACTCAACAAGTTTTTCATCCGGACTCCGTTTTCCATGATCTTGGGCTTGTTTCGAAGATAATCACAAGCTCTACAAGATCATGCATATACACATCATAGTCCATCATGTGAGGAGGAGAACACAAGAGGAGAGTTTGACCTCTCTACAAAAGACGAACCGGTAAAACCTCCAACATCAAAAATATCACAAGATATTCAAATGAAATCCGTTTTTTGATGAACTAGAGCTTGGTATGGAGATGAACACAAACTCTAAATTCTCACATAGATAAAAGCCAAATAAGAACCAATAAAGATGATATGCCAAATATGCAAAGGTTTGAGCTCTCCACAAAGATGCGATCAAGTTACTCACTTGAGAGCCCCTCTTGATAGTACGCCGTCTATCCTATAACCCGGTCTCCCACTAACACCACGAGACCGGTAAAATAGAAACCCTATCAAGATCATACCTTTTCCTTGAGCATTCCACTTGAGCTAGATGATGACGATCTTGACTCCCTCAAGTTGGAACACCTTTCTTGATTGTGCTTGCTAGCACATGCTTGATGAAGACTTCTCCAAATGCTCTCCCATACTCCATTATGGGAGAGCCTCGCTAAGCTCCGTTTCACAAAGATGATGTCTTGAATCCTTCAAGACATACTTGCAATATGCTCAACTCTACACATGACCATTCTTCATATAAACCCTTGAGTAGAGCATTGATCATCATGTAATCTTCTAGAGGCCAACACATGAACTTCAATCTTTTCCTATGGACAATATCTACAAGTATATCTCAATGCAAACATTAGTTCATAAGGATTATCATTAATTACCAAAACCACACATGGGGAGACCATGCACTTTCAAAGAGGCGGTACCGTAGATTTTGTTTATGTGAGGAATAAGAATTCTTTATATTTTATTTTTTTGACATGTATTATTATTTTCTAGATCTCATATCAGGTGGACGTATCAACAAGGTCTACTGTGGTTTGCGCACATAACTAACATACTTGTTGGGCCTCTGGGGTGCGGAGCCGATGCTGGAGCTAAGAGATAAACCATGGTTCAGATAGTTTCCTATTCAGATTAGTGAACGCATAACTGGGACACCGTCTCTTTGCTATACTGATTAGTAGAGAACTTTGCACAGGCTTGTAAGTTGTGCTCAAATAAATTTATGTATAGCTCTCAGTCAAAAAAGAATACTACTCATTTGTTGCCTTTGTAGGTTATCTCCGTTGTGATATGAGTACAAGGTTAGAATGTGTCGGATTGACAATGGTTTTGATAAAAAAAAGTAATTTATTAATAGTCATGCAATGTTTCCGTTGAATCTTTATTGCTTCATATGAAGACTCACAGGACGCCTTTATTTGTTGAGGGGAAACAAGTCCAATTTTAAGGGTTTGATGTTTATATTGGTCAATCATAAAACATAAATAAGAAAATAAGTTATAGTAGTCATGTAATGTTTCAGTTGAATATATTGGTTCAGATGAAAACGTGCATTGCTCGAGCATTTTTACTAGTTTCGGTGAAAAAATCGAATGAGAATCATATGTTAAGTCAACTCTTTGTCACGCACTGAAAGAGCATTATTTGCTCTTATTCCGTTTTGGAGTTAATGACAACACACTCACTGAACTAATCGTGTTCTTAAGTATTGACAGGTTTTAGATGACAACACGAGAAGTTCGAAGATGGAAGAGAGGGGCTCGAGAAACTGACCCTGGCTGAAATCAGGCTGGCGGTAGTACCGCTCCTCCTAGAGCAGTACTGTTGTTGCAAGCAGGTACCTCGCCACCAACGGTAGTACCGCAGAAGTACCGTTGCTTCCAGCAACGGTACTACCGCTGGAACTACCGCTGGAGGTACCGCTCGGATGATTTTAGCTACTGACCTCCCAACGGTATTTACACGGTATCGCCCACGTACTACCGCTGGACCATTTGAATTAATTCATATTGGGCCAACGGTAGTACAGCCGCTACCTGGCGGTAGTACCGCTGCCTGGCAGCAAAGGTATCTCTGCGAGATACCGCTGCATCTGGCAGCTGTAACTGCCGCAGTACCGTAGGGGATCTCAGTAGCGGTAGTACCGCTGGATCCCAGCGGTAGTACCGCTGTGCACGATTTTGTGCATAACGGTTGGATTCTCGGGGCCCCTATATAAAGACCCTTTCTTCTCCAATGAAAGGTTGCGATTTACATTCTCTCTCCTCCATTGTTGCTGAGCTTCAACTTCCTAAATCTCCCACTCTAACCACTCAATCGCCTTGATACTTTGAAGAGTGAAGGAGGAGACCTAGATCAACGGTTCCACTGAAGGAATTTGAAATCCATTCATTGCCCTTTGTGCTACTTGCTCTCTTGGGGTTGCTTGTAATCTTAGGAGACCTTTGTGCGTTTTGGGAGCCTCAACTCGTTGCGAGGTGCTCCGGGACATTGTTGGGAGGCTCCAACTCATTGTGGAGTTCCCCGACCTTTGTGTACCGGCTTGGTCAACGCCCTCAAGGTGACCTCATAGTGGACGAGCCAAGCCCTCACAGGAAAAGCTCATGGAGAATAGAGTGAGCACATCCGTGCTATTGGAGCGCCTAGGTGGCTCCACACTCCTCTAACATAGACGTACTTCCCTTGAGAAGGAACTACGGGAATCATCTCCGTGTCTCCACTTTGCGGCCATTTCTATCCTTTACTTATTGCTTCCGCTACGCTACTTATCTTGCTTGTATCACATAGGTTACTATCATCTAGTTCACATCTAGTCAACCTTGTTATACTTTTGTCTAAGCCCTAATTAAAAGAAAAATAATTAAAATTTGGTAGTCGCCTAATCACCCCCCCCCTGTAGTCGACATATCGATCTTTCAATTGGTATCAGAGCCTCGGCTCTTATCTAAGGCTTCACCGCCTAAGAGAATATGTCGGACAACTCGGATCCTCTCGCACCGGTAACTAATGAACGCCTTGGTGAGGTTGTTAGTGAACTCAAGATTGAGATATCAAATAGCAATACCGAGATCACTACCAACCTCAACATAAGCATGAAGGAATCGATGCGGGAAATGTTCAAGGAGTTCCTAGGGAAACCGGAACCTAAGATTGATTTACCCCCCACGGACAAGGAGTCGGAGAAGGTAGATGTTCTTCCTTCTTCGGTTCTAGTCAATGTGGACGGAAAGACAAAAGCCAATCCTGAAACAACGAATGCCGCGGAGGGTAGCTCAATCCCAAGAAATTCGGGGGTGTATGCAAGTGTTCCACCGGGACAAGTGCATAACACTATCCACCAACACGTCTCTCCGCCACACATCGCCAATATGGGCGCACCTCCTAAGCTTGATCCAAAAGATTTTCCTAATTGGCAATATTCCATGCGATCACACATGTCTAGTTGTTGTGTTTTCTTGATTGACATTTTAGAGCAAGGCTTCTATCCTCAAGACCCACACAACATGACCTCAACAGAGAAGGCCAATCATCAACTCAACGCCACCGCTGATGACCCACAAGTATAGGGGGTGTATCGTAGTACTTTCGATAAATAAGAGTGTCGAACCCAACGAGGAGCAGAAGGTGTTGACAAGTAGTTTTGATCAAGGATTCACTGAAAATACTAGCAGACAAGTTTTTAGAGGTTTTTGATATAGCAGATAAATAAAATACAAGTAAATAAAAGACAGTAATAATAATTGCAGCGAGTGGCCCAATCCTTTTTAGCACAAAGGACAAATCGGTTGGTTTACTTATGATTTCAAAATGTTCTTGAGGACACACGGGAATTTCGTCAAGTGCTTTCGCTTCAAACAGTTGATTAATATTTATTGTTTTGATAAGTGTTGTGTGGGTGAACCTATGCTAATGCACTGCCCTAACTTGGACTAATACATACTTGTGATTAAACCCCTTGCAAGCATCCGCATTACAAGAAAGTAATTAAGATAAATCTAACCACAACCTTAAACTCTGAGATCCTACACTCCCTCGTGCACCGGTTTACTAATGGGGGTTTAGGTTTCTGTCACTCCGGCAATCCCACAATTAGTAGCCAAATACACAATGCATTCCCCTAGGCCCATAAAGGTGAAGTGTCATGATCATGATCAGAGGTGATATAATGATGAATAACAATCTGGACATAAACCTTAATTCACCGATAAAACTTAATAGCATCAACCACAAGGAGTAATTAACACCGGGAAAGTTCCCCCTATGAACTAGACAAAGTACAACCCTAGATGTTACAGCGGAACGAAGTGGAGCGGTGGAGATGATGGTGACGGTGGTGGAGATGATGATGATCCCTATGAAGTCCATCGTGATGATGGTGACGATGGCGATGATTTCCCCCCTCCGGGAAGGAATTTCCCCGGTAGATTTCTCCCTGCCGGAGAGCTTTTTCTCTCTCTGTGGTTTCCGCCTCGTGGAGGCGGCGGAATATTTCCTCTGGCTCCCCCCTCAACCGATTAGGGTTTGACAAAGAAGTACGCGAAGGGGCATCGCCTGAGGTGGGCCAGGGCATCCACGCCAGGCCCCGGCACGGCCAAGGTGGGCCCCGTGCCGTGGGGTGGCGTGGGCCTCTCGTGGCCCATCTCAGCCTCCCCTTTTGGCTGCCTCCGGCATCTGATAAAATAGGAACTTCTGTATATTTTCCGTGAATTGTCGATCTTCATAAATAGGGTGTCTTGACGATGCTTTTTCCAGCTGAATCCTGACTCCGGCAGTTAATTCTCCAATAGTCATCAAACATGCAAAATAAGATAAAATAACATAAGTATCATATCCAAATATGAAATATATCAATGAATAGCAGTAAATTATGATATAAAATAGTGATGCAAAATGGACGTATCAACTCCCCCCAAGCTTAGACCTCGCTTGTCCCCAAGCGAAAGCTGAGCTCAGTAAACAAGACCACAGGTTTATGGAGTGAAGCGTCGATAATAATGAATACGGACAAGAAGCATCAACATTTATTAATACACAAATCATCTTAGACAGCAACTTCCCTTCATATAACTTAACTTGAAACGAGTAATGGAAATCACAATAAAGGTGCATAGAGGAAATCATAGTTTGGTGATGGCAAACTTCGTTCTTGGTCAGAGAACAATTAACAGATTGTACTTATCTTTCGAGTAGAGTCCTTATATTGGAGCTATATTGCAGAACTTACATGCTCAATCATCACGATTTCCTTACAGTCATTGATAACTTTCAAAGTTATATTCCTTCAGATAAAAGACTTTGTGCTTAAACAAGGAAGGATAAAAGACATGATTGAAAATATCAATATATAGATGGTTGAATCACAACAACTCAAATGCTTGCTTAAGAAAGAAGGGAATAGGTTTACTGACTCAACATAAAAGTAAAAGAAAGGCCCTTCGCAGAGGGAAGCAGGGATTAAATCATGTGCTAGAGCTTTTTAAGTTTTTGAAATCATATAGAGAATAAAAATATAAGTTTTGAGTGGTGTATGAGAATTGTCAACGAATGGTAGTGGGTGAAAACAATATCTCTCTTGTCAACCAGACTTTCAAGAGCGGCTCCCATGAAGGACGTTATTTCTACCAGCAAGGCAGATCATCCCTCTTTTCTCTTTTGTTTACACATGCAGTTATTCACTGGTATCATTGCTTGTCTGATAAATCAGGGCAAAAATGTGAAGAGAATTAAGCGGTTAAAGTTGTAATTAATTGGACTGGGCACCCCATTTGCCAGCTCTTTTTGCAAAATTAATGATAAGCGGATGTATATGCCGCTAGTCTGGTGGTGAAAGTCTGTCTGACAAGCTAAATAAAGAATAACCCACATACTTCCTCATGAGCTAGTAAACATTGACACAAATAAGGAGTATAGTTTTTGAATAGTTTAAAGGTAGCACATGAAGTATTTACTTGGAGTGGCAAGGAAATACCACATATAGGTAGTTATGGTGGACACAGATGGCATGGGTTTTGGCTCAAGGTTTGGATGCACGAGAAGCATTCCCTCTCAGTACAGGTTTTAGGCTAGCAAGGCTGGGTAGCAAGCATAAGAGTTGAGGGATACAAACAAATATAAATGTAATAGAAACAATCATGCAATCTTCCTTGTAGGCACAAATAATTTTAACTTAAGAATACTAAGCTCATGAGCCAACAAGAAAGAAAGATAATGAGATAATATATCTACATGCAATCCCCTCTTTTCTACTTAAGCCTCAAAGTATTGTTGCTACTGACCAATGCTAAGTTTGCCAAAACCAAATAGATTTACTTGATGCTCCCAAAGTGATGCCAATACTAACAACAAGATCATTCATATGACAGAAATTTGCAAACTAAAATAAAGTGTGCAGAAAGTAAATGATAAAACTTCTCATTAATATTCCAATAACGGCAACTCACACCAAGGGATACATAGATAACCAACTAAAGGAGATATACTTCCACACTGCAAACCATCCTATATGATAACTTCTCTACTCATGATATGACTCTACTGAAAAGTAAAAGGTAAAGGATAATGGTGGTGATACCGCGGCACTCCCCCCAAGCTTGGAACAAGCTAAGGGGATGCCAATACCAATGATGAATTACTCCTTCGGTGGTGATGGTGAATCCTCATCATCGAACTTCCAAGGTAAAGGCTCTCCATCCAAAAATGACGACTTGGTTTCGAGTATCCTGAAACTGGCAGCAGAGCTTATGCGTTTAAACCTGGTCTCATACTCACAGTTTTGATTTTGCACGTCGTAGAGTTGTGCTTGTAATTTGTTGGTGGTTTCGTGGAGTGAGAAGATATCATCCCAAAGCTTGACGGTCTCCTTTTTGTGCTCAGCAATAAGTTCAGCAACTATCCTGTGATGGATGTCCACTTCACGTTCCGCCATCTTCTTGTACCTAAAAACTTCATGCTCCAATTCCTCCATCCTGGCTTCCAAGCTTCCTTCTCCTTTAGGACCCCGAACATCTTCTTTCTGCACCTCTCGTCCTTTAGTAGCAACTCCTTGGGATGCATCATCAGCTCATTGATGTACGGGTTGACGACGTTCACGAAGAAGCTATCCTTGGAAGGCCCCGACGAGGACATGGTGGCTCTAGATCCGAGGACGATACCTGGCAGAAACAGCTCGAAACGAAAACACGACGAGAAAACGATATACGGACCTCGGGGGATCCGGTAGATTATATAGCAGAAAGTTTCACAACAAAGGAAAGTCCAGGTCGAAACTGGGTCGGAGACGGGCTCCGAGGCGCCCACGCCAGGCCCCGGCGGCCAAGGTGGGCCCGCGCCGTGGGGTGGCGTGGTGCCCTCGGGCACCGTTTCCTCCCCGTTTTTGGCTCGTAATTTTCCATATTTAATAAAAATAACAAAAATATAAGTTGGGAAGTCGAACGCGAACTTTTTCTTACCAAAACTGTTACCTATTCGAAAACGACTCTGCAGTTTTCTGAATTTGACTTTTAATAAAATCTTCCGGAGTCACTACTTGAATAATATCAACGTCTTCGTTATAAGAATCCCCAGAAATATAATGCTTGAGTCTTTGCCATTAACCACTTGAGGTTTGTCACCATCAAGCGAAGTAATTTTTATTGCACCTGAACGGTAAACCTCCGCAACAACATAAGGTCCTTCCCATTTTGAAAGTAATTTTCCTGCAAAAAATCTGAGACGAGACCTATACAATAGAACTTTCTCACCAACATTAAACTCTCTCTTTAGGATTCTCCTATCATGCCATTGTTTCACTTTCTCTTTAAAAGTCTAGCATTTTCATAAGCTTCACTTCTCCATTCATCTAAGAACTCAAGTCAAGTAACCTTTTTTTACCAGCAAGTTTAAAATCTCTATTAAGTTCTTTACGGCCCAATAAGCTTTATGTTCTAATTCTAGAGGTAAATGACAAGCTTTTCCGTAAACCATTTTGTAAGGAGACATACCCATAGGATTTTTATAAGCAGTTCTATAAGCCCACAAAGCATCATTAAGCTTCCTAGCCCAATTTTTCTAGATTTATTAACAGTCTTTGCAAAATAGATTTAATCTCTCTATTTGATAATTCTACTTGACCACTTGTTTGAGGATGATAAGGTGAAGAAATTCTATGATTAACATCATATTTAGCAAGGTTTTTCTAAAAGCACCATGGATAAAATGAGAACCACCATCTGTCATGAGATATCTAGGCACACCAAACCTTGGAAAAATAATATCTTTAAGCATTTTTAATGATGTCTCACCATCAGCACTAGATGTTGGTATAGCTTCTACCCATTTAGTAACATAATCAACAGCAACAAGTATATGAGTATAACCATCAGAAGGAGGAAAAGGACCCATAAAGTCAAATCCCCAACAGTCAAAAGGTTCAATAACAAGAGAATAATTCATAGGCATTTCATTGCGTCTAGTTATATTACCAACTCTTTGACATTCATCGCATGATAAAATAAATTTTCTTGCATCTTTAAAAAGAGTAGGCCAATAAAAACCTGATTGTAAAACCTTTTGTGCAGTTCTATCTCCAGCATGATGTCCTCCATAAGCACTTCCATGGCATTTTCTCAATATCTCTTTTTCAAATTCTGGAACACATCTTCGCATTATACCATCCACTCCTTCTTTATATAAGTGTGGGTCATCCCAAAAATAATGCCTCAAGTCATAAAAGAATTTCTTCTTTGCTGAGCTGTAAAGGTTGGAGGCAAATACTTGGCAACAATAAAGTTAGCGTAGTCAGCATACCAAGGACTCTCTCGCGAGCTTACCTTTATCGCAGCCAATTGTTCATTTGGAAAACTATCGTTAACAGGAACAGGATCATAAGAAATGTTTTCCAATCTAGACAAATTATCAGCGACAGGATTTTCAGCCCTTTCCTATCTACAATGTGCAAATCAAACTCTTGTAATAAAGCACCCATCTTATAAGTCTAGGCTTAGCGTCTTTCTTTTCCATAAGGTATCTAATAGCAGCATGATCGGTATGGATAATAACTTTCGAATCAACAATATAGGGTCTAAACTTATCACAAGCAAAACTACTGCTAAAAACTCTTTTTCAGTAGTAGCATAATTCTTTTGAGCAGCATCAAGAGTCTTACTAGCATAATGAATAACATTCAACTTCTTATCTATCGCTGTCCAAGAACAGCACCTACAGCAAAATCACTAGCATCACACATAATTTCAAAAGGTAAAGTCCAATCAGGAGGTTGAACAACAGGAGCAGTGATTAAAGCCTTTTTTAGAATCTCAAAAGCTTCTTTACAATCATCATAAAAACAAAAGGTACATCTTTTTGGAGAAGATTAGTAAGAGGTTTTGAAATTTTAGAGAAATCTTTAATAAACCTCTATAGAAACCGCATGACCAAGAATACTACGAATACCTTTAACATCCCTGGGACAGGGCATTTTCTCAATTGCTTCAACTTTAGCTCTGTCCACTTCAATACCTCTTTCAGAAATTTTATGTCCAAGAACAATCCCTTCATTAACCATAAAGTGACATTTCTCCCAATTAAGAACAAGATTAGTTTCCTCACATCTCTGCAAAACTTTATCAAGGTTTGCAAGCAGTTATCAAAAGAAGTTCCATAGACGGAAAAATCGTCCATGAATACTTCCACAATTTTTCACAAAAACCATGAAAAATGGCAGACATGCATCTTTGAAATAGCAGGAGCATTACACAAACCAAAAGGCATACGCCTATAAGCATAAGTTCCATAAGGACAAGTAAAAGTAGTTTTCTCTTGATCTTTCTTTCTAACAGCAATTTGTGAAAATCCAGAATAACCATCAAGAAAGCAAAAATGAGTTTTCTTAGACAACCGTTCTAACATTTGATCAATAAAAGGTAAAGGATAGTGATCTTTCTTAGTAACTTTATTAACCTTTCGAAAATCAATGCACATCCTATATCCAACAACTACTCTTTGAGGATAAGTTCATTATTTTCATTTGGCACAACAGTAACTCCTCCTTTCTTAGGAACACAATGCACAGGACTTACCCATTACTATCAGCAATAGGATAAATTATACCAGCATCGAGGAGTTTTAATACCTCATTTCTTACCACTTCCTTCATTTTAGGGATTAAACGACGCTGGTGCTCCACAACAGGTTTTGCATCATCTTCCATGTTGATGGCGTGTTGACATATAGTAGGAGAAATCCCTTTTAAATCATCCAGAGTATATCCAATAGCTCCTCGGTGTTTCCTCAATACTTCTAATAACCTTGCCTCTTCATTACCTGAAAGTTTAGAACTAATAATAACAGGATATGTTTTCTTGTCATCAATGTGAGCATATTTAAGATTATCAGGCAAAGGTTTTAAATCAAAACAGATCTTCTTTAGGAGGTGTAGGGGTACCCAAATCTTCCACCGGCAAATTATGTTAAGTAATGGTGGTTGATGAAGAAAGATATTGTCAATTTCATTCCTCTCTCCATAAAGACCTCACTTTCGTGTTCCTCCATGTATTGCTGCAAGCATGTTAGGAGCAATAGCAATAGCAGCAAGTTGTTCAATTTTTGAATCCTCATTAGGCAATCAGTTTCATAAAGTTTCTTACCAAACTTAGAGAAATTAAACTCATAAGATTCTCCATTAAATTTAGTATAAATTTTCTCTTTCTTACAGTCTATAATAGCACCACATGTATTCAAGAAAGGTCTACCGAAAATAATAGGACAAGTTTTACTAGCTTCAGAACCAAGTACTAGAAAATCAGGGATATTTAGTTTTACCGCATAAAACCTCAACATCTCTCACAATACCAATGGGAGAGATAGTTTTCTATTGGCAAGCTGAATAACCACATCAATATCCTCAAGTTCACAGGGACTAATTTCATGCATAATTTCTTTGTAAAGTTCAAAAGGAATAGCACTGGAACTTGCACCAATATCACATAAACCATAATAACAATGTTCTCCTATTTAACTGAAAGCACAGGAACACTTGTTTCCTAGATTACCAGGATGCGAAACAATATTAGAAGCATCTCACAAAAGATAATATGTCCTCCTTCTATGTTTTCTGCGAAATCCTTTATATTGCTACTGCAGGTTCAACAGTTATTTGTCATCAGGTCTATAGCTTTCTTGGCACTTTTATTAACCACACTAGCTATCAGAGAATGTTCCTTGACTTTAACAGGAAAAGGTATTTTTCAATGTAAGGTTCTGGCAAAATGTGATCAACAGTATGAACTTCAATATTTTTAACAATGGCCGAATTGCTTTATCTTTATAAGGTTCATGATATTTATTCAAATCCTTCTTAGGCACATCAAGATAAGAGGCAAAAGCTTTGTAATAATTTGCAACAACTTGAGAATCAAGACATAAACACACTAACATTACGAAATCATCAGTCTCCATAAAAGATTTAATGCATTCATAATCATAATTTATACCTGACTTTCTACCTTTGTCGTTCTCCCATCCTTCAGTATTTTCCTGAATACGGTCAAGAAGGTCCCATTTAACTTCTTCTTCAGTACGTGTAAATGATCCAGAACAAGAGGCATCCAATAAATCCTTATCATGAAGAGAAAGCCTTGCATAAAAATTATTGATAACAATATTACTTGGGAGCTCATGAATGGGACATTTGAGCATTAGTGACTTCAATCTCCCCCACGCTTGGGCAATACTTTCTCCATCATGAGGCCAAAAATTATATATATGATTTCGATCTTGATGAATCTCACTAGGAGGATAGAATTTAGAATAAAAGAGGGTACAATTTCCTCCCAGCCAATAGATCGGCCATTCTTCAGCATCTTATACCATTCCGCAGCTCTGCCCTTCAGTGATATAGAGAATAACTTCCTCTTGACTTTTCCATTGAAATACCTGCACACTTGAATAACTCGCATAATTCATGTATAAATAGTAAATGATCACCAGGATGGATGGTTCCATCTCCAACATAGCGGTTATCCATAACACGTTCAACAATTTTCATAGGTATTTTAAATGGATCTAATTCAGCAGGCGGCGGTTCATCTACTACCTTAGCAGTGGCAGTAGCATTCCAAATAGGGATTCGAATGGAGATCTCTCCATAATAAAATAAAACAGCAAGCAGAAATAAAAACAGCACTTACAGTAAAGGTTTCCCTTACCAATTCCACTTACCAATAGCACTTCACTCCCCGGCAACGGCGCCAGAAAATAGTCTTGATGACCCACAAGTATAGGGGGTGTATCGTAGTACTTTCGATAAATAAGAGTGTCGAACCCAACGAGGAGCAGAAGGTGTTGACAAGTAGTTTTGATCAAGGAATTCACTGTAAATACTAGCA
Organism: Poa pratensis; assembly: GCA_947311845.1. NCBI lineage: Eukaryota > Viridiplantae > Streptophyta > Magnoliopsida > Poales > Poaceae > Poa > Poa pratensis. The sequence continues at coordinate 17,594,077 of CAMZMU010000067.1, forward strand.
GACAAGTTTTTAGGGTTTTTGATATTGCAGATAAATAAAATACAAGTAAATAAAAGACAGTAATAATAATTGCAGCGAGTGGCCCAATCCTTTTTAGCACAAAGGACAAGCCGGTTGGTTTACTTATGATGGCAAAATGTTCTTGAGGACACACGGGAATTTCGTCAAGTGCTTTCGCTTCACATTGATTAATCTTTATTGTTTTGATAAGTGTTGTGTGGGTGAACCTATGCTAATGCACTGCCCTAACTTGGACTAATACATACTTGTGATTAAACCCCTTGCAAGCATCCGCATTACAAGAAAGTAATTAAGATAAATCTAACCACAACAGATTAGGGTTCGGACGAAGCCAGGGCATCCACGCCAGGCCCCGGCGCGGCCAAGGTGGGCCCCGCGCCGTGGGGTGGCGTGGGCCCCTCGTGGCCCATCTCAGCCTCCCCTTTTGGCTGCCTCCGGCATCTGATAAAATAGGAACTTCTGTATATTTTCCGTGAATTGTCGATCTTCAGAAATAGGGTGTCTTGACGATGTTTTTTCTAGCTGAATCCTGACTCCGGCAGTTAATTCTCCAATAGTCATCAAACATGCAAAATAAGATAAAATAACATAAGTATCATATCCAAATATGAAATATATCAATGAATAGCAGTCAATTATGATATAAAATAGTGATGCAAAATGGACGTATCAACCGCCATGCACATGATACAAACGGCCGCCGGCCCAACTTATACCACTCATATCCGGATGTGCACGACGGCAAAGCAATGTTGGGAGAATCTCCATAACTTGTTCTTGGGGAACAAAAGCATTCAACTTTCTAAGTATGAAGCGGTTCAAGACGAAGCCGATGAGTTTGTGATGAATGAGGATGAGACACCCGAAGATCTCTATCGAAGGCTCACCGCTCTTGCCATCACCTTGAATGACTTTGGTTTCGAGAAGATTGAACATAGTTGGATCAAGCGCAAGTTTCTCAAGGCCATCACTCCTTCAAATGAAAGCTTGGCTCAAACCATTCGATCAAGACCGGAATTCTCAACACTTGACTGCAACACCGTGCTCAACGAGTTTGTATCCATCGGAATGGTTGTGAAGAGTTCTATTCACGCTTATGCTCGGCAAAGAGGACTTGCGGGATAATCTCCAAACCTAGCTTTGAAGTCCAAGGCCATCACTTGTGAAGATGAGTGTGAACTTGAGGGTGAAGAAGAAGATTCGGAGGACACCAAGCATGATTATTATGAACACATGGCCCTTGCTTCAAGAGCCTTTTGGGCAACCGCTCCAAGAGATCTTCATCAAGACCTTTTGCTAAGAAAAACTTCGTTGCCAGACCAAGAGGAGAGCGTCCAAAAACTTGCTATAATTGTAGCAATCTCAATCACTTCATTGCTGATTGTCCTTGGGAGAATCGAGAGGACCACAATGGCAAGCTTGTAAGAAAAGACAAGACCAAGGCCTACGACAACAAGAACTACATGAAGAAGAGGGTTCCCAATGCCTTGTGTGTTCAAGATAGGAAAGTATTGGAAGAGTACATGTCCGGTGATGAAGATGAAGATGAAGTTGTAGCTACCGCTCGCATTGCCATAGCTACACCTTCCTCTACACCATCATCCCTATTTGAATCCCCCAATGAGAATGAGTCCATTCCCTACACATGTCTCATGGCAAAAGCCACCTCGGTAACTCCTTCCACTAAACCCATTGCTTCTACACCTCCTTCCTTGTTGGATTGTCTAGAAAATGTTGTGAAGGAGTCCCAAAGTCCAAATGAGGTGGACTTATGGTTAGCTAAGCTCAAAGGAGAAAACAAGGTGCATGTTGATGCTCAACTTGAAGAAACTAACTCTCTTGCAGATGGAAAGGAGGAGATCATTTCGGGCATGGCGGCTCGTGAAGTTGAGTACGCCAATGAGATAGCGGAATTCTCTATCGCTCTTGAAAAAGAGCAAACTCGTAGAGGGTCTCTTGAGGAGGCTCTATCTAACTTAGAGGAATCTTATGCTATTGACATATCTAGAGTTAGAAAGGATTGTGAGCATGCTCTTGCTACTTCTAAAGTCTATAAGAATGAGAAGCTTGAGCTAGGCATTGATCATGCTAGAATTGAGAAGGAAAACAAAAGACTTGAAGAGGAACTCAAATCCCTCAAGAGTCTTTTGCCAAACTTGAGAAGTCTCATGATCAATTCCTAGGTCAACAAGTAAAAGAAGCAATTGCATCCTCATCAAATGGACATGTTGATAAATCTATTGTTTGTTGTGAGCATGCTAATCTTGTTGAAGAGAATGCTAGATTGAAGACCCAACTTGAGAAGGGCATTATGTCTTGTGCCCAAGGAGAAAAGAATCTCAATGACCTTTTGAGCAATCAAAAGGATCAAATTGGGAAAGAAGGACTTGGTTTCTCTACCAAGTCAAAGAAGAAGAACAAGAAGAAGAAGTCTACTCCCTCTTCAAAAGCTATTATCTTTGTGAAGGAGGGGGGTTGGCTAAAGAGACGGAGACCAACCCCATTGTGGGTAGTGAGGTCACAAGGGACCTTCCTACCCATAATGACTCTGCCGGCAAATATAACCCATCTTATGTTCTTATGAAATCTAGAGATGGTCATGTTCATGCTAAATATGTTGGCACGTCTTATGGTGATGATTATCATTAGGCTATTTGGGTTCCAAAGACCCTTGTGACTAACAAGAAAGGACCCATCCAAAAATGGGTACCTAAATCAAAGACTTGATTCCTTGTAGGGTGTGGCGTCCGGTGCGGGTCGATGGACGGTGGATAGTGGCGCATCCCAACACATGACCGGACGCATTGACTTGGTGGATGATATTGAACCTCCTCTATCTCAATATTCACGAGTCAAAATAGGTGACAACCGCGAGCTTAAGGTATTGGGACGAGGCAAGGTCGTTGTTGCTAGAGAAGTCTCCATCAAGAATGTACTTATTGTTGAGTCCCTTGGGTACAACTTACTCTCCGTCTATCAACTTACTAAATGTGGTTATGGGTGTTACTTTGATGACGAGAGTGTGATCATCACCGTGAAGGGATCTCTTAAAGTAGTCTTTGTTGGACATGTCGAGTTCGGTATGTATGCGCTTGATTTCTCGAATGAAAGCACGTCGACCGCGACTTGTCTAATTGCTAAAGTTGATGTGGGTTGGATTTGGCATCGCCGACTAGCCCACACCAATATGAGAACACTCCATGATCTTCAAAGTGGTGATCACATTCTTGGACTAACCGATATTAAGTTTTCCAAAGATCGTGTGTGTAGATCATGTGTTCTAGGGAAGCAACTGGTGCCTGGTTGACGGGAGAATATTTGAGGATGATGATGATGATGATGATGAGTACTTCCCCGGCAACGGCGCCAGAAAACAGCTTGATGGCTACGTGTTGGTGAACCCCAAGAGGAAGGTTATGATGTAGACAGCAGAAGTTTTCCCTTGAATAATCTACCCAAGGTTATCAATCCAGTAGGACTTGACGATCTATCGGAAGGTTGTTGATGTTGACTCCCCCTGGCGCTAGGGAGCTTGCACCAACGTGGAATCTGCACAGACACAAACCAGAACTTTGCCCAACACGAAACAGAGAGGTTGTCAATCTCTCCGGTCTTGCAGAAACAAAGAGTTAAACGTATGGTGTGGAAAACAGCAGGAAAAACAGCAAGTAACAGGAAACAGATGATTGCAGCAGGTTGTGTAAACAGTATGAGGAAATTGGACCAGGGTCCACAGTTCACTAGTGGTGTCTCTCTCAGAACAGATAACTAGCATGTTGGGTAAACAAATTACAGCTGGGCAATTGACAAATAGAGAGGGCATAACAATGCAATACATGCCAAGATGTCTACTATGAAATCTAGTTGGGCATTACAACAAAGTACATAGACCGTTATTCCAACCGCATCTATGCCTAAATAATCCACCTTCAAGGCAGCATCCGCATCCTATTCAGTATTAAGTTGCTAACAACAGATTATTGCATGAAGTAAAGTGTGTAATGTAATCAATACAAGTGCCCTTGGACACTGCACCAATGTTTTATCCCTAGTAGCAACAGCACATCTACCATCTTAGACCTTTCTGTCACTGATCCAGATATCTAGAGACTGAACCCACTATCGAGCATAAATACCCCCTCTTGGAGTCACAAGCATCTACTTGGCCAAAGCATCTACTAGCAACGGAGAGCATGCAAGATCAAGAGCACATAGATAAACAACTTGAATAAACATGGTATCAATATTCATCGGATCCCAGCAAACACAACATCTAGCATTACAATAAGATGATCTTGATCATGTTAGGCAGCTCACAAGATCTAAACATGGAGGCACAAGGTAGAGAGACAACCATCTAGCTACTGCTATGGACCCGTAGTCCAGGGGTGGACTACTCACGCATCACTCCGGAGGCAGGCATGGTGATGTAGAGCCCTCCGGTGATGATCTCCCCTCCGGCAGGGTGCCGGGAAGAGCTTCAGAACTCCTCCGATCTGAGATTGACGATGACGGCCGCGACGGAACTTTTCGTGGAATATGATCGACCGTAATAGGGTTTTCGCGTCGCGGAGAATATATAGGCGAAGAGGCGGCGTCGGTGGCCGAGGGGGGCCACCACGCCATAGGGGGGCGCGGGCCCACCCTGGGCCGCGCCCTAGTGTGGCGTGGCCCCCTGGTGGGTCTGCTCCGACTCCCCTTTGGACTCCGTGATCTCCTCGTGATATTATTGACGATGTCTTTTGTTTCGTCCAATTCCGAGAATATTTCCTTAATAGATTTTCTGAAACCAAAAACAGCAGAAAACAGGGAACTGGCACTGTGGCATCTTGTTAATAGGTTAGTCCCAGAAAATGCATAAAAATGATATAAAGTGTAACCAAAACATGTAGCAATTGATATAATAACAGCATGGAACATCAAAAATTATAGATACGTTTGAGACGTATCAAGCATCCCCAAGCTTAGTTCCTGCTCGTCCTCGAGTAGGTAAACGATAAAAACAGATAATTTTTGAAGTGACATGCTACCAACACAATCTTTGATCAAATAACAATGTAATGCACATGATCTGAATGAAGTGATCCAAGCCAATGGTCTATAGTTTGCAAGCAAGTAAATAAAGAGTAAACATAAGTGATCACACAAGTGCAAACTTTCATGAATAATACTATAAAACATTTAGAGATATAATAGTCTAACATAATAGTTAGTTCACAGCAGCAATAATTCTCAACATGAAAGTGTTTGTATCAACACAAAGGAAGATAATAGCTTCAGCTTTGCTTCAACTTTCAACATGTATATCATATAGATAATGTCAATGCAAAGAATATGATCAACCAAACACAAAGTTATGTAAAAACTGTTATACTGGAGTTGACAATGATGTTTGCTTAAGTAGACAGAAAGAAGTGGGAAAACTGACTCAACATAAAAGTAAAAGAATGGCCCTTCGCAGAGGGAAGCAGGGATTAACATCATGTGCTAGAGCTGTAGTTCCCGAAGGCATATAGAGAGCATAAAATATTGTTTTGTAAGGTAATGGTGTATACAGGTGTCAACAAATCAAATAGCAGGTACTTGTCATCTTCCATGGCTAACTAACTTTTAGAGCGGTTCCGAGAGTTTTTAGGACTGCACTTGTAACAAGCACTTATTGGTGACACTCCTCCCAACCATTTACTTTCCACAAACCATGGCTAACCGAATCCTCGGGTGCCCACCAACATTCACCATGGAGGAGTGTCTATTTATTTATTTATAGGGTGGACTAACCAGCTCTTTAATGCAAAATAAAAGGTGGAGAAGCAGATGAAGCTGCCAATCCTTGTAAATTAATTAGCATGGAAGATGACAAATCTCACTACTACGTCCTTATGAGCTTTTCAAGTAGTGACACAAAAAGGAAATGTAACAGTTTTGAGTAGTTAGTAGATAGCACATGAAGAAATTTACTTGGAATGGTGAAAACACCACATAATAGGTAGGTATGGTGGACACAGGTGGCATGGATTTGGCTCAAGGTTTTGGATGTACAAGAAGCATTCCCTCTTAGTACAGAGTTTAGGCTAGCAAGGTTATTATAAGCAAACATCATTATCAACTGGAATAGCAAGAGTGTACATAAAACACAAGGTTTGACGAACCATAGACTCCCACTGTCTTCCTTGTTAACACATAGCCTTCATCCAAAAATTATCTAGACTACTATGGACTTCCAATTATGCAACAGATTATTATAGCAGAAAATCCTTATAGTAGTTCTTCATTAATAGCCATTACTTACATGATGCACAAGCTTAAACATTAATTACTTGACAGCTCAAAACAATTGGCAAGCATCAAATTACTCAAGACAACGATCTAAAAAGATTCATGTAAGCATTTTATACCACTACCACATGCATAGCATTTTTCTGGTCCAACCAAACACCAATCAACTTATTTGACAACTCTCCAAACAGATATAAGTGAAGCAAGAGAGTACTTTCTTCAAAAGAAACTGAAAGCTCTAACAAGAGATATGAAAAACTGAGAGCTAACAGCAATAACAGCAACTAGACAGGAATACTCAACAAGTATAAGTGAAGCACAAGAGTATTCTAATGAAAAAGTGGAGCGTGTCTCTCTCCCAAACATGAATACTAGGATCCAACAAGTATAGCACAGCAAACAAAACAAAACAAACTGAAAACAAAAACACACTGACGCTCCAAGGAAGAGTACACTAGCATGAAGCAATAAAAATATAGCACCATTAGAGATGACCTGATAATTTGTAGATGAAGAAGGGGATGCCTTGGGCATCCCCAAGCTTAGATGCTTGAGTCTTCTTGAAATATGCTGGGGAGGTAAGCCTCCCCAAGCTTAAGCTCTTCACTCTTCTTGATCATGTAATATCATTCTCCTCTATCAACACTTGAAAACTTCCTTCACACCAAAACTTAACAGCTTTTCTCATTAGCAGGTTAGTGCACTAAAAGATAATACTTCAAAGTTCTAGCAAAGACAAAACTCACAAGCCAACTATTTTAAACATTAGCCACTGTTACTAGGCTCAAGTGGGCACTTTTACACGAAAAGAAACCACTTAAAAACTTGTAAAAGAGAGAATGCAAAATAAAAGACAGAATCTGTCAAACCAGAACAGTCTGTAATGACGAATTTTTTCGAGGCACTTACGATGCTCAGATGAAAACTTTTGAAATAATGAAAGTTGCGTAACATCATCAGGAACATGCACAAAAAGTTTCAGCATTTTTCGATTTTTTCTGATTTTCTACTGAATTAAACGGTGACGAACAGCAATCTGTCCCAATGCAGTCCCGAAAATAAAAACCAACTTTGCATTAGTAACTCTCCTTGGCACAACAAAACAGCAAATAAAAGATACAAAGGAGTTGCTACAGAGGTAAACAAGCATCCTTGACTAATACTGAAAAAAAAGATAATGGGTTGCCTCCCAAAAGCGCTTTCTTTTAATGCCTTTTAGCTAGGCTAGAAGATTTTAATGATGCTCTCATAAGAATAAGAGTTGAAAAACAAAAGAGAGCATCAAGAGGCAAATATCAAACACATTTAAGTCTAACCCACTTCCTATGCAAAGGAATCTTGTAACAAAATAAATTATTGAAGCATAAAGCAACTAGCATAGAAAGATGAAACAAATATACTTCAAAACTTTCAACATAAAGAGAGGTGTTTTAGTGACTTGAAAACTTTTACAACCATATTTTCCTCTCTCATAATAACTTTCAGTAGCATCATGAACAAACTCAACAATATAACTATCACATAAAGCATGCTTTTCATGATCTACAAACACATAATTTTTATTAAGCTCTAAAACAGTGGGGTTATCAAACCCACTTTTGACAATAGTAGTATAATAAATATCATTAGCCAATATAGGACCATCATCAAGAGCATTATCATATATAACATTAGGGAGCACATTTTTACTTTCTGCAATTTCCTTTTCTTGAGTCAAGGAGCTTGTTACTTCAAATTTATCAAAAGGAGATATTTCAATAGAATCATGACATTCAACAATATAGCATTTTCCTCCTTATGTGGCATGGAGGGTAATCATATAATGTAAGAGTTAAAGAGTTACTATCATTAGAAGGTAGATCCTCCTTTTGTTCTTCACTCTCCTCCTCTTTTTCATCCAATGAGATCACAGTTTCAGCAATTTCTTCTTCCATAGGTCCCTGAAAAGAAGCAAGTTGTTCTGGAGAATAAGTTTTCTCAAGAAATTTAGTGATATAAGGATTGTCATTGTAATATTCAAGGCAGTAACCAAGTATAGAAAAATTCTCAGATTTATAAGGAGAATCATCATCTTGAATATAACCAGCAATTTCATAAGCACCCTTAAAAACAAAAATTCTTCAGTTTGTTCAAGATTACCAAAGTCATAGTTTCCTTTAGCATAAGCAGCCAAGGTTTCATTATCATTATAATCACATTGGAAAGGGAGGTGTTTATGCCTTCTACAACAAAAAGATTCATTAAAGCAGTAGGATTCATCAAATGTAGAACACAAGTTCTTAGCAAAATAATTCAATCTACTTATTTGTTCCCATAGATGTTTCCCTTTTTGAGACAAGCGGTATTCCTCATAATAATTTGATGTTCCTCCGTGAACCCACCGTGCCAATAATATTTAGTATCAAAGAGAGAAGCCATTGATAGCAAGTAAACAACTAGACATAATAACAAACCGAAATAAACTAGATGCAAGAAACTAATTTTTTTTTGTTTTTGATTTTTAACAGCAAGCAAAACAAAACTAAAACAAGACAAAAAACAAAGTAAAGAGATTGGAACTGAGAGACTCCCCTTTCCAATAGCCTCCAAGTCCCCGGCAACGGCGCCAGAAAACAGCTGGTGCCTGGTTGACGGGAGAGTATTTGAGGATGATGATGATGGTGATGATGAGTACTTCCCCGGCAACGGCGCCAGAAAACAGCTTGATGGCTACGTGTTGGTGAACCCCAAGAGGAAGGTTATGATGTAGACAGCAGAAGTTTTCCCTTGAATAATCTACCCAAGGTTATCAATCCAGTAGGACTTGACGATCTATCGGAAGGTTGTTGATGTTGACTCCCCCTGGCGCTAGGGAGCTTGCACCAACGTGGAATCTGCACAGACACAAACCAGAACTTTGCCCAACACGAAACAGAGAGGTTGTCAATCTCTCCGGTCTTGCAGAAACAAAGAGTTAAACGTATGGTGTGGAAAACAGCAGGAAAAACAGCAAGTAACAGGAAACAGATGATTGCAGCAGGTTGTGTAAACAGTATGAGGAAATTGGACCAGGGTCCACAGTTCACTAGTGGTGTCTCTCTCAGAACAGATAACTAGCATGTTGGGTAAACAAATTACAGCTGGGCAATTGACAAATAGAGAGGCATAACAATGCAATACATGCCAAGATGTCTACTATGAAATCTAGTTGGGCATTACAACAAAGTACATAGACCGTTATTCCAACCGCATCTATGCCTAAATAATCCACCTTCAAGGCAGCATCCGCATCCTATTCAGTATTAAGTTGCTAACAACAGATTATTGCATGAAGTAAAGTGTGTAATGTAATCAATACAAGTGCCCTTGGACACTGCACCAATGTTTTATCCCTAGTAGCAACAGCACATCTACCATCTTAGACCTTTCTGTCACTGATCCAGATATCTAGAGACTGAACCCACTATCGAGCATAAATACCCCCTCTTGGAGTCACAAGCATCTACTTGGCCAAAGCATCTACTAGCAACGGAGAGCATGCAAGATCAAGAGCACATAGATAAACAACTTGAATAAACATGGTATCAATATTCATCGGATCCCAGCAAACACAACATCTAGCATTACAATAAGATGATCTTGATCATGTTAGGCAGTGTCGGAGACTAGTCCCAGGAACTAGGGGTGTCTCTCAAGTGCCAGGAAACGAGTAAGGGCTGAACACAACGTCAAACAGATCCTCAACAACCTCGGCGACGGTGCTCGTCGAGCTCGGTGAGGAACATCACGGCAGAGAGGTAACACGAGCCGCTACCCAGGTTCAGGCCCACCAAGAGGTGTAAAATCCCTACGTCCTGCTAAGATGTATTGCACTGCTTGGAGAGGTTCACAGTACAAGTGTGCTTGCCGAGGGCACTGCTATGGCTAGGGTGGACTATGGTGGAATGAGCTCCGTCTTCTTCTCAGACGTAGCTCCTTGGTTGTGGAATGTGTTGCTGAATGCGGGATCCCCCTCCTAGGTCGTACACTGGCTCCTTATATACTGGGCTTGGTCCTCTTCCCCGAAAATCTCCGGCGGGAAGGGATACCACAATGCCGCCGAGTTGGAGCACAGCGCACACCGTCGGGGGCGTCCATGGACACGGTCCATGGCAGGGAGCACGTCGTCTTGGCAGAAAAAGCCACCGTCCAACTAGGACGTGGGCCGGCGCTGCAGAGCTTTGGGGCGCGCCCCACGGTGACGTCGCAGTTGGAGCGTAGCGGCGGCCGGCCGCTTTATCACCAATTTGGCAAGTCTTGGAGTCCGCTTTGCTTGCCGCAGCTCCTTTGACCACTTTATACACGAGAATGGCAACTGCGGCGTCTTCGTCATCACGCGCAGGCGCGCGCGTCACTCTGCGGCGGGCGCAGATCCCATGTGCGCTCTGCAGCGGCGCAGGAGCTTGCTTCCACTTGAAGGAACCCCGCGAGGCCTGAACCCTCGCCGAGGTTCTGTAGCCGTTGACTTCTCGCGAGGAAAACCTCCCGAGGGTGGCGCGGAGACGCGCCAGGGCCTGAAGATCTTCTGGAGAGGCCTTCTCGAGGCAGAGGTCCCTCTCGAGGCCTCCAGGCCAACCGCTTTGGTCCTTAGCAGAAATGCTCGGTCGAGCAAATAAGCTCTCGCGAGGGAAAATGCCTCGCGAGGCTCGCCAGGCTGAACGTCTGGTCCTTAGCAGAAATTCATGCGGAGCGTTCGAGGGCTGTGGCAGGCCGGCCCATGACACCCTGGTTTTCACTGGGCCGACAGTAGCCCCCGGGCCCGCGATGGGCACGTTGGGCTCCTCAGGCGGAGGCGAATCGTCGTGGGCCCAAAGAAGCCTGCGAAGCCCGAGACACGTGGAGCGCTACGGCCGGGCACGATCCCACGATCTCCTCTGAAGTAACGGGCGTGGTGGTGGGTCCCGCCACGTCCCTGTAACGGCTCGATGAGCCGATATAAGGCGAAGAGCTCGGCGCAGGCGGCCATCGCTTCATTCGTTCCCCTTTCATCTCCTTCCTCCCAGCGCTCAATCCCCAATCTCCTCCTTCGCGACCTTGCTGCAATGGCGCCCAAGAAAGCCACCGCTGCTTCGAAGGGCAAGGCAGTGGCGCAGGGCGGCGAGTCCGCTGAGGCGCAGCGGGACGGCGACTTCGAGCCGGCTCTGAGCGGCTCCCGCTTCGAGACGGAGGCGCAGCTGGACAAGGTGCGCCACATGGCGGCTTCGAAGACCAACGAGCACGGCGCCACCGTGCTCAAGCGCGCGGGCAACTCCCACGGCAGCTTCTACCCCATCTTCATGCACTCTCTCTTCGCTGGGCTCGTTCCTCCCTTCTCCGATTTCTTCCTGGCGGTCCTGGAGCGCTACCAGATCCAGGTTCTCCATCTCCACCCTAACTCCATCCTCGTCCTCGCCATCTTCGCCTACCTCTGCGAGGCGTACATCGGCATTCCGCCTTCGGTGGACCTCTTCCGCAGCTTCTACGCGCTCCGGTTCAAGGCGAATAAGGAGCGGTCAGGGTGCGTGTCCTTCCGCATCACCGACGGCATGAAGGGCGTCTACATCCCCATCGCGCAGAACGGCGAGAACATCGTGACCAGCATGACGAAGAAGGTGGAGACTTCCGCAAGCGCTGGTTCCTCATGCAGTTCGGGAGCCAGAGTGCCTTCTTCGAGCTGCCTGAAGCGCCTCCGACGAAGAGGGCGAGCTGGGCCTCCAAAGGGCTCAAGGGCGCGACGCTTGGCCCTGTGGTGAGGCGCTTGAGGGACCTCCGCGAGGCCGGCCTCACCGGGCAGATGGTGGCCAAGGACTTCGTGAGGCGCCGCATCGCTCCGCTCCAGAGGCACGCGGACGCGATGTGGCTGTACTCCAACCAGAGGGACAAGATGCGCCTGAGCGCTACCCTCTACGAAGGAGGAATTGCACGCCCTCATGGAGACTCTCTTCACGTCTCCGGACATCCCCGTGCCCACTGACCAGACTGTGCCGCTTCATCGGATCGATCTCGGGCGCCGCGTCTCGCATGTGCAGGCGATGCCGAAGTTCGACCAGTGGGGCCTGGTGCCTAAGGGGCACGTTGGGCCTCGCGAGGACCCGGAGTCTGCGGCGCAGGGGGCGCCAGTTGAGGGCGACGAGGAGACGACGACGCCCGCAGAGTCCGATGCGGGTGCGACCGGCGCCTCGGGAGACGCTGCTTCCTCGGCGGGAATTCGAGCGCCTCGAAGAGTGCGGCGCCTGAAGCTGAGGTCCACGAGGTCTCCTCAGGCAGCGGCGACGAGTTCGTGGTTGCCCCCTCGCGGCGTGTTGAGGGGGAGGAGGAGAGCGACGATGACGATGCTTCGTCGGGCCACTGCGAGCCTCGCTCCAAGGCGATCCATGACAGGAACGCCGGGGCCCAGGAGGAGATAGAGGCACGGACGAGCGAGGGGCCCAGTGCTCCGCCCGCGAAGCGGAAGAAGAGGAAGTGGGTCGACACCGCGGCGTAAGTTTTTGTACTCCCTTTCCTGTTTCATGTTGTTCTTGGTGTGCGCCTCTCGAGGGTTTCTGAGTCTTTTCCTCTCCAGACGCACCGAGGAGCCAAAGAGGCGGGGGCTCCGGAGACTTGGAGAGATCTCTGGCTCTGCCGCGGCGTCCGTGACGCCCAACTGAAGAGGTGCACCACGAGGCCACCGCTTCCTCTCCCGAGGCTGCGACGCCACCTCCTGGGGCGGAGGAGCGCCACGAGGAGAGGGAGGAGGAGCTGAAGTGACGACGCCGCCGCCTTCGCGGCCTGACGCTTCTCCCGCGCAGCAAGAGAAGACGCCGGAGGTGGACGCGGCAAGGACCACGCCGCCGGCGAAGGAGGGCACGGCGGGAACAGCTGCGTCTGCAGAGACGCATGCTGACGTCGACATGGAGGACACCACGGTGCCGTCGCCTCCACCGAGCTCGGGCCTTGGAGGGCCTACGGTGGGTGCTGAGGCTGCCGCGGGGACAGCCTCAGCAGAGAAGGCCAACCCTGCTCCTGAGGAGGAGCAGAGTGCTCCCCAGGGGCAGGGAAATGGCGGAGCTGATGGAGGGGGCGCCTCGAGCCCCCAGAAGGCTCCCAGCGCAGAACGCGAGGGGGGCTCTCGCCAGAGCCCCCAGAAGGCCCCTTGCACGGAAGAATAGGGAGGCTCCCAGCGAGCCCCCAGGCGCGCCTCGAGGTCACCCAGAGCCCAAGGCGCGATGCCCCGGAGTCCTCAGCAGGCGCTGGCGCTTCCAGGCCCTCTGGAGAATCGTGGGCTCTAGCCTTGCTGGGTCGGCGCCCTGTCGCGGCTCGCCGAGAGGCCGTCCTTCGCTCGGCGAGGGAGTTGCTCGATGGGCTCGAGGCCCAGCTCCGAGGAAGACCGCACCAGGGCGGAGGAGGTCGCCGAGCTTGCGCGGGGCTGGGCTTGCCTCCAGGAGACCGTGGAGCGCTGCCGTCGAAAGGACGAGGCGGCGCTGCGCTCTGCTGAAGAGATCCGCCTCAGCGTGATCCGCGAGGTCGAGAAGACCCTTGCGGTCCTGAGCGCCAAGCGCGAGGCTCTCGAGGCGGAGACGGAGGCCAAGCATCAGGAGCTGGCGGCGCGCGAGGCGGCGGTCTCCACCAAGCACAAGGAGCTCCTAGACCGCGAGGCGGGAATCATTGCCGAGTCGGAGACCGTGCGGTAAGGCCTGGAGAAGCTCCGCGAGGACCTGCGTGTCCGTGAGAACCAGATGGTGCAGCGCGGGGCAGAACTTGATGCCCACGAGACCGAGCTGCGCAAGCGCGAGGAACAGGTCGAACAGATCGAGAAGGATCAGTCCGCGCAGCGGGAGCACCTGGAGTCTCGCGAGAGCAAAGTCACTCAAGACGAGGCGTTCTACCAGAAGCGCCTCGCGCTGACCAACGAGAACCTCCGCAAGAAGGAGGAGCAGCTGGCGGCGGAGTCCGCGACCAAGGAGCAGCTCTTCCGCGACAATTGCAGGAAGGACTTCGCGGACAAGGCCAAGAAGCAGGAGGCACGCTTCACGAAGAGGCGCAACGAGCTCGAGGCCCGCATTAGGGAGCTTGAGGCTCGGGAGAAGCGATTTGACTCCCGCCTTCATGACGCAGTGGAGGCTCGGAAGCACGCGGAGCAGGACCTCGCCTCCTTGACACAGGACATGAACGAGATGCAGCAGCAGGTGGGGCCCGTTGTGGAACTCGTCGAGGAAGCTCGGCGGAGCGCTCTGACTGCGCAGGTCTTGTCGCGCCAGCGGGAGCGCATGTTCGCTTCCTTGGTGTGGCGTGCGCGTGCTGTCGCGAGCCGCCTGGGACCGAAGCCCCCAGGCTCTCTGTCGAGGGGAACTACGACGTCGCCATCTACCTTGGCTTCTTCGAGCAGCTCCTCACCAAGTTTGAAGAGGTCGTGACGAACCTCGACGACTTGGTCGACACCGAGAGCCGCGAGCTCCTTGGCGTCGCGGTCGGCCAAGTCTTCGCCAACCTTGCACACCTCCACCCCGGCTTCGATTTCGCGTCTGTGATGGAGCCTTTGGAGAAAGAGCTCGCCGAGAAGCTGGACCCTCGGTGTGGGACGACGTTGACGAGGGGTAGACTCATCAAGACCCATGGTTAAGGTCCCTAGGTTATGAATATGGGGGAGAGAACGTGGTAGAGCTGGAAGTATCGTCGGCTGACAAGCAGGGCAAAGATTTTACCCAGGTTCAGGGCCCTCGTGTGGAGGTAACACCCCTACGTCCTGCCTGTCTGTTATTGCTTTGTGAATATGATGGTTACAAGGGTCCCGGCGAGATGTCGATCTCGCTAGGGTTTTGGTGGCTCTGAAAGTACGTGGTCTGGTTCGATGGCCCTCCCAGTCCTTAAATAATAGGCTGGGTCTCGGGTGTTCGTAACCGACTCGATTTACAAGTAAGGAAACTCTAAACCGACTATTGTTTCGCCAAACTTGGAGGATACTCCATCTTCGTGGGCCTCCCTTCATGGGCTTCATGTAGGCTCTGATAGTTGGGCCTAGTCGATACGTGCACCAGGTACCCTCATGGTAGGGTACCCGATAGGCATACCCATGTCAGTAGCCCCCGAGTACTTGTCTGATTCGAAGAGTCGGGCATGGACTCATACATCATGCACGTTACATTTTTTGCATCTGTATTTAGAATTCTTATGAAATAGCACATGTTGGCTATGTCGAGTGTTTCATCGACTATGAGTTTTTGCTTATGATAGTCAAGGGATATTAGCTTAGCAGGCCCGGCACACACGACGGATCGGGGCCAGTTAACTACCATTTGTGGCAAAACCATACTAGCTTTCAATCAAACTCGAGTCCCCGGACTCGAATCTGGAACAAACTGGACAGACTCGAAACGGCCGTTGAGGTCTTACGGAATCGAACTGCAGCATAATTTTGAATCTACCCAACGCGTCCGTCGGGGATTATTCATCATGTCTGCTGACACGGAACATTTAAGGATAACGCTGCTGGGCGGTCCTTAGCCCAGCTCGACTGATCGGGGGTCTTACCTTTGCACTATGCATGCAGCATCCAAGGATCGTCGGATCAACTCGGGAATATTTCGAGTATGATTTTGCTTATGAACTGAGTCGAATGATTTGTCGACTGATACTTTGCCATAATTCTATCGGGTGCGCGACAGCGCTCCCGATGGGAGTAGCCCCCGAGATTGTGCTTTATTGCTTGCAATGGAGGATAATCTCAAAATCTTTTACCCTGCACATATAGTCAAAGAAATTTTTTGATATGCTCCCGATGGGAGTATGATGTTGCAGTCGAAAGTCCTTCGACTGGCATCTATGACCTTTGCTGGAAAACCATCGAGTTTATGGTGTGACATCATTCGAATGAATCATCGAGTGACTTTTGTGCCAGTTGTGCAATATGAATAACGTCAGCAATGACGCATTTTGCGACTGCCATCTCTGACAAGCGGTGGCGTGCCTGGTAAGACTGATGGGACGTGACACTTCTGTGTGGGCCCATTTTTGCAGAGCTGACCAAGTATAGCGCCGTTTGGACTTGATTTGACCGCTGGCGCGGTTTTCACGGGGCGTGATGATGGTTTCCTATTTCCGTGCGTAGTGGGCGGAGTGGCCTGCGACGGTTGCCCTCCGCGGCCGCCACGTGTATGGCCAGATTTCGCGCGGAGCGTATGCCTTTGTTTTGACGGTTGCGATCGTTTTGCGATCTGTGGTAAATAGGGGAGACAGCGCTGGCAGAATTTTTTACTTGCCATTTGCCTCTTTGCGCCGCCCCTCGTCTCATCTTCCTCCTCGCGCCCACCTCCATTGCTCTGCGCCCAAGCTCTCTTCTCCACCCTCATCCATCGTTGCAATGGCGAAAGGTGGAGGCTCCAAGCGTGGTGCCGCCGCCGCTGCCGCGACCGATGCGGCCAAGGGCAAGAAGACCGTGGCGGGTACATCTGCGTCCGCCGCGCTGAAGAAGGGCAGCGGGGACTGGGCGAAGTCCACCATCAAGGACGCCCATTTGGTCAAGTTCCGCGAGCAGGGGTATCTGCCACCCGCGGAGCAGCTCGCCGTCCGCGCGCCGTCGCCCAAGGAGGTACTCCCCGAACCACGCGCCAACGAGCGTGTTTGTTTTGCGGAGTTTTTGCCTAGGGGCTTTTCGCTTCCCCTCCACGACTTCGTTCGTGGTCTTCTTTTTGCCTACGGGGTGCAGATCCATGATCTCACCCCAAATGGCATTATGCATATCGCGTGTTTCATCACGCTGTGCGAGTGCTTCCTCGGCGTCGCACCCAGCTGGGCGCTGTGGAAAGCCATCTTCATGGTACGGCCGAACAGAGGAGGTGGTCGCACCTACCCCGTTGGCGGCTGTGGAATCCAGGTGCGCAGCGACACCCGCTACTTCCGCCTGAAGACCGTCGACTCCGCCCAAGGCTGGAGGAAGGGGTGGTTTTATGCGACTGTCGAGCAGGATGCAGCCGCCCCTTTCTCGACTGCTGCTTTCACCAGGACCAAGGCGTGGGATCACCAACTCTCAGCCGAAGAAATGGAGGAGGCAAGCCCTTTGCTGGCTCGGATCGGAGGCATGCTGGACAAGGTCACAGGCATCCATTTGATCGCCACCTTTGTGAAGAGGCGGGTGTGGCCACTCCGTGCCCGAGCGCACCCCATGTGGGAGTATGAGGCGCGGGTGACTCACTCGATGAGCCCAGAGGAGCTGTCAAGGAATGAGCTGCTGACGCATGTGCGGCACATCACCAACTGACGACAGCGACACTTGCAACGTCGACTGCCCTGTTGAACCATATGGGTTGGAGAACCCTTTGCTTGAGGTATGTATGTGTTATAGCCTGCTTGCAATGAAGAGTTTGCCACTCGTATGTTCTGCGATATGCGATTTTTGATTCTGACTTTGCAATTTGTGATGTATGCTATGCAGGGTCACTCGACTGCTGCCTCCCTTCCTCCTCTGCCTGAAAATGGCGAGACTGAAGAAACCAGGTACAGGTGGTGGACCCGAAAGGGGATCAGTCGCCCATCCCTTCTGCCACCACTTCACATGTGGAGGAGGTCGAGGAGGAAGCAGCAGAAGAGGTCCAATCTGAAGACAAGGCCACCGCTGACCAAGAAGTCGATACCGCGCCACCGAAGCGGCGTCGACTGGCCAAGAAGGCGCCTTCTGCTGTGAGTTCACCCGCGAGGGGCAGGGCTTGGAGGATGACGAGGAATCAGGCTCACCACCTGTTTTCCAAGCCGCTCCTTTGCGTGCGTGCTCAACAAGCTCAACTCTTCCTCTTCAGTCGAGTGGTACCCCAGCCTTTGGACCAATTTTTGGCGACTCCGAAGATGAGGAGATGAGGACACAGGTATGTGTTTTTTGAGTATGATATGAAATTTTGTGCTGTCACATATTTGTGCTGACCACCTTTTGTTTTGTTGTGTTGCCCACAGCGCTGAAAACAATCAGCCTGGGACTCCTCCAGTCGAGAATGTTCCAACCCTGGAGCACTCGAATTATGCACCGACTGGAAACGAGGCTGCCCAGCCAATGGCCACTGACGCTGTCGTTGAGACAGCCAAGGCGGCAACTCCAGATGTCGGGACATCAGTCGCGGCTCCTGAGCCGTGGATGAACCACGTAAGTAGCTTTTTGCTTGACCCGTTTAGTTGTAGGTCTGTGAGAGTTTGAATTTTTGCTGAATTCGTGTGCTTGCAGCCCTTCTACCACACCTTGGCAGATTCTGCCAAGGCTTATGTCCAGGTGGAGCAGGAGAGGGATACCATGCGCGCCGAGCTAGAGCGGCTCAGTCGTGAGTTCTCCTTTTGCTTTTGTTTTGCTAATTTCTTTTTGCAATGCTTGATTTTGTCGAGTATTGAATGCACGTGATTTTGCTGGGCCAGGCGAGAAGAAGGAGCTGGAAGATGCACTCGCCGCGCAGCGCGAAGAGTCGAAGAAAGAGCTGGCTGCCGCCACCAACTCAGCCGCTGCACGCGAGCGAGGATATGCTGACCAGCTCGCGGCACTCGCGCAGGCCATGGGAGGTGAGTAATCTTTTCTCCTTTTGATATGATGATATAACTGTCGAGTGTCATGAAATGACTTTTGCCTTTTTGAATTGTGCAGAAGCTGTTGGCGCACCGGCCTCTGCGGACGTGGCGAGTGACGATCTTTCGCTGGAACAGGCTGTGGGCGGCTTAGGCGCCTATGCAACCAGGCGAAAGAGCACTCGCCAAATCGACGAGCACACTTGGCGCTGTATACAAGGTGGTGTTCCCGACTGGCGTAGTGCCGTCGACGGCGGACGACTTCGCCGACGTGTTTGGCCCCGGGACGTCCACCATGGCGGGTTTCGCTCGCGCCAACACGGTACGCGGATCCGAGTCCACCATCAAGCTTCTTATGGGACATGGGATAGATTGCGACTACGAGGCAGCACTGTCTGCGTTCCCTCGGAAGCCAGATGGGAAGCCCATTTCTCTGAAGGGGGTGAGCGGAGCCGCCGCGCGACTGGCCGAGGTTTTTATGACCACCATGGAGCGCCGGGCACTCGAGACTGCCAATCGTCTGCTTAGGAAATCGAATCTTAGGTTTAGGGTAGCTGTACCCTTTTGTTTTTTATGCCTTGTAATGATACCTTCTGAACTGCGCGAGTCTGCGCTTTGTTTGTGCTACCTTGTTTATGCAAATAGTCTTTTGCTAATGTCTTTCACTCGAAGAGTTGTATGCTTATGACATGAGTTTTAGCTTCTGACACAAACTTTGTGTTTGTGATTATGCTCTTTGAACAGTCACGAGAACCTGCTACTGCGACTAGTTCCTCGCAGGCTCCAATCACCACCCGATCCCAGGGTCAGGTGGTAAATGATGCCAAGGTGATGGAGTTATGAAGGCCAAATTTGTGAGAATGGAGCAAGATCTGAAGGACGCCCAGGCTGAGCTGAATCGATTGAGGGCGAGACCCGCGTTGGCCACCCAACGCGAGGAATATGTGCTCGGGGAGATGGATCTTGTGAACAGGCAACTCGAGTGTAAGTTCGAGTCTTGCTCTGTTTACAAGCTTTTTGCGTAGCTATTGTCCTTTTGATCTGACTGGTGCGCCCGTGTTTGTAGGCTTTGTCGACAACTTCCAGGCTGAAAAGATTCGCGTGGAAGGGCGTCTGGATAGCGTGGTTGACGACCCTACGACTGGGCGTCAACACTTTTGGCTTGATAGGTACCATGCCCGCATACTCGCCACCCTGAAGGATCGCGTCTGGCGAAGTGCTGAACTGCTGGAGTTATGCCGGGCAGCGTTTATTCGCCTGAACGAGACTCTTTTTCCTGCGGGGCCACAACCACAAGGGATTCGTGCTTTGTTGAACATCTTCCGTCAAACAAATCCCATTCGAGAGTTGCTGTCTCAGAGACTTGTGATTGGAGCCAACGCTGCAATGGCGTATATGCGTAGTCGAAAACCAAGGTTGGTGTTGCGGACACCTGCAGCCGGAGAGGTTCTCGAACAAAAGACCTGGATGACACGATCCAAGCTGCGGAGACACTAATCGAGTGCACTCGCGAACAGCTTTGCGGTCCCGAGCTGCCCGTAAAGGACGAGCCTGAGGATTAGAATAGTTTGCGAGTGCAATTTTTGTATAGGGGGCAGCCCCCGAGTGTAATTTTTGACTCTTTGTATATTGTATAGTTTGTATACTTTGATTTTTTGTCGAGCCCCCGAGTCAGTCGAGCGGGGTTTGTGAAATATGTGTTGGTTGTGAACCAATGACTGTGCAGCCCCCGAGTATTCGAGTGCGGCTGCAGAGTTTTTGTGTTCTTTGTTTGGATCCTTGTTACGCAGCCCCCGAGCATTCGGGTGCGGCTAAGGCATTGTGTTTCTGCAAGAGCGAGAGCTCATTTGATCGATAACACAGCCCCCGAGGGTTTCGGGTGCGGTTAAGGTATGAATTATGCGGGTAGTACCACAAAGAAGTCGAAGGAACATTGATTTTATTCCTCTTTTGAATGTTAGGCTGCAGGCCGCCTCATTAAAAACCTTCCAGTCCCCTTAGGTACCCTGGTAAGGAAAAGAGCGCGTCTGAAACCTGCAGCCATCCGACATATAGCCTATTACATTGTATGACTGTGAGCACTTTATGCGTAGAAACGGCGCAGATGCGCAACGTTCCAAGGATTATGAGAGAGTTCGCCTGTCTTCGCGTGCTTCAGTCGATATGCGCCTCCACCAAGGACCTCCGTGATGATGAAGGGACCCTCCCATGGGGAAGCGAGCTTGTGCACCTTCTTTTGCTTCAGTCGAAGAACCAGGTCGCCAACGACGAAGGACCTGGTGCGCAGTCGACGGCTGTGGTAGTTGCGAAGGTCCTGCTGGTAAACAGCTGTGCGGGCCAAGGCCGTGTCGCGCGCCTCATCGAGCAAGTCGACTGCGTCTTCGAGTGCTTCTTCCGCGTCTTCTTCATTGTATGCTTCAACTCGTGGCGCATTGAACCTTACGTCTGATGGCAGAATTGCCTCTGCACCATAGACCATGAAGAATGGGGTGAACTGCGTAGAAGTGTTGGGAGTTGTGCGTAGGCTCCATAGCACAGATGGTAGTTCTTCGACCCAAGCACCCGCAGCTCTTTTGAGTGGCACCAGGAGGCGCTTCTTGATCCCACTCGTCACAAGTCCATTGGCCTTTTCGACTTGGCCATTGGATTGTGGATGTGCCACGGATGCGTAGTTGAGCGTAATGTCCTGCTCTTTGCAGAAGGTTTTGAACTCCTCAGCCGTGAAGTTTGTGCCGTTATCAGTGATGATACTGTTTGGGACACCGAAGCGGTAGATGATGCTCTTTATGAAGTTGACTGCCGTAGTAGCAGTCGAATTTGTGATGGGGACCGCCTCGATCCACTTTGTGAACTTGTCGACTGCCACCAGTAGGTGAGTATGCCCGCCATGCGATGATTTTTTGAGTGGCCCAACCATATCGAGCCCCCATTGGGCGAAAGGCCAGGCCAGCGGTATAGTCTTCAACGCCGATGCGGGTGCGTGCGGCCTTGTTGCGAATTTCTGGCAGCCGACGCACCTTTTGACTATGTCCTCCGCGTCTTTGAGTGCTGTAGGCCAGTAAAACCCTGCGCGAAAGGCTTTGGCTACGAGTGATCGACTGCTGGCGTGATGCCCACAGGTACCTGCATGAATATCTCGAAGTATGGCTTGGCCATCTTCGAATGCGATGCATCTTTGGAACATACCTGATATGCTGCGCTTGTATAACTCGCCGTTGATAACGGTGTATGCTTTTGATCTTCGAGTCACGCGTCGGGACTCGGTTATGTCATCTGGTAGCTCGCCACGGAGTATGTAAGCCAGAAAAGGTTGAGTCCAAGTTGGCTCAATGAGGAGTACCTCGACTGGGGGGTCCTCTGTGCTGGGCGCTTTGCTTTTGGCTGGCGTAGTCGACGGAGGAGGCTCTCGTTTCTCCTTGATAGATCTGTGTTCGATGCGCTCGAGGAAGACACCAGGTGGAATTTGTGCGCCAGTTGAGCCAAGATTGGCTAGCATGTCTGCTTCTTCGTTACTTTCCCTTCCTATGTGCCTCAACTCACAGCCTCGAAGCTGCCCTCCAGTGTGTTGTACAGGTCGCGATAAGCGATCATGTTGTCCGCGATTGCGTCGCAGGCCTTCATTGTTTGCTGCACCACGAGATTGGAGTCGCCGTAGATCATCAATCGAGTGCACCCAAGTGCTTTTGCCATCCGCATGCCATGGATCAGAGCCTCGTATTCAGCCTCGTTATTGGAGGGTAGTTTGAATCCCATCTGCAAAACATAACGTAGCTTGTCCCCTTTTGGTGATATGAGGATGACGCCTGCGCCTGCGCCTTCGTGTTTCTTGGACCCATCGAAGTACATGGTCCAGGAATTGGACACGTCTGGTGCTCCAGGTAATTGGGCCTCTATCCACTCGGTTGTGAAGTCGGGTAGGACTTGTGCTTTGATAGCCTTCGGGTGCTCGTACTTGATGTCTCTTGGAGCCAGCT
Source organism: Poa pratensis (assembly GCA_947311845.1). Taxonomy (NCBI): domain Eukaryota; kingdom Viridiplantae; phylum Streptophyta; class Magnoliopsida; order Poales; family Poaceae; genus Poa; species Poa pratensis. The sequence continues at coordinate 17,616,858 of CAMZMU010000067.1, forward strand.
CGATGAGCCATTTTGCGACTCGACCCGTTGCATTGGGGTTTGTGAGGATATCACCGATTGCTGAGTTACTTACCACGGTGATCGGGTGCTCGGTGAAGTAGTGTGTCAACTTCCTTGAGAGAACCTCGCTCAGGTAGTAGACTGTACGTTGTATACTTTGGATGTGCCCCTCCTCCATGCGTTCGACCACCAGTACGGTGCTCACCACCCTGTTTGTAGCCGAGACATACAGGTAGAGTGGTTCCCGTTCCTTAGGTGCGACGAGGATCGGAGGGCTTGTGAGGATCCGCTTGAGATCTGTGAAGGCTGCTTCAGCTTCTGGCGTCCACTCGAACTTGTCCGCCTTCTTCATCAGTCGATAGAATGGTAGAGCCTTTTCACCCAGTTTGCTGATGAATCGACTGAGCGCTGCACTCGTCCTGCTAGTTTCTGCACATCGTGAAGCTTTGAAGGCCTTTGCATTGTGAGGATGGCCTGTATTTTCTCCGGGTCTGCTTCGATTCCACGGGCAGAGACTAGGTACCCTAGGAGCTGCCCGGCTGGAACGCCGAACGTGCACTTCTTAGGATTGAGCTTGATATGGAAGCGTTTGAGGTTTGCGAACGTCTCCCTCAAATCGTCGAGTAGTGTGTGTTCTTCCCTTGTGGTAATGACAATGTCATCCACGTAGACCTGGACGTTGCGTCCGATTTGCTTTTTGAGGCAGTCCTGCATCATGCGCTGGTATGTTGCACCCGCGTTTTTGAGCCCAAAGGGCATAGTTGTGTAACAGTAGACCCCGAGTGGGGTTATGAACGCCGTTTTTTCTTCGTCTTCTTGCTTCATCCTTATCTGGTGATAACCTGAGTAAGCATCCAGAAAGGAGAGTCGTGCGCATCCGGCGGTGGAGTCGACGATCTGGTCGATTCGGGGTAGCGGGAAGTGATCCTTTGGACAGCACTTGTTCAGCGCTGTGAAGTCCACGCACATCCGAAGGATGTCTGTATGCTTCTTCTCTACGAGTACGGGGTTGGCCACCCATTGTGATTTCTTGATTTCCCTAATGAATCCTGCTGCGAGTAACCGGTCGACTTCAGATTCGACTGCGGTTCGCTTTGGGCCGGAGATTCGACGCATCGTTTGCTTGACTGGCTTTGCATCTGGAAACAATTGGAGAGAGTGCTCGGCGAATTCCCTGGGAATACCTGGCATGTCGGCTGGACACCACGCAAATATTTCCCAGTTCTCACGGAGGAATTCGACGAGCGCGCCTTCCTATGCGATAGGCAGGCTCGAAGATACGTTGACTGTCTTGGACGGATCGGTCGGGTGCACCTGATGCGACCTTGTGTCATTTGTAGCATTGAAGGATCTGTCGACTGCCAACTTCTTATGCTCCGGAAGGAGTGTGCGGTCGTTGGAAATCGCCAGGTCGCGAGTGATTCTTCCACCCCGAACATCTCGGAGATTTTGCTGAACTCGCGGTCGCAAGCATCGGACCTTTGAAAGTTTCCACGGACAGTGATGACTCCCTTTGGTCCTGGCATCTTCAGCGTGAGGTACGCGTAGTGTGGCACCGCCATGAATCGAGCAAACGTCGGGCGACCAAGAATAGCATGGTATTGTGATTTCCAGTCGACGACCTCGAACTCAATCGACTCTGTCCTGAAGTGGCTTTTGTCCCCGAACGTAACGTCGAGTTGTATGGTGCCTTCTGGGCTAATTGCTTTGCCAGGAACGATACCGTGGAAGGTATTTGAAGATTTTGGGAGGTTTTCGACTGACCTGTTCATTTTGCGGAGCGTGTCCGCGAAGATGATGTTTATGCCGCTGCCTCCATCCATGAAGACCTTGGTCATGGCGTAGCCTCCTATTTGCGCGTCGAGTACCAGAGCCGCGTGCCCTGGTCGAACTACAGCTGGGGGATGATCCTCTCGACTGAAGCTTATGATGGTTTCCGATCCCTTCAGAAATTCGGGCATGGCAGGAGGTGCCATGACAGCCATGTTCACCTGTCGAGTGATTAGCTTTTGCTGCCTGTTGGAGGGGCGACCCTTTTGTATCATGTACATCTGCCCGTGGGGCTGTGGATATTGATCATCTTCCGCCCGTAGTACGGGTTGTATGGCACCTGCGAGGTTTGCGCCTGGAGCAGGCTGTGGTGGTGGTTGCGGTGGCGGCTGTGGCGCCATGAGAGCGGGCACAGCGTTCGGCTGTGGTGCGGGTGCAGGCGTGGGCTGAGCAGGTGCTGGGCCGTACCTTTTGAGTCGTATCATGTAGTCAGTCGCCATTTGGTCGAATTCCCTGCAGTTCCTTAGGGTGTGATTGGAGCGTAGTTTTCCGTCGTCCCCCTTGAAGAGGTGGAATCTGCACCAGTCGTCCATCTTTTCCTCGAATGACCGCTCGGGTTTTGCGTCGCTGCGTTTGCGCCATTCTTGCCTTTTGTAGCTGTCGCTCCGCTGCTCGCGATCTCGACTGTCCCGTCGATCATCCGAGCGTCGATTGCTTCTATCTTGGTCCTCCCGGGTTGTGTGTATCCAGCCGCCATGAACTCGGGTCTGTTATCGTCGTAAGGACGTTTGGAACGTTTGCGCCTGCGATCTTCTCTGTATGAATCTCTGCGGCCTCGACTGCCGCTTTCGTAGTTGTCGCGTGGTGGGGAAGCACGGGATCTGCGTACAGAATCCTCTCCATCTGCCCACTCAGTCGCAACTTTGATGAGGTCAGCCAGGGAGGTTGGCTTTTCACGACCAGTGCCTCTTTGAAGTCCTTCCTGGCGAGACCTTGTATGAAGGCATCCATGGCCCTGTCTTCTGACACTTTGCCAACCGAATTGCGTATTTCGGTCCACCGCCGTATGTATGATCTCAACGACTCGTCTGATCGTTGAGTGCATGCCCTTAATTCTTCGAATGTCTTCGGGCGCTCACATAGAGGCTCGAAGTTTTTGATGAAGTCTCTGCGGAAATCGTCCCACGAGTCGTATGATGATGGAGGGAGCGCCTTGAGCCAGTCGCGGGCAGTTCCTTCGAGCATGAGTCGTATGTACTGCATCGCCGTGGTGTTCGTGCCACGCTGGCATGCCACGGCGAGTCTGTAATCTTCTAGCCACCCGGAAGGTTCTTGGCGACCGTTGTACTTGGGTTGTTCGCCTGTCAACTTGAACCTTTGGGCATCCGCGTCTCACGGATGCGTCGAGTGAAGCACAATGCTCCGCATGGCTCTGGTTCATCAGAGTATGAATCGCTGCTATAGGATCTTCGAGATCTGCTTCTGCTGGACCTGTGCCGGCGCGTGCTTCTCCTTCCTTCATCCGAGTGGTGGCTGCGACCACTGCGATGATGTGCTGCGTGTCGTGAGTCGACTATGTCGCGATCGCGATTCCTTGCTGGAGTTTTGTCTTCTGGCTGTATAGCCTGTGCCGCTAGAGCTAGCGATTTGAGTTGTTGGCGATGCAGGGCTGCGTTAGGGTCATTCGCCGGAGGTTGCATTGCCTTGAGGTAAGCACCTACGGAGAATAATGCACCCGCAGCAGTTTTGGGCACTGGGATTCCGTTAGCGTCCTCTGTCATGAACGACAGGTTACGGGTGATTGCTACCCTTTCATGTTCTGGAAGGCTTGCCAACCGCGACCTAGGTCGTGGGGTTGGTTGCATTGTGGACCCGAGGGATTGCTCCCTTCTTCGGGCACTCGAGAGGCTGGCTTGCCTTTTGCGCTCTTCGAGCGTCGCTCGGTAGTTTTGCAGTCGAATTGACTCCTGCCAGTTGAAGTACTGGAAGGTCAACATCTCCTCTGGGGTGGAATTTGGTGGCATCATTGTGCACTCCTTTATGACTTTATCTGCTTTTGCTGCCATCTCCTCCGTGATTGTCAAGGTTGTGACCCCATCCGGCATGGTTACCGTGCATGGGAATTGTGCAGGCCTGCGAGCGGCTGCGTCTGCGGATGATTCTGCGGAGAAGGCCACGTAGACCTGATGGGGCGTGACCCGTGGACAGGTGTATGTGCTGTCGATTCCAGTCATGGACTCGACGTCGCCGTCGAGGCTCATGTCAGAGCCAGTATGTTCATCGAGTAGATCTTCGAGGCGAATCTCGTTGTCGATGTGCTCATCGCCTATGCTCATCTCGGTGTTGGCGAAACCATTATGGATTTCTGAGTCGAGGTTGGTGTTGGTGAAGATCTCCGAGTCGACGTTGCTGTCGTTATGAATCGCGGGCTCGTAGAAGTCATCGAGGGAGATCCCGCAGTCGAAACTCTCGTCGAGTGGTAGGTTGAAGTCGACGTTGCTTGTGCGGTATGCTGATTCTGCTCCTCGCCTTGGAGTTCCGTCATCATGAACCTGTCGATCTCGCCGGTCGACATGGTTGTTGCGGGCGAGCAGGCTTCAGGAATCGACGACGGGGCGAGCGCAGTCGACGGAGCCTCGAGTGCGCCCAGCGCCAGTTGTTGCGGATCTGTCGAGTCCTGCGTGCCAAGATTGTTTACGAAAAAATTGAATGCTCCAACAGTTAAACTCAAACCTGATTCAAGGCCGAAAACGCCTCCTGAAGCTCCGGCGAGTGCGGATTGAAATTCATTGGAAGAGCAGATGCGCTTTTTGCAGGTGAAGCGGGCAGGCTGCCGCTTTTCGAGTGGATCGGCGAGTCGCCGTGTGTCGCCTGGATCGGCGAGTTGCTGTTTGCTGACATGGCCGGCGAGTTGCCGTTTGCAGATGAGATCGGCGAGTTGCCGTTTGCTGGTGTGATCGGCGATTTGCCGTTTGCTGTTGGGACCGGCGAAACTTCGAGTCCAGCGCTATTCTTTCCCACAGACGGCGCCACTTGACGAGGGGTAGACTCATCAAGACCCATGGTTAAGGTCCCTAGGTTATGAATATGGGGGAGAGAACGTGGTAGAGCTGGAAGTATCGTCGGCTGACAAGCAGGGCAAAGATTTTACCCAGGTTCAGGGCCCTCGTGTGGAGGTAACACCCCTACGTCCTGCCTGTCTGTTATTGCTTTGTGAATATGATGGTTACAAGGTCCCGGCGAGATGTCGATCTCGCTAGGGTTTTGGTGGCTCTGAAAGTACGTGTCTGGTTCGATGGCCCTCCCAGTCCTTAAATAATAGGCGGGTCTCGGGTGTTCGTAACCGACTCGATTTACAAGTAAGGAAACTCTAAACCGACTATTGTTTCGCCAAACTTGGAGGATACTCCATCTTCGTGGGCCTCCCTTCATGGGCTTCATGTAGGCTCTGATAGTTGGGCCTAGTCGATACGTGCACCAGGTACCCTCATGATAGGGTACCCGATAGGCATACCCATGTCAGACGTGGAGAAGTATACTCAACGCTTCAAGAGGGTCGAGGTCGAGGAGAGCGACGACGAGGCCGATGCTGAGGAGGTGGGTGACGAGGACGTCGACGGCGACGACGACAACCCCGCTGCTTAGGTTGCCCCTGTAGAGAGATGCGCCAAGGGCGCTAGTTATCTTAAGACTTGTCGCTTTTATTTCGTGCTGGTTTGTAAAGACACTTTTAACTTTGCGTAAGTGTGAGTGCCCCTCGGGAGGCCTTTTATCTGTTCCCTCATGTCTTTTTCGCTCTACGTCGTTAGGACCCTGCTCTTAGCGCAAATAGCACCGCCGCTTCGGTATGCCGGAGTCAGGGCTCGACAAGGCCGGGGGTGCGTAAGGCTTAGAGAGGTAAGAGCCCTCGAGGCGCGATGCTCAGGGGCTCCCCTTTGACGTGCAAGCAGCCCATGAGGCGTAAGAGAAAAAAAAGGCTCGAGGGGCGACAAAAACAGCGAGAGGGGAAAAGGGCCCATGAGGCGTAAGTTCTGGACTTAGCTCTGGCGAGACGCCTGCTCTGTAGAGGGTGTTGTGTTCCTGGTGAGGTGTTCTCCCTCTCGAGGCTGCCTGAGGCTGGCTTGGAGCTTTTGGGGCCCTGCAAGGCGTCTTGTTCCCTGTTTTGGAGAGAGAGAGAGAGAGGTGAACCCACAAGCAAGGCATAGTTGTACAACTCATGCGCGCTCATAGATTTCCTCATGGGTATCTCACGAGGAGAATAAGCACCAAGGTCCTTGGTGAGGTGACGTGCATAGGAGCTAACCCACGAGTCAGAGCTCTTTGGTGAGATAACGGTCGTGGGCGGAGAGCCACGAGTCAGAGCCCGGATCCTTTGGATTTTACGACGCTGCTGGGATGCTCCCGAGACACAGGCACCGTGCTCAGCCCCCGCTCGCGAGGTGCGCATGGGGAAAAATGTGAGCGCGAATGAAATGTAAGGAAACAAACTCACCAAGCAATATTACATAACGGCGCCGAAGCGCAATAGGTCCATGATGACCTGAAATTGTTCATTACACTTGGCGAGGCCAAGACAGCGTCCGCCATGTCTGGGCATGGGGTTCCACATGGCGTGGCTGAGGCTTCCCGCGGCCCGTGGCAACACGTTGTAGGAAACTCTCAGTGGAGATGGCCCTCGTGAAGGGAAAGCTTGGTGAAGCTGGGAGGTGAAGACGCGTGCTTCCCTCTTGAGACAAAAAATGCCTGCCGCGACGTGATCGCGGGTAGAACTTGCGTAGGTGCTCGATGTTTCATGGATTTTTGATCGGATCGCCGTCTTCCGTCTCGAGCCGCACCGCGCCAGGCCTGGTGATGTGCGCGACCCTGTAGGGGCCTTCCCACATGGGTGAGAGCTTGTGGAGGCCTTCTCTGGAGAGGATCCTCCTGAGGACGAGATCGCCCGTCTCGAGGGTGCGCGGCCGTATGTGGCGGCTGTGGTAGCGGCGCAGGTCTTGCTGGTACTTTGCCGCTCGGAGGGCGGCACGGCGACGTAGTCCATCGAGCAGCAGCAAGTCGTCGTTGTGGAGCTCCTCTTGGTCGTCCTCATTGAAAGCAAGGATCCGTGGGGACCCATGCTTGATCTCAGTGGGGAGGACTGCTTCAGCGCCATAGACGAGAGCGAACGGCGTTTCTCCAGTGGGCTTCGTGGCGGTGGAGCGGATGGACCAGAGCACGGAGGGGAGCTCTTCGATCCAGTTCTTGCCGTGGGCCTTGAGGCGATTGAAGCTTCTTGTCTTGAGGCCTTTGAGCACTTCCGCGTTCGCCCGCTCAGCTTGCCCGTTGCTTCGTGGATGAGCCACCGAGGCGAAGCAGAGCCGTGTGCCGAGACTCTCGCAGTAGGCCCTGAAGATGCCGCTGGTGAACTGCGAGCCGTTGTCGGTGATGATGCGATTTGGCACGCCGAAGCGACAGGCCAGGCCTCTGATAAATTTCACCGCTGAACTCGCCGGGATGGTGCGCACCGCTTCAACCTCCGCCCATTTGGTGAACTTGTCGATGGCGATGTAGAGGTAGCGGTAGCCCCCGCTGGAGCGTGGGAAAGGTCCCAGGATGTCCAGCCCCCAGACCGCGAAGGGCCAGGAGAGAGGGATGGTCTGGAGCCCCAGTGCGGGCTGGTGGACTTGCTTGGCGTGAAACTGGCACGCCTCGCAAGCCTGGACAACGGCGGTTGCATCTTGAAGTACTGAGGGCCAATAGAAACCACTCCTGAAGACTTTCCCTGCGAGGGTGCGTGATGATGAGTGGTGGCCACATTCTCCACTGTGTATGTCCTTGATCAGCTGGCGGCCTTCTTCAGGGGGACGCATTTTAGTGCAACTCCATTTGGACGCTTGCGGTACAGGTCTCCCTCGTGAAGGCAGTATGACTTGGCCTGGCGAGCAACTCTCTCTGCTTCTGCGTCCTCTTCAGGGAGGACCCCGTCCCTGAGGTACTCCTTGAGCTCATCGATCCAGCCCGTCTCTTGGGGTGTCATGGCCAGCAGCAGGCGTTCCCCTGTGGGTGGACCGCAGCCTGGTGCTCGAGATGTTGGTGGTGGTGGGAGCTCTTCGTCCATGTTTATTTCCACGGCTTCTTTTGGCTGTTTCACCGATGCCCTGGTGAGCCTCTCCTCGAACACGCCCGCCTGCTGGGCTTCTCTGCGTGATGCTCGCCTAGCGATGTCGTCAGCCTCCTGGTTCTCCCTTCGTGGGATGTGCCTGAGCTCCATCCCCTTGAAGTGCTTCTCGAGCTTACGGACCTCCTCGAGGTATGCGGCCATATGGCCGTCCTTAGGCGTGTAGCTCTTGTTGGAGAAGTTGACGAGGAGCTGGGAGTCGCCCTTGATGAGTAAGCGCTTGATGCCGAGGGCGATTGCGGCTTTGAGCCCTGCGAGGAGGCCCTCGTACTCGGCGATGTTGTTGGAGACCTTATCTGTCGTGAAGCACAGCTGGACGGCGTAGTAGAGCTTGTCGCCCTTGGGTGAGGTCAGGACGACGCCAGGCTCTGCCGCGAGGATGGCGGTGGTCTTGCGCTTCTCTACGGGCTTCTTCTTGCTCCTGGACCCCTCTGGAGGGTCCTCCTCCACTTCCTTCTTGACGAAGAGGAGGCCCTCTTCAGCCTTGGCGCACTTGTCGGCCAGATCAAAGAGCTTCACCACAAAGGAGAGAGTGTCGTGGATGCCGAGCTTCTCGAGCATCCTGTGGTTCGTGATGCCCTCCCTGAAGGCGGAGATGACGTGCGAGTCCGGGATGTTCGGAATCTTGTTGCGGACCTGGCTGAAGCGCTGGATGTATCTGCGGAGGGTCTCGTCAGGCTTCTGGCGCACCGCGCGAAGGTCGTTGTAGGTGAGTGCGCGTTCGTAGGTGCCCTTGAAGTTGGCGACGAAGACCTTGCAGAGGTCCTCCCACGTGTGAATGGTGTTCTCGGGGAGGTTCATGAGCCACGAAAGCACGGAGTCCTTGAGGGCCATGGAAAGCCAGTTGGCCATCACCTTGTCGTCGCCTCCTGCAGCTTGGATGGAGACGGTGTAGAGCTGCAGGAACTCCAGAGGGTTGGTCCTGCCGTCGTAGCGTGGAGGGAGGTCTGGCTTGAACTTCACAGGCCAGACGACACGGCGCAGGTTGCGGGTGAAGGCGGTGCAGCCCGTGGCGTACGTCACGGCGCCACCAGCGAGTACGCCGCGGTTCTGGCGACCTGCAGCGGCGATCTCCTGCACGACGCGGTTGTGGCGGTCCCTCTGGCGCTCGATCTCCATGCGGGCGTCCGCCGGAGTTCGCTGCACGATCTGGCAGTCGTGCGGCGAGGATGCGTGCGACGCGGCGCGGTGGTTTGCTGCCGGAGCTGCAGCTGGAGGAGGTGGCGGAGGCGGAGGGGGAGGAGGAGCGCCGTGCGCTATGTTCCCCTCGCGTCCGGAGTGGCGCACCAGCGAGCGGGAGGGTGCTGGTGCTGCAGTGGTGGCGGCAGGAACGGCGGCGGCGTTGATGAGCTCCTCGAGACGCCCCAGCCAGTTGTCATGGCCCGCCTGCGTGGGACGGTAGCGCAGCAGCTCCTGCGCCATCAGCAGCGCGGTGGCTGGACTGGGCGCTGCTCGGCCCATCGTGGAGGCGCTCTCGCGCCTGGATGAGTGCAAGGAGGAAGCTCCCTCGTCCTCGCCGTCGATGCCGCCGTCGTTGCCGCTGCCGTTGCCGCCGTCGTCCTCAGGGTGCTCGACGCGTGGCTCGGCGTTGCGCTCTGAAGCGCGGTTGGCGCGTGGGCGACCACGCGGGTTGTGGTTGGCGGCGGGCTCGGTGTTGGCCCTGCCGGACGTCCGTCGCGCGAGACGCGCGGCTCGCGTGTCAGTCATGGCGCGGAGAGGTTGAAGAAGTTGAAGACGCGCCTCAGCCCCCTACCTGGCGCGCCAAATGTCGGAGACTAGTCCCAGGAACTAGGGGTGTCTCTCAAGTGCCAGGAAACGAGTAAGGGGCTGAACACAACGTCAAACAGATCCTCAACAACCTCGGCGACGGTGCTCGTCGAGCTCGGTGAGGAACATCACGGCAGAGAGGTAACACGAGCCGCTACCCAGGTTCAGGCCCACCAAGAGGTGTAAAAGCCCTACGTCCTGCTAAGATGTATTGCACTGCTTGGAGAGGTTCACAGTACAAGTGTGCTTGCCGAGGGCACTGCTATGGCTAGGGTGGACTATGGTGGAATGAGCTCCGTCTTCTTCTCAGACGTAGCTCCTTGGTTGTGGAATGTGTTGCTGAATGCGGGATCCCCCTCCTAGGTCGTACACTGGCTCCTTATATACTGGGCTTGGTCCTCTTCCCCGAAAATCTCTGGCGGGAAGGGATACCACAATGCTGCCGAGTTGGAGCACAGCGCACAGCGTCGGGGGCGTCCATGGACACGGTCCATGGCAGGGAGCACGTCGTCTTGGCAGAAAAAGCCACCGTCCAACCAGGACGGTGGGCCGGCGCTGCAGAGCTTTGGGGCGCGCCCCACGGTGACGTCGCAGTTGGAGCGTAGTGGCGGCCGGCCGCTTTATCACCAATTTGGCAAGTCTTGGAGTCCGCTTTGCTTGCCGCAGCTCCTTTGACCACTTTATACACGAGAATGGCAACTGCGGCGTCTTCGTCATCACGCGCAGGCGCGCGCGTCACTCTGCGGCGGGCGCAGAGCCCATGTGCGCTCTGCAGCGGCGCAGGAGCTTGCTTCCACTTGAAGGAACCCCGCGAGGCCTGAACCCTCGCCGAGGTTCTGTAGCCGTTGACTTCTCGCGAGGGAAAACCTCCCGAGGGTGGCGCGGAGATGCGCCAGGGCCTGAAGATCTTCAGGGAGAGGCCTTCTCGAGGCAGAGGTCCCTCTCGAGGCCTCCAGGCCGACCGCTTTGGTCCTTAGCAGAAATGCTCGGTCGAGCAAATAAGCTCTCGCGAGGGAAAATGCCTCGCGAGGCTCGCCAGGCTGAACGTCTGGTCCTTAGCAGAAATTCCTGCGGAGCGTTCGAGGGCTGTGGCAGGCCAGCCCATGACACCCTGGTTTTCACTGGGCCGACAGGCAGCTCACAAGATCTAAACATGGAAGCACAAGGTAGAGAGACAACCATCTAGCTACTGCTATGGACCCGTAGTCCAGGGGTGGACTACTCACGCATCACTCCGGAGGCGGGCATGGTGATGTAGAGCCCTCCGGTGATGATCTCCCCTCCGGCAGGGTGCCGGGAAGAGCTTCAGAACTCCTCCGATCTGAGATTGACGATGACGGCCGCGACGGAACTTTTCGTGGAATATGATCGACCGTCATAGGGTTTTCGCGTCGCGGAGAATATATAGGCGAAGAGGCGGCGTCGGTGGCCGAGGGGGGCCACCACGCCATAGGGGGGCGCGGGCCCACCCTGGGGCGCGCCCTAGTGTGGCGTGGCCCCCTGGTGGGTCTGCTCCGACTCCCCTTTGGACTCCGTGATCTCCTCGTGATATTATTGACGATGTCTTTTGTTTCGTCCAATTCCGAGAATATTTCCTTAATAGATTTTCTGAAACCAAAAATAGCAGAAAACAGGGAACTGACACTGTGGCATCTTGTTAATAGGTTAGTCCCAGAAAATGCATAAAAATGATACGAAGTGTAACCAAAACATGTAGCAATTGATATAATAACAGCATGGAACATCAAAAATTATAGATACGTTTGAGACGTATCAGCAACATGGAGAATCCCATCCATCAAAGACGAAGATTACCACTAGCAAGATTCTTGAGCTCATTCATTTGGACCTCTTTGGTCCATTATCCTATGATAGTCTTGGTGGGAAGAATTATTGCTTGGTGATTGTTGATGACTACTCAAGATACACATGGGTTTATTTCTTCAAGAAGAAGAGTGAGACTCAACAAAGAGTCATTGACTTCATCAACATGGCTCAACGCCAATATCAAGAGAAGATCATGACAATTCGAAGTGACAATGGGTCCGAATTCAAGAACTACACCGTGGAGGGGTTTCTTAGTGAAGAAGGGATTGCTCATCAATATTCCACTCCATACACCCCTCAACAAAATGGTGTTGCGGAGAGGAAGAACCGGACTCTTATGGATGCGGCTAGGACCATGATTGCGGAGTATGCTTCTCCGTTCAACTTTTGGGCCGAAGCCATCTCCACCGCTTGTCATGCAACCAACCGGTTATATCTCCGCAAGATCTTGAACAAGACCCCATATGAGATTCTTCTTGGGAAGAAACCGAACCTTTCTTATTTTCGTGTCTTTGGATGCAAGTGCTTCATTCGCAAGAAAGGTAACCAACTATCTAAGTTTGAGACTAGATCTATAGAGGGTATCTTTGTTGGTTACTCCACAAACTCTCACGGCTATAGAGTCTACAACAAGACCTCCGGTCAAGTTGAAGAATCTAGTGACATGAAGTTTGATGAGGATAATGGCTCCCAAGTGGGGCAAGTCGACCCTAATGTTGTAGGTGATGTGCCCATGGAGCTTGCTATAAGGAGGATGGCAATTGGGGACGTTCGTCCTATTGAAGAGGATCCTCCTCAAGTTCAAGATCCTCCACGAGCCCCTCCTCAAGTCGTGCCATCACCAACTCAAGATCCTCCACGTAACCAAGAACAAACTCCAAGCCCTCAAACAAGTGAGCAAGGTCAAGAACAAGATCAACCTAGTGGTTCCTCTCCACAACTTGATGTTCAAGACCAAGCTCAAGACGGTGCTCAAGATCACTCTCAAGACATGATCCATAATGATTGTCCGAGTCCTACACAAGACCAAGAACAAGTGAATGATCAAGGTGGTGCACATGACTCAAGTGATGAGGTAGATGATCAAGTCATATCTCAAGAAACCACTCAAGAACTCATGTCGAGAAGAGCAAAGAGAAGAGAAAGAAACCTTATTCTCAAGGAACATACAACGGACAAGATTCTTGGTGATGTTCAAGGCAAGGTCATCACAAGAAAGCAACTAGCAAGTTTTAGCTCTCATCATGCCTTTGTGTCCTTCATCGATCCAAAGAAGGTGTTTGAAGCTCTTGAAGATCATGATTGGATAAATGCCATGCATGAAGAGTTGAACAATTTCAAGCGCAACAAGGTGTGGAAGTTGGTGCCAAGACCAAAAGATTGCAAGAACGTCATTGGCACCAAGTGGGTCTTCAAGAACAAGCAAGCTTCGAACGGCATCGTCATTCGAAACAAGGCAAGATTGGTGGCACAAGGGTACTCTCAAGTCGAAGGTATTGATTTCGGTGAAACCTTTGCCCCGTTGCTCGTCTTGAATCTATTCGTCTCTTGCTTGCATATGCATCTCATCATAACTTTAAATTGCAACAAATGGATGTCAAGAGTGCCTTTCTTAATGGCCACATAAATGAGTTGGTATATGTTAAGCAACCACCGGGGTTTGAGGACCCTAACTTTCCGAACCATGTCTACAAACTCGACAAAGCACTTTATGGCCTTAAACAAGCCCCACGCGCGTGGTACTTACGAGAGTTCCTTGTAGACCATGGATTCCAAGTGGGGCAAATCGATCCTACTCTCTTCACCAAGAGAGTTGGTGGAAACTTATTCCTATGTCAACTTTATGTGGATGACATCATTTTTGGTTCTACTAACAATGCTTTTAATGATGAGTTTGCAAAGCTTATGACTAGCAAATTTGAGATGTCCATGATGGGAGAGTTGGAGTACTTCCTTGGTTTTGAGATCAAGCAATATAGAGAAGGAACCTTCATCAACCAAGCAAAGTACACTCAAGACATGCTCAAGAAGTTCAAGATGACCGATGCCAAGCCCAAGAAAACCCCTATGTCTCCAAAGGGTGATCTCTTCACCGACACCGAGGGTAACGATGTGGACCAAAAGCTTTACCATTCTATGATTGGTTCTTTGCTTTATCTTTGTGCATCTAGACCGGATATTATGTTTAGTGTGGGTAAGTGTGCAAGGTATCAAGCTGCTTCTAAGGAGAGCCATCTCATGGCGGTTAAGCACATTCTTCGATATTTGCTTCATACCACAAACTTTGGTCTTTGGTATCCCAAGGGTTCAAGCTTCAATCTCATGGGTTACTCGGATCGGACTATGCGGGAGAGAAGAAGGATAGGAAGTCCACTTCCGGGGGTTGCCAATTTCTTGGTCGCTCTTTGGTATGTTGGTCTTCCAAGAAGCAAAATTGTGTTGCTCTCTCCACCACCGAAGCCGAGTACATCTCTGTGGCAAGTTGTTGTGCTCAATTGCTTTAGATGAGGCAAACAATGAAGGATTATGGACTCAACTTCGACAAGGTGCCACTTCTTTGTGACAATGAGAGTGCTATCAAGATCGCCCACAACCCCGTGCTCCACTCCAAGACGAAGCACATCGAGATTCGTCATCATTTCATTAGAGAGCATGTGGAGAAGGGTGATATCTCTCTCTCTTTTGTCCGGACCAAGGATCAACTCGCCGACATCTTAACCAAGGCCCTTGATGACACAAGATTTCGAGAATTGCGGAATGAGATAAATGTCATAGATGCGAGTAACTTTGCTTGACCGCCTTGCACAACTACCCATAGTAGACATCGTAACTAATTTGAATGCATGCATGAATATAGGGGGAGTGTAGCTCAATTCATGAGTCAACACTACTTCTATTATGCGCACATAAACAATTCGTGCTTCATTTGGTCACTACGGTGACAATTTGTGCTTAAACGATGAGTATTGGCCTTGAACCCAAGATATATATTCGCGGTTTCGGGTTGATATTTGCTCATATATGGTGGCCTCGGCCACCGCCCTCCTCTTTTTGAGGAGTTGGATTTATTTGGTTTTATTCGGGTTTTTAGACCTCTTTGCCTCTTGTGGAGAGCATCCGAGTTTGGCCTTTCACTTTTGCTTCTTGCAACCACGGATTGCCTCTCCTCCCCCAGCTACAAACTCCATCCCAAACCAAAACTCTTATCCCATAAGACCTCTCTCTCAAAATTGCAATTTTTTTGTGATCTTCCCGTTGGCAGTGTTCGGCTCAGGCGCCCGGTACTACCGGTGTTCAGAGGCGGTACTACCGCTACCTAGAAGCTCCTTGCTCCCAGGTGCAGTACTACTCCTCCAAATACCGTGGTTCCCAGGTACCGGTACTACCGGCAGATCTGGCGGTACTACCGCTCTAGCTGAGGCTGCTCACGCACCCCCAGCTGCGGTACTACCTCTAGACCTACCGATAGCATCAGTAGCGGTACTACCGCTAGGGACCCGGTACTACCGCCAGGACAACGTGGTTGCCAGGCGCGGTTTCTCCGGGCTCCCTACCGCTAGTACCAGCGGGCGGTACTACCGCTGGGCAAGCAGTAATACCGCTGAGGGAGTTTTGACAGTGGGGTTAAGTGGGGCGTGGGGGTAGTTTTTCCCCATTCTACCTCCCCACACCCGACCCCCATTTTCATTTTTCCCTCACCGCAGCCGCTGCCGTCGCCCATTGCCGCCGGGAGAGCTCCTCCCCGGCCACGATAGCCCCTCTCCGGCCGTGGATTTGCTCGAGGATCTTCTCCTCCCTCCTCTCCTTCACCATGAGCTCCGGTAAACTCCTCTCTCTCTCTCTCTCAACCTAGTTGATTCGTTGAGATGCGATTGGGGTAGTTTTTTCGTAACTCCTGTGGTAAAAGTTGTAGGGAAGACTTGGTACTCCGTTTAGAATCGCTTTTGCAAAGTTTCATTGGACGATTTCATAGATCGGGCATCTACCGTTGGTCAAACCGCCAGATCTGGTGCTGGCGGTACTACCGCTCCCTCGGAGCGGTACTACCTGTGCACCGGTACTACCGTTTTTTCCAGCGGTACTACCGTTGATCTGGGATTTTCCAGAAACTGTGCAACTTCGATTCTTCTCGCTTTTGATCACGATTTATTTTTGCAATACTTATCCCCTGTGCTATCTTTCTATGTTGTCTTAGGACCTAGCAAGGGACGTGGAGGTGGCTCGTCTCATGCCAACAAAAGATCTCGCAAGGACAAGGATACCGATGAGGAAACCGAGATCATCTCCGAAGATGATGAGGAAGAGGATGACGAGTGATCTCCACGTGGGACGTTAGCATCGCCTCTCCCTTTTTGGTGTCTTGATGCCAAAGGGGGAGTTCTACTAGGATATCCGGGGATTTGCATGGGTGGAAGCACAAGCTCGTGTTTTTCCTTGATCTTTATGCCTGTGCTTCACTTTTATCTTATTCGAACTTGGTTTAGGTGAACTATCTCGTGGCATGGTGTAAGACATGTGGAACTCCTTTGCATTCCGTTCAAAACTATGTGTTGTAATAACTTCCTTACTTATGTCTTATCATGCCTGTGCAAGTTATGCTTCCTTGTTATATGTATCTACTTGCTTGGTTTACAAAATCTAGGGGGAGTGTTGATCCTAATAAATATGCACTTTGCATTCAAACGCAAAACTACTTGATGCATATTGTTAGGGGGAGCCCGTCTATATTTTGCAAATCCTTTGTGTGTGTGTTGTCATCAATCTCCAAAAAGGGGGAGATTGAAAGAGCATTATTTGCTCTTATTCCGTTTTGGAGTTAATGACAACACACTCACTGAACTAATCGTGTTCTTAAGTATGGAAGATGGAAGAGAGAGGGGCTCGAGAAACTGACCCTGGCTGAAATCAGGCTGGCGGTAGTACCGCTGGTTTGGAGCGGTAGTACCGCTCCTCCTGGAGCAGTACTGCTGTTGCAAGCAGGTACCTCGCCACCAACGGTAGTACCGCAGAAGTACCGTTGCTTCCAGCAACGGTACTACCGCTGGAACTACCGCTGGAGGTACCGCTCGGATGATTTTAGCTACTGACCTCCCAACGGTATTTACACGATATCGCCCACGTACTACCGCTGGACCATTTGAATTAATTCATATTGGGCCAACGGTTGTACCGCCGCTACCTGGCGGTAGTACCGCTGCCTGGCAGCAAAGGTATCTCTGCGAGATACCGCTGCAGCTGACAGCTGGAACTGCCGCAGTACCGTAGGGGATCTCAGTAGCGGTAGTACCGCTGGATCCCAGCGGTAGTACCGCTGTGCACGATTCTGTGCATAACGGTTAGATTCTCGGGGCCCCTATATAAAGACCCTTTCTTCTCCAATGAAAGGTTGCGATTTACATTCTCTCTCCTCCATTGTTGTTGAGCTTCAACTTCCTAGATCTCCCACTCTAGCCACTCAATCGCCTTGATATTTTGAAGAGTGAAGGAGGAGACCTAGATCAACGGTTCCACCGAAGGAATTTGAAATCCATTCATTGCCCTTTGTGCTACTTGCTCTCTTGGGGTTGCTTGTAACCCTAGGAGACCTTTGTGCGTTTCGGGAGCCTCAACTCGTTGCGAGGTGCTCCGGGACATTGTTGGGAGGCTCCAACTCATTGTGGAGTTCCCCGACCTTTGTGTACCGGCTTGGTCAACGCCCTCAAGGTGACCTCATAGTGGACGAGCCAATCCCTCACGGGAAAAGCTCACGGAGAATAGAGTGAGCACATCCGTGCTATTGGAGCGCCTAGGTGGCTCCACACTCCTCCAACGTAGACGTACTTCCCTTGAGAAAGAACTACGGGAATCATCTCCGTGTCTCCACTTTGCGGTCATTTCTATCCTTTACTTATTGCTTCCGCTACGTTACTTATCTTGCTTGTATCACATAGGTTGCTATCATCTAGTTCACATCTAGTCAACCTTGTTATACATTTATCTAAGCCCTAATTAAAAGAAAAATAATTAAAATTTGGTAGTCGCCTAATCACCCCCCTCTAATCGACATATCGATCTTTCACGCACCCCCTCGTTTTTATATAAATCCTTTCATTTCATAAATCCTTATAACAACCTAATACGACATTCAGTTTGTAGTTTTGAAGTGGACAAATGAAATGATGGCCTCACTATCATTTTATTGTACTCCCTCCGTCCCAAAAAATTAGTTCATATATCTTTATAATAGTTTTGTAGAAATATTATTAATACAAATTATGGTCAAATTTGTACGTCGTTTACTAGTGAATTAAAAGGCTCCTTATATTTTGGAACGGAAGGTGTATTTGGCACAAATAAACCAAGAGGTGCCAAACAATTTTGTATGCTTATATGCCAAACCATTGAAATCTCTGTTGTACTATGATGCTCGATCATTCACACAAAATATAGATTCGTTCACTAATTTCCGAGCTTAATACAAGTGGAGTATCTTTAGGGCCTGTTCGGATCCCCTCCGCTCCGCAACTCAGCTCCCAGAGCGGACGGAGTGGTGCCGAACGCTTCAACTCCGCAGAGTCAGAAGAGCGGAGCGGCACGGGCTGCTGGTCATTTTCACGGAGCGACAAAACCCGAGCTACCGACGCTCCCAGATACCGCTTCGCTTCTATTTCTCGCCCGTCCGCCTCCTTCTCGCCCACCTTTCTCTTCTCCTCTCGCCCGGCGACCATGGAACCCTAGCGCCGCCACCCCACCGGCGCCGTTCCCCAGCACCCTTTCGGCCGGATCTGTACCCCTGCGACCTTCGGCTTCTCCTTGTCTACCTCCTCCTCCGAAGTTCTGTCCGTCCACGACTCCAGCAACGATAGTGTTTGGTGTTCTTTGGCGGTAGAGATCGCCGGCGGCTTGTCTCTGTCCCCGGCGTCTCGTCTTCATCATCTACAGCGTCCGCCTCCACGTCTTCTTCAGATCAGGCAAGGTGAGTTTCATAAGCCCTCTGCAACAGTGTTCCTCTCCTGATGAATCGGTGCATGTACCCTGTACAACAGGTTCTTGATTGTATTGTTCTTTCCAATCCATCCATGGAGGCTCTAGTAAAGTACGAATTCTTTCTGTAAATAATTTTTATTGGAAAATAACTCTGCATATTTTTATTACTACAAAGAACTTTGATGGGGTTGCCAAGAACTCATACCAACAGTGTGTTCTGTTTACGCTTCATAGGGCACACCTGGTTAGAAGAATCTATAATATGTGCTACCGTGAATACATTGCATAATTACGCTCTGCAGTATTCTTTCTGAATATTTCATGATCTGATAATATATCTCTGTTCACGGTTGCTTTCAATAGTGTACAGAAGCCATTGTGTGTTCAGTTTTCTAGTTCTGAAGTAGAGTGATTTTGTTCAGTTGTCTTTTTCATCCATATGTGTTCATTGCTACTGCTTGCAATTTATGTGAGATTTTCTTGAAGAATATCTGCCGAATGGAGTGTGGAAAACACTCGGATCTTGACTGAGTTGTTTGTCCTGCAAGTTCGTGCTGGTAATCATCCAGGCACACACTTGACCCAAAATGCTATTGCTCTTGGTTGGTGACTGAACAGAGAAGCATTCCTTGATAATGTGAGCTACTCTCTTGTGCAGCATCAAGTACTCAATGGAATCGGCTTTAAGGGAAAGAATTAAAGCATCTCTTGCCGAAACATTATGATCAAGATTGCTATTATAAATTTGTGAGCTCTCATTTGTGTATGTTGAATTATCAACAGATTAATAGTCAAAAGACTGAGAAAATTGAGCACATAGGAAGTTTCCCATGTCACGTTTTCCATTCGGTGTGAAACTGTGAAACGAATGTTCTTGTTCATGTCACTTTTTATTTGGTGTGAAACTGTGAAAAATATGTTATTGTATGAAACTTTCTGTTCACAAATTGATTTTGTGAGAAATATTCACATGCATTTTGTGCAATTTCGTAACCTGTAGTATATTGGACTTGTTCCAGAAAGTTTTTGTGTGAGAAATCATGCCTGAAGTATGCGCAAGCATTTTATTCTGATCCCTTGTGCACTGTGTTGAGGAAAACCTGGAACAAACATTCGACTAGCGGAGTGGAGCCAGTTTCTGAATGTGTTTTCTGCTCCTGTTTTGTCACACGGAGCCAGAAATGAGAAGCGCAGAGTGGAGTCAAGGGATTTGGTAGCTCGGATGCATGGGTGGGTTTGCTTGATAACCTCCTGGAGCACCATACAGATTGACATGTTGTGGGTAATGATGCTGAAAATTGGGATTATATGGAGGTGGTGGATAGTTCATATGAGATGGGTGGAGGTTTGGATATTGCTGGCTGATTTGGTTTTGTGTTTGTTGTAGGAAATTTGGGTTTTGTGCATCTGAAGTTTTTTTTTTAAAGAACATGCAAAAGACTTGCATGTCGTGACATTAAGATAGGAGAAAAATTACAGCATCCAGATTACAAACCAAAAGAGGTAAACCCGCCCGCGTCCGCACAGCGAAACAGTCTACCCTACTCCTCGCTACTACCCGCTGGCCGCTTGGCTAAAACCCACAAGGCAAAAGTCTCCTTAATCTTACTAATTACAGCCGAGTCTGGAGACTGAATTCTATCAAAGTTCCTATTGTTTCTTTCTAGCCAGAGGCGTCTACAACCTGCAATGCTTAGCGTGGGCAGCTCCTTTCTTCTTTGCTCTGGTCGACAGAGGCCGAGGCTGCTCCACCATCCTCTGAGAGTGCTGTCAGGAGTTGGCACGAACTGCGCGAAACCAAGTGCCGAAAAGACCTGAAACCAGATGGTCCTAGAGGTTGGGCACTGCACCAAAAGATGATCGATGTTCTCCGGTACTTGATCACAAAGAAGGCAATTGTCAGGGCCCTGCAACCCTCTAGCAGCAAGCCTCATCCCAGTCCAGCAACGATTCCGCAAAGCAAGCCACATGAATAGCTTCTCCTTAAGTGGTGCCCAACTTGCCCACAGAAATTCAGCATAGTCTGGCTGTACTGAACCCAGGAAGAACCCTTCGTACGCCGAACTTGCTGAGTATATGCCATTGGGGGAGAGTAGCCAGCGAAAACTGTCAGGCTGATCTGATAGTGGAGGCATCTCCTGGATTAACTGCCAGAGTTCGACGAACTGAACAATGGCCGGCACCGACAGAGTGCCCTGCAGAGAAACGATCCAATTATTGTGGAGGAGGGCTTCCTCAACAGTGTAGTTGAGGGCGCTGCTTGGCTTGACAAAGGGTAAGAGATCTGGGGCAATTTGCTTTGGACATCGACCATTGATCCAGGAATCTGACCAAAAAGAGGTAAGCTTGCCGTTTCCCACCGAGCAGTCTGTCGCTGCAATGAACATATCCTCTGCCTGAACCGAAATTTTGGGTCGTAGCCCGCTCCAGGCCCTAAGAGGGCCTACCTTTTCCATCCAACGCCATCTGATACGTAAGGCATCGTTGAGCATCTTCAAATTGTGTATCCCCAGGCCCCCCCAAAATTTTTGGCTTGCAAACCTGCATCCAAGCTACCTTGCAGTGACCTCCTCTCGCTTCTTCCGCGCCTTTCCAAAAGAAACATCGGCAGATTTTGTTTATTTTCTTTAGCACCCAAGGAGGGATGTCCAGCGAGAGCATATGATATACCGAGATCATCATGAGCACAGATGTGACCAGAATCAGCCGGCCTCCCTCTGATAGCATCGCAACCTTCCATGTCGAGAGCGTGAAAAATTTGCTCACCAGGGAAACCGTTGATCAACACTTTTGTGTTGGCTGTCGCGAGCATGACTGATACCCAATAGCAGAAGTTTGGCCCAAAGCCACGAGCCCGCAGAATTTCCAGCAGAAAAGGCCAAGACACCGAATCAAAAGCACGGGCAATGTCGAGTTTCAGAAATAGGGCAGGTGTACTTCGCTGGTGAAACGTTTTCAGAGATTGGCTCACCAACATGTAGTTATCTTGGATCGTACGCCCCTTGAGAAGATTTGGAGGAGTTCATCATACTTGTGAAGCTTTGAGAAGATGAGTGCTCCATCTTTGGGGGAGCTAGTTCCTGGATGAATTTTGAAATGCTTGTATGAAAAACATGTATCTGCTATATATAGATCTATCTATCTCAAACGGTCATATTTTTTTGATGTACAAGTGCAACGGTCATGTGGAATTGAAGGTGGTTATTTGCTGGTAGTTGCAACGAAGCAGTTGAATGTGTTGGTAGTTGAAAATATTATATTTTATTGCTTATTTTATTGCATGGATGAAGTGGGTCCTTAAAAAAATTCTAGGGCATCGCCTGCATCGGTGCTCGATGCCTGGGCGAAACGCTGTGGAAGGCCTAATGCGGTTCGATCTTCCTGTTGCTTCTGTGGACAGTAACCCCAGCTCGTAGTCCGCATCCGCCACGAGCGGCCACGTGAGCGTGTCCCGTATCCCAACCTCGCGGCGCTAACCCCACCGCAACAAACCGCCCGAACCTTCGTCTCCGTCTTCGCCTGCAGCCCATCCCCACACCCTCCACTCTCCGGCACGAGCACGCTCGCCCCGCCTCGCCGCCGTGACCCGTCCCATGATGTCCTCGTCGCCTGCGCCGGCCGGCGAGGGCGACATGGAGACGCTGCCGCTCGCCGCCGCCTCCGACTACGCCTCCGTGGCCTCCACCTTCGATCCCCTCCTCTCCTCCTCCTCGCCCCCGTCCCCTCCCTCCCCCGCCGTCTTCCCGCTCTCCCGCGCCTCCTCCTCCTTCGTCGACCCGCCCTCCTACGCCGACGCCGCCGCCTCCTCCCCGCGCTCCGCCTCCGCCTCCCCGAGATCCGCGCGCGCCGCCGCGTCGGAGTACTCCCACATCGCCGTCTCCGACCCTGAGACCGAGGCCGAGGCCGCCGCCACCTCTATCGTCCCCGGATCCGCGCCCACCTACATCTCCTACCTCGTCACCAGCGCCCGTCGCGGCGACCACCGCCACAGCTCTGTCCGCCGCCGCTTCCGCGACTTCGTCACCCTCGCCGACCGCCTCGCCGAGGCCTTCCGCGGCCACTTCGTGCCCCCGCGCCCGGACAAGAACACCGTGGAGAGCCAGGTCATGCAGCGCGACGAGTTCGTGGCCCAGCGCCGCGCCGCGCTCGAGAGGTACCTGTGGCGGCTCGCCGAGCACCCAGCGATCGGGACCAGCGACGAGCTGCGCGTGTTCCTGCAGGCCGAGGGCAAGATGCCGCTGCCGAGCAGCACTGACGTTGCCTCGCGGATGCTCGATGGCGCAGCGCGGCTGCCACGGCAGCTGCTTGGGGAGGAGGCCGTGGCGCCGCCACAGGACGTGGTGCAGCCGGCCAAGGGAGGGAGGGACCTGCTGCGGATATTCAAGGAGCTCAAGCAGTCCATGGTGACGGACTGGGGCGGTGTGAAGCCGCCGCTGGTGGAGGAGGACAAGGAGTTCCTGGAGAAGAAGCAGAAGGTGCAGGATTGGGAGCAGCAGCTCAGTAGTGCATCGCAGCAGGTAATCTCCTGAGTTATAGCTACGAAAGTAAGACACTCCTACTAGAGTACTAGTTCCGCCCATGGAAAACTTTTAAGCTGATGTCATAATAGTTGAGTGAGGAAAATTTCTAATATATGAACAGTATTTATTAAGCAATAGTGATCTTCTCAATTATCTATTAAAACCACAGTGCTCAACAACATAAACACACTCCTTCATAATGTTGACCAATGCAAGAAGATATATATCGGGAGTGGTGCATTGCATCAGCGGAAGAGCTCCAACTTCTTTGGGGAATATGTTGTGGTCGCTAGGTTTTCGCTGTGCATTCTGCCATCTCCCAATGTGTGTGGTAGTTTTGCTTGGACCGTCTCCAAAGGATGTAAAAACACCATCTTATATATGCACATGCAGCACTCCTGCGTGGTCTTGAAAGAAAATAAGTTTTCGTGATATTTTACCCCAAAAAACCTCCAATGGCAAGTAGCATATTCATGTTAGTAAATTCTATCAACGCCTTTACCAAACTGTATTTCGTTCTATGCTTCACATTTTGTGAGCAGCGCTGTCATTAATTCTTTCTACTGAAGACAAAAGTTACAATCTTTCTATGTGGGCACGTAATTAATACGCCTCTCGTGCTAAGAGGCTAAGTATAGTTTTGTGCTTGGTGCCTTTGTCATTTTAGCTAGAACTAGAATGCCTTGTACGGCCGTACCACTAAGAACATATAAAATGGTGTGTATCCAATGTATCTAGGGGATGGAATGCTCAGGTCATCTAATCCATCAAACTTTCTAATTAGGTTATGTTTAAGTTGCGTTTTAGTTCTTGTGTTTATGAATCACCTTGTCATTTTGGTTGGAGATATTAGGGCCACAAAGATAGATAAAAGAACTCTCCATTTTAACATGTCGTCGTATCTTAGTTATCTGTTTGCTCAATAGTTTGTATCTCTTGCAAGATATTAGTTAACCCGCCCTCATCCAAGAGCTCAGTTAGGTTGAGTTCAGAAGCAAGTGAGTGGACTACTGTAGGGAAGCATTTAATGTAGTGCATGTTTTTGTCGTATGCGTAAGGCTGCATGCAGTTCAGCACTAAATTATGGGAGTTGATGGACGAAGAGGATATGGCAAAGGAAGAAAACCACATGTTAGATGGAAAATTGGTCAAAACACAACAGGAAAATTATTAGCAGACACTGAAATCAGCTATTGGTAGAAATGAATTGCAATTTATTTTTTGAAAATTAAGGTGGTACTCCCTCGGGTTTGTGATCATGAATAGAACTGGTCTTTAGCCTCCATGTTTGGTTACACATAGAAGTGACATCCTGCAAGTTTTAGTCTCGTTTGTCCATTATGCCCTCTAATAATCATCTAGTCACACATAATTGCCATCTTATGACGTACTTATTTTATTGATTGTTTTTGCGTGCCAAACACATCAGCGTGTATTAGAGTTACACACCAGCTTTCATCAACTTTATGGACCTAGTTTGCTACCTGCTATAATATTACCTCTTCCATGCTACCAATGTATTATTTAGATTATGACCCATAGTATGTAGCATGTAGCACAACAATTGTATGACTTACGGGATTGATAAGACAGCATATGGAGGCTATGATGTTACTGTTAGTTTTATGCTGAATCGACAGTTCATGCATAAAACTAGACAAGTACCAGGGAAGAGGTGGTAGTGAAATCCCACTTTTAGAGTCACTTCACTGCAGTTAACTTGTACTAAATGTTTCTAAGGTGACCTATGCAAACATTTTTTTCTATCTGTACAGGCCATTTGCGATTTTATTGTGTCTATCTACAATATGTAGTCTTTCTTTGATTTCTAATGACTATGCTTGAAAAAGTGCTTGTTTGCTCCTATTTGAATTATATATTTTAGAGGGGGCTATTTTGGGTGCATTTTCCATATTTGATTCAGAACTTGTACCAACGTTTATACACTGGAGGAAATGATCATGTCAGTCGGGCACAGAACCACTGTACTGGCAGTTATAAGATGGTAGTATGCCTGGCAGCAAGAAGTGAATAATTGTTAACATAAAAAACGTTTCCTGCTAAAAATTCCATAGAGTTTTGGTGGAAGCTCTTCAGAGTATTGGTAGTATACATCGGATGTGTTTGAAGGTAATTTATCATTGGTTTACGAGTTTGTCTTTTTCTGTCTACTGTATAGGCTGAAGCACTTGTCAAGGCTCAGCAAGATATGGGTGAAACAATGGGTGCTCTTGGACTGGCATTCGTCAAACTTACAAAGTTTGAGACTGAGGAGGCAATGTATGACTCTCAGAGGATAAGAGCTGCTGACAGCAAACGTATAGCCACAGCAGCTGTCAAAGCTAGCAGGACATGTAGAGATTTGAATACACAAACTGTTAAATATCTGGTACTATTTCAGTTCTTCAAATTGTATTTTAATCTCTCCTGGCTATCAATCTTATCCATGACTCGTTTCTTTGTTTTGCAGGATACTTTGCATGAACATTTGGGGATAATGCTCTCTGTACATACTGCCTTTTCTGATCGGGCAAGTGCATTATTGACTGTACAAACGCTTATGTCAGACCTTGCATCCCTACAATCAAGGATCGAGAAACTTGAAGCTGCATCATCGAAAGTATTTGGTGGTGATAGAGCTAGGTTAAGGAAAGTTGAAGAACTGAGGGAAACAATAAGGGCTACTGAAGATGCTAAGTGCTGCGCGTTGAGGGAATACGAGAGAATCAAGGTAGCTGACATTCATTTTTCTGAAAGTAAACTGACTGGATGCTTCCATAACTATGCCAAGGGCAACGGCTACGCAAGCATCACTACTACTACTTTTAGTATCTCATAAAAGTGCGATGATATGAGATATTATTGTTTTGTGCAATACAATTGGCATAGGAAAAACTAATGATCCAATAGTACCGCATTTTATGGCAATAAGCTATGATTCATAATCTTAAGCTAATATTCATAATCTGAAGCATACTTCCTAACCTTTGTGAGCGTACCATAAATATTCCTTACTTACCTGTCTACATGAATCATAATGCACAACTGCTGCAATGAAACCCTCTCAGGCCCATTCGGACTGGAGGAATTTCCCTGGAATTTACCCAGAAATCTGGAAAGTGAAGTGGCAGCCATAGCTCTGCATCAGTTAAAATTGCCTTTGATAAGCTTGTTGTACAGCAGTGTGTCTTTCTTTACTATTTTGCACTTTCTCTTGTAGAGGAACACTCGCCTTTCGTGAGGTGACCAATGTCTGGATATTTCAAATTCTCGGTGGATATCTTACGTTCTGGTTATTATGCAGGAAAATAACAAATTTGAACTCAGCAGATTAGACAGAGAAAGGAGGGAAGATTTTCTGGAGATGTTGAAAGGATATGTTACAAGCCAGGTATCATTTCATATCGCCGAACATTGCATGCGCTCTTTTTTGCAACGGATCTAGTTAGAAACCTTGTCAGAACTATTGCATGGCATTGTCTGTACCTTCCCTAGTGATTTGATAATTGAATGTTACATGGACTATAGAATTTTCCCACCAAATACTCTATGGAGTAGATCTCACATGCTAAACCTGCTGCACAGATTTTTTGTTTGGCGAGAAAACCTGGAGTTTTTAATTTTTTTATCCGTTCACCAGAAAGATTTTGACACAGAAACTACAACAGGATTACTGGATAAACAATAATACAAACAAAACACATAACAATTACAACCGTTAGCTAAAGTGTGTGATACTGTGGCGCCTCATTTGCCTACGCTGGATCGCCTGCATCCTTGCCTCACCTACTGTATGCCGCTGCCGCCTGGACTTTGCATGGATGAAATCCTTAAGCCAAACCAGCGTCTTATGTACCAAAGATCCCAGCATGGATAAGTTCTTGCACCTCCAGGTCAGGTGCTCCACTGTTTCAGAATGGCGAACAGAGAGCATATATTGTGCAGAAACAACAAAAGCACCATCATCACCCCTCAGCAGCTCAGATTTTGAAATCAGGGTTTCTCAGTCTGCAGCTTTTTTAGCTAAAAACTTATCTGTCTCAGCAAAATAAATAAACAAATAGAATCATCAGTGAGTAGATTGAGCTGTGAATATATTATTACCCTTTGATTTTCTAGTGGGTTCTTTTGTACATAATATTCCTTTCTGAATTTGTTCTTGACAGTTTTTTTTTATATGTACACAGGCTGCATATGCAGAGAAAATCGTCGACGGTTGGGAGACGGTGGCGGAGGAGACAAGCGGATATGGGCGAAGATCAGAAAACACCACATCTTAGTCTGGCGTTTGCTGGGACGCATGTGTGTACAATGTAATTTAGGATGCACTCCAAATAGAAGAAAGACGGGCCTAATTCAGTTTGTTTCTTACTAGTTACTAGTTAAATTTTGCGCGGCGTCACGCCGCGCGTTTGGTGAGAATGTTTTGTGGTAATTTGTGTTTTTTTTTTGTAGTTGTGTCATATATATTATAAGGAATTGAGATAGTTATAATTTGTATAATGTATGTAGGTTAAGTTCAATCTGAAATCATTTCATAATTAGAGGGAACAAATTTGTATTTCCTCGGATTATTCATGTAGTCATTCATTTTTTTTAGAAATGTGAGTATGTAATTAGATGGATTTAATTTATAAAGCATGTAAACATGTTAGATAAATTGGAATGGTCAAATATAGTTCCATTTTGCCATAGTTTTCTTATTTAGCACTATAATAAGAGGGAATATATTATGGGTAGGTCGAAATAGTGATTGTTTTTAGCATGTATTAAAGGTATATGCATAATTGGAGGGAGTTCAGTTAAATGATCTCTAAATATTAATCTACATGAAATGGTGCAATTAGTCAGTATTTTGCTTTAAAAATTTATTGTAGCTCCACAATCAGAGGGAATACATTATGCGAGTAATTATTAGATTCAATTATATAAAATTGGAGAAAATGCATATAGTTTGTCTCTAAAATTTCACCAAATTGGAGTTTTTTGTTAATATTTGATGGAGGACATCAATCATGTATGGAATGCAATTGGTCCACAAATTTTCATACATTTTTGCATTGTTCCGAATTTTAGATGGGGAGTTATAAATTTTACAGATCTTAGATCTTCTTGTAATGATAAAAATAGATATATGAATTGTGGAAGTCTAATTAAAATCAAATTGAAGTTGATTGACTATGTAAGGAATGCAGTAGCTGTAATATTTTTTTTAATGCATATTTTGAAATATTATATTTGTTTTGTTTTGTGTAGAGTATGTCCAAATAGTTGGTGGACTGAAATGTTCAGATATATGGTTATATGGTGCCATAAATTTTTAACTGAACTCCAAAGCGCATGGTGAAATTCAAATTTGAAGATTTTGACATTTTAAGATTGTGCGGATTTGAGAATGTTGGAACGCAGAGAGGGATTACATTTGGAATTTGTTTAAAGTTTGAAAATTGTTCAAATTGGACAGTTTTTTAGATTCGAATTCTTTTAACGGTAGTAGCATGGCTAGGTTTGGAAGGCATGACAAATTTTAAAATATTTAAATTTGTATGTCGCTTTTTTGTGCTTAAATTAAAATTTCGAAAATTACAACATTTTAGAAGTGTGTAGATCTGGAAATTATTAGAATGTACAGAAAGTTTGTGATGTAATGTTAAGGTTTCTAAATTCGTTGAAATTGGGAAGTTTTTCATGTTGGAGTTCTTTCAACATTTGTGAAATGATCAGTTTTGGAAGGTATTTAAAAGTTTGAAATATCAAAATTTGATCGTACGCTATAAGTACTCATTTTTTTGTGTGGTTGTTTTTGATATATTTTTCATATTTTGTTGATGGTTATAGGTTAAGTTACCCATTTTGAAGCAATTAGCATTTATTTTGAAATTGTTTAAATACTCAAAGAGCTACCAATGAAGTGTTAATATGTTTATTGTTTTAGTTGCGTTATATTATATTGTAAGTGAAGGTGGTAGTTCTAATTTATGTAGTGGACTTAGCTGAAATTCAATTTGAAATCAGCATATAATCAGAGAAAATGAGTTTGTAATTTCCCGAAATACGTGTCTAATCAAGCATTTTTTGTGAATGCAGTTACATAATTAGAGAATTTTAAGTTATATTGCTTCTAAATATGTTTGACAAATCGAAATGGTTAAATTTGGTTTAATTTTGGTACAATTTTCTTATTTAGCACCATATTCAGAGTAAGTATATTATGGTTATCTGTAAATTTTAACCACTTTGATCATTAATTTAAGTTTGAGAATGGACGTATTCGAGAATATTTTTAGGATTGAAAACCGTTGTAATTAAAAGAAAGCTTACTTTCAAAAGGGTTCAGACTTCGTAATTTGTTCAATTTGGAAAGTTCTGCAGTTTCGGTTTTTTTTACGTATGTAAAATGATCAGATTTTGAATGCATTTAAATGTTTCAAGTTTCTAAATTTGAAATTTGATCGTATGACGTGAATAGGTAGTATTTAAATTTGTGGTCATTTCGATATATCGATGGATATATTCAAAGGCACTGATTTTGTAGCATTTAATAGTTTTTTAAAATTGTTCGAATGCCGTAGAACAATATATATGAATCGTTTGAAACTGTTTGGAGCATGTTCTATTTTAAATTTGTTTTTTTCTCCCAAATGAAACTACGAAATGCATTTTTTCGCAAAACAGCGTAAAGGTGTCAAATGAGTCTGTATATGTTATCTAAAAAAATTAAGGTTTGAAATAATTTGGAGAACGTCCAAAGTATCTAAAATGGCTATTTTAAGTTTTACATGTTTTTTGAAATTGGTCAGAATAAATTTGGATATGTATTTCAAAAGTTACAGAAGTTTTCGAAAAATAGAAAAAAAAGAAAAAAAAAGAAAAGGCCGGAGAGCCGCTGAGCAGCCAGCCCAGCCCGCGAGCGGCCTAGCTGACGGCCCAAACCCGCCGTGACGCCGCGACGACGTCATCCGGGGGCGGAGCCGCTGAAAGTGCATGGTTGCCCTCATGCGTGGTTTTGGTAATTAATGACAATCCTTATGGACTAATGTTTGCATTGAGATATACTTGTAGATCTTGTCCATAGGAAATGTTTGGAGTTCATGTGTTGGACTCTAGAAGATTTCATGATGACCAAGGTTCCATCCAAGGGTTTATATGAAGAATGGTCATGTGAAGAGTTGAGCTTATTGCAAGCATGGCTTGGAAAAGAAGATTGAGTGAACTTCATGTTTATCTCCAAGCCATCATCTATATCAAGATAAGAAGATGAAGTGCAAGCTCAATATGATCCATCTCGAAAGACATCATTTGATTGAAGCTTGCAAAGGAGACATGAAGACGGAGCTTAGCGAGGCCCTCCCATAATGGTATGGGGGAGCATTTGGAGAAGTCTTCATCAAGCATGTGCTAGCAAGCACAATCAAGAAAGGTGTTCCAACTTGAGAGAGTCAAGATCGTCATCATCGAGCTCAAGTGGAATGCGCAAGGCAAAGGTATGATCTTGATAGGTTTTCTATTTTACCGGTCTCATGTTGTTAGTGGGAGACCGGGTTTTAGGATAGACGGCGTACTATCAAGAGGGGCTCTCAAGTGAGTAACTTGATCGCATCTTTGTGGAGAGCTCAAACCTTTGCATACTTGGCATTTCATCTTTCTTGGTTCTTATTGGTTTTCTCCTTGTTGGTTTTGGTGCTTGTTGTGATCTTCACGACAAGCCCAAGTTCACCGAAAACGAATTTCGTATGGAAAACTTGTTGCGTTTTCGGTTTTGGAGGTTTGCCGATTATTCCTTTTTAGAGAGGTTTTACCTTTCTCCATTTGGTTTTATCTTCCATTGTTGGACTATGATGTTTCTCTGCATGATCTTGTAAAGCTCTTCGTTGCGATTCCAACGAGCCCGAGAACATCGAAAACGGAGTCCGGATGATCAAGATATCGTCGTTTTCGTGTGCAGTTTTCTGAGGGGCGGAAGTTCCGGTTTGGCCGGAAATTCCGGCCATCCGGAAGTTCCGGCCAAATTTCCGGCCAAAGTTCCGGCCGAGTGCAGTACCGTTTTTTAGTCGCTTTTCTGGGGGTCCGGAAGTTCTTGGACGGAAGTTCCGGCCCAACCGGAACTTCCGGCCTAAGTGAAAACTGTGTGGTTTTGAAGGCAACGGCTAGAATTTCTGGAGGGGTATAAATACCCCTCCACCTTCCTCCAGCCAAGTAGCTCGCCCAGATTTCTCTCTCCTCCATTGTTGCAAGCTCATTTCTTTGATATCTCCCAATCCCTCCACCCAAACTCTTTGATCTTTGGAGGATTGAAGGAGAAGACCTAGATCTACATTTCCACCAATCAATATCTCCTCTAAGTGAGGGGAACCTAGTGGATCTAGTTCTTGGAGTTCTTGTGTGGTTCTCCTCTTTGTTCTTCCTCTCTTATTCCCCCATAAGCATTTGTTGCTTTGTTGGAATTTGAGAGTGAAGGATTTGAGCACTTGTGCTCTTGCCTTTTGCATTTGGTGCATCGGTGTGCTCTCCACGAGGATTCGTGGAAGTTGAAAGCGTGTGAACTTGTTACTCTTGGGTCCTTGGACCCTAGACGCCTTTGTGGTGGTTGGACCCTTGTGTGGTCACTTGAAGCCGTTCGGGAGCCCCCAATCCATTGTGGGTTGTGCCTCGGATTGTTGTTGAAGCCGTTCGGGAGCCCCCAATCCCTTTGTGGGTTGTGCCTCGGATTGTTGTTGAAAGGCTCCGGATTCCGCCTCGAAGGAATACCGATAGTGGAAGGTGAACCAAACCTTTGTGGTGCGGTTCATCGGAGAAGAGGGTGAAACCTTTGTGGTTGTTGAACCGTTGTGTCGGTTCACACCTCTCCAACGAGACGTACTCCCTTTCAAGGAGGAACTCGGGAATACATCCTCGTCTCCGCGTGCTTCGGTTATTTCTATACCCGAGCTTTTTACTTATGCACTTTACATTGTGATAGCCTTCGTGCTTGAAGTATTCTATATTGCTATCACCTTGTTGCTTGTCTTGCTTAGCATAAGTTGTTGGTGCACATAGGTGAGCCTAGTTTATTTAGGTTGTTGGCTTGTTAATTTAAACACCTAGTTTTATTCCGCAATTAGCAAGCCTAAACCGGAAAAGTTTTAATCGCCTATTCACCCCCCCCTCTAGGCGACATCCTTGTCCTTTCAATTGGTATCAGAGCCTGGGCTCTCTTTTTGGGCTTTACCGCCTAGAGAGTAAAAGATGTCGTTTAGGGAATTAGTGCACGATCCCACTTTCATATTCGATGGCACAAATTATGATGTTTGGAAAATTCGCATGCTTAATCTTTTTAGGGCCATGGGTCCAAATTATATTAAGAGGATTGTGGATGTGGGTTTTTCTCCTCCAAAGGATTCTCAAGAATTATCTTTAGAGGATGAGGAAAACTCTCATCTCGAGACTCTAGTTTCTAATGGTCTTATATGTGTTTTGAGCGATGTAGTTCTTGCGTCAATCATGCCTTTTCGGAACGCTCATGAGCTTTGGACCAAGCTTCAAGATATATATGAAGTGTCCAAAATTATTGAGGATGATTGTTCTCCTTCCACTTCCGGCCGTGATGAGTTCACAACTTCCACTTCACCAACATGTGATTTGTCACAAGGTAATGATATGGTGAGTGGTGATAGAAATTGCATTGGTGATGGTGAACTTACTATTGATTATACTTCTTCTCTATCACATTGCAATGTTCTATCTTTGGACTTAAACTCTTCTAGCACTCCAAATGTCATACATGCTAGAGTTGATAGTCCTTGCATATCATGTAATAGTTGTTTAACTAAATCTCATGATGATATGCTTCATATGTCTTGTTGCCATGAAAACAATGCTTCCATATCCTCTATACTTGTGTGACTAACAATGTAGAGGAATCCCAACATTTGTTGGAACAAGACATGGACCTAAATGGTGCTTCAAGTAATTCTTCATTCTTTAATCATGTTTGCCTTATGGCTAAGGATTCCGAGGTGTCTCCCACCTCAAATCCAAATTGTGATGATGAGGATGAGGATTCTCATGAAGAAGGTTTTGATTTTGAATCCTTAACCAAGATGGGTGAGATGGTACTTGGTGCTCTCCCCAAAGGTAGTAAAGCTATCCCTCCTCTTTGTGAAATCATTGATTATGTTACTAAGAGTAGGGAATTATTGAGAAAGTCAATTTGATGAGAAATGTCAAATTGAGAGGGATGACTCTATTACTATAGCTTCCTTGAAAGCTTCTCTTGAAGAAGAAGAACTTAGGTCTTCTCTTGAAGAGAGACTTGAATCTCTTGATGAGTCTAATGATCTTATTATTGCTAAAATCATTAAGGAAAGAGATCATGCCCTTGCTAAATTAAAGTGCTTAAAAAGGAAAAAGTTGAATTTGGTGTTGGCAATGCTAGACTAAGTGAGGACATAGAGAGACTTGACAAAGCTCACAAGGCTTTAGAAAGTGAACACTCTCTCCTTATCAAGTCTCATGATCAACTCCAAACTCAACTATCTAAGAATGATAAGCTTGCCAAATTGTCTCCTTCTATTTCTAATATTAATGATGCTTGTGCTACTAACTCCACTTCTTGTGAAGCATCTATTTTGAAGGAAATGTTGAGCTAAGGGCTCAACTTGAGTTGCTATCTAGCAAGTATGGGAAATTGGAAGAAAGTCATGAAAAGCTTTCTAGCTCTAATGATGATCTTCTAGCATCCCATGCTAGGCTAAAGTTAGCTCATGAGGCTATTTACAAAGGTAACATCTGTGAGCCTCATGTGGACAAAGGCACAACTTCTACTAAAATGCTTTATTGCCATGTGCTAGTCCTAGTGATTCATCCACTCACAATATTTCTACATCTTGTGATGAATTACTTTCATTGCCTTGTTGCTCTAACAATGAAGCTTCTACTTCCTCTAGTGTTTTTGTTGATACTAACCATGTAGAGGAACTAAATGAGCTCAAGGCCCAAGTCACTTCTTTGAAGAAAGACTTGGAAAAGCGTCATGTTGGGAAGTCCACACTTGACAATATGTTGAGTGTTCAAAGACGCCCCAATGACAAGAGTGGACTTGGATTCAACTCCAATAACAAGAACAAGTCCAAGTCTATCAAGAAGAACAAGGGCCAAGAACAAGTTAAAGATTCGGCCAAGATTGTTTGCTTCAAGTGCAAAGTTGAAGGGCACCATGTTAGATCTTGCCCTTTGAAGAAGAAGGCTCTTAGTGAGAAGCAACAAGGGAAGAAGCCTCAAGTTCAAACTCAAGTTCCTCAAGTTGAAGAACGACCTCTTCCCAAGAAGAATCGCTACTCCTCCTCAAGTCAAGATTCCAACCAAGAAGAGAGGAGGAAGTCGATGTTGCTACCTATGCCGTGAGAAGGGTCACCTTGCTTCTTCATGCACAAATGGTACCTTATCCAACCCCATTATATTGATGATGTTTATTCTCTTCGGAAGGATAAGGTTGGCAATGTGTTTGCCAAATATGTTGGGACTCAAAGTGGTGTCAAGAAAAGAACCATTTGGGTTGCCAAACCTATTGTGACTAACCTCTTAGGACCCAACTTGGTTGGGGACCAACAAGCTAAAACTTGATCAATAGGTGTTGTTGGAGGCATTGGAGACTTGGCTACATCATGAAGAATTAAGGGATCTTCATCAATTATATTCTCTCAAGCCAAGTCATTTGGATTATATTGTTCTACCTCATATCCAATGTTTCCTCCTTGCGGTAACTTTTATTTAAATCATATATACATTGAAAGTTGCTTGCACCCTTGCATGTGTTTGGTTTTGTACCTTGCTAGTGTTTGTATGTGTTGTGCTCTCTACTTACTTATCTTGAGAAATCAAGTATGTGTATGTTGGTTTGCACACCATTTACTTTGTTGAGCCTTATTGCTTTTATTTGATATATTACTTGTTGGCTCTCTTTTGAGAGATTAATGGACCATTCCATTTTTGGAGAGTGATATGCTTCGTGCACTTCACAAACCAAAAATGTGTGTACATGAGGAATACCACTTAGTGATGATATATCAATCTTATCTATTCTCTATGTGGTATGTCATGCTCATGAGAAATTCAAATTCTATATGTCCATTAATTTCTCGAGTTGGTTTTGTTTGCCTCTTGCTTTAAATGGATTATCACATTATGGGGGAGTAATAAGCTATGTGCATATTACAAGCCTAGAAAATGTGAATATGTGAGGTGTTGCCACCTAGAATTGATATTGTCATTATCCTTTTCCTTTGTGGCATGTTTCTCAAACAAGTTCCTTTTTGCTTAAATGTTTTTTGCCTCTCACCGTTGGATCTTGTTTGTGATGGAATTTCTTGATATGGCTTTCCCTAAATATGTTCTCATATATCTCTTTGGGAAACCAATTGCTTCAAGCTACTCCTTGGAGTTGCTTTGCACTATTGTGTGATTTTTGAAGCTATCAAGAATATCTATCTATCTAAGCATGGCTTTTAATTCCTATCCTTTGCCATATGCTTATGTTTTGTGAATATGATCTTGAATATATCTTTGCAATCCACCACCGAGAAATATCTCCATACATTACTTGTCTTGGCAAGTGATAATCATATTGTGGTAAATATATTGATCATATTCATTTGGCTCTTGCTTTGAATTGCCTTATTTGATTGCCAAGGATTTGTTTTGATCTAACTCTCGTTTGTCTTCCTTGTTTTCTTTGGATCCTTTATTGCTCTACTTGAAATTTGTTTTGTGCTTTCTTGAGTTGGGAAAAGCAATGAACCAATTCTTGTGCATTGATCTTCAAAAGTCATACTTCTTGATAATGCACTATTCCTTGGGAAGCTATCCTACTTTGAGTAAAACACCGCTCTTTAAATTGGTATTGCAATTTCTTGCGCTTCTTGAACATGACTAGTGGTCGAATAATATATTTATGGAGAGTGATGATCTCATTTGTGTGCATTTTGTATTCAAATGCAAAATCATAAATAATGCACACATCTTGGGGGAGCAATCCTACATGTTTTTGAACATTAGTTGTCTTCATTTGGTATTTGATCCCGATGATATGTCTCTTTGAAGACAAGCATTTTCGTCTTGGTACTTTGTGCCATCATGAAAAATGTAGAGGGTTTGGTTATTCCTTGACCACATTTTCATTTGGTATCTTTTCAAAGTGGTATCTTCACTCATGTGTTGATTTGGGTATTTGATATAATTTGGACATTTGTTTTCTTGTCACACTTGTGTGTGCTTTGTTGGTTTACTTGGTGTTTTGTCTAAATTATATCTTGTTTGGTTCTTGAAAGTCATGTGCATGCATATTTATTATATGTATATCTTTGGCATGCTTACTTTCGTTGATCCAATATATAGGATAAACTCCATCAAATCCTAAATGGCTAAGATGTGCATGAAATTCAATTTCACATTAATATGCACATATTTATGTGGAGTTTGTCCTATGTATTGTAGTTGCTCTAACTACTTTGGACCCAATGAGTTTGGGTACCATGTTGTACTTGAATGTGTTTTAGGTATATTGGAGATGCATTGGAAGCTTGTCTCATCTACAAGGAAGGTGTTGTCACCATGTGCTTATTGGAGCCAAGCTTGGATGATCATGAGCTCCTATCTTCTACATCACCAATGCTATCTCGGTAACAAGTATCTACCTCATGCATACTTTTCTAGCTCTCAACCTTGTGTAGGTTGTTTCATGGCATGAATCTCTTTGGTTGCAATTCTTTTGATTCTTGCAAAACGTCTTTATTGCAAATGTGAGTTGCCGGGATGATTACATATCAAAGGGAATATATATAATCATTTTCATGATTCATCGATCCCATTTATGTCAATCTAGCACTTTCTACTTAAAGTCTCTCATGTGCAACATTGATGAATTTTCAAAATCATTTGCGTTTTGTGATACTTGTTATCTTACTCGGAGCATCCCGTTTATCACCTTTATCCTTTGTGGATAGTTTTTGATGCTATGATGAGTATAGGTTGGAAGTTCATCTATATCCCTTTAAGATAAAATTGAGCTTTGTGCTATGCTTTTAAGCAAAAATCTTATTGGTGTATTTATGACTTCCTCTTGGATATCATGACCCTTACCTTTGTACCTATTTTGTGTGTACATGTTTATTTGTGGACTTATATCTTCGTGATTCGTGTCTACTTAGAAACTTATACACATGAGAATAGTTACATCTTTAATTGATATTCCAATTCTTTAGTGACCACCTCTTATTGCTTTTGATTCTTTGGTGGTTTCTAAAAGGCACAAGCTTTATTTTTTGTGTTATGCTTTGTGCATCCTTCTAAGCTTGTGGAGCTATTTGATTTATCTCCGTTGGTGTGTGAGTATGTGAAAGACATGATATGCACTAATGTGCAACACTTTTTGAAAGACTATGTTGATGATTTTGCTCATCCTTGTATTAGTCTCCTAAAATGTCTTTATATCTCACACCCATCCTTTTATTTGCCGCTCCTTGCTCATGTTGCAAAATGAGTGTATTTGTTGCAAGTTGTT
The DNA here is from genome assembly GCA_947311845.1 of Poa pratensis. Classification (NCBI taxonomy): domain Eukaryota; kingdom Viridiplantae; phylum Streptophyta; class Magnoliopsida; order Poales; family Poaceae; genus Poa; species Poa pratensis. The sequence continues at coordinate 17,654,398 of CAMZMU010000067.1, forward strand.
TTGCCTCACTTCTCATTTATATTCTCTTGCATGGGCTTGTGTTCGAATTTATCTAGGAGGGAGTGAGGATTCCATGTTGTGCACACTATATTGAAATAGAAATCCTATTTGTGCACGTACCTTGGGGAGTTCCCTCTTGATATTTAGAACATTTTTCGGATCCTTTTGATTGCTTGCTTCTTTCGTTGAAGTATCTTTCTATTTGATTTTCATTTGCAATCTTTGGATCCTCAATATAGTTTGATCTCCTTTCCAACTATTCGTTATTGGATATGTGCATTTGATTTCACTCATATTATGAGAAATGCACACATTATGGGGGAGCTCTTATTATATTGGCCTTCTTACTTTTCACCCATTTCGGCAATCGTTGCCAATGGGGGAGAAGTTTAGAGGGTTTAAGAGTTGTTGGTTTTATGCTTTAGTTTCGTTCTCAAGCATTTGCCTTTCTTGCTCTTGCATCCTTGCTCTTTGTGTTGCTTGGTTGCTTAATTCATTATATAAACCCTCGTAAAAGGGATTGTCATCAATTACCAAAATGGGGGAGATTGAAAGTGCATGTGTTGCCCCATGCGTGGTTTTGGTAATTAATGACAATCCTTATGGACTAATGTTTGCATTGAGATATACTTGTAGATCTTGTCCATAGGAAATGTTTGGAGTTCATGTGTTGGACTCTAGAAGATTTCATGATGACCAAGGTTCCATCAAGGGTTTATATGAAGAATGGTCATGTGAAGAGTTGAGCTTATTGCAAGCATGGCTTGGAAAAGAAGATTGAGTGAACTTCATGTTTATCTCCAAGCCATCATCTATATCAAGATAAGAAGATGAAGTGCAAGCTCAATATGATCCATCTCGAAAGACATCATTTGATTGAAGCTTGCAAAGGAGACATGAAGACGGAGCTTTGCGAGGCCCTCCCATAATGGTATGGGGGAGCATTTGGAGAAGTCTTCATCAAGCATGTGCTAGCAAGCACAATCAAGAAAGGTGTTCCAACTTGAGAGAGTCAAGATCGTCATCATCGAGCTCAAGTGGAATGCGCAAGGCAAAGGTATGATCTTGATAGGTTTTCTATTTTACCGGTCTCATGTTGTTAGTGGGAGACCGGGTTTTAGGATAGACGGCGTACTATCAAGAGGGGCTCTCAAGTGAGTAACTTGATCGCATCTTTGTGGAGAGCTCAAACCTTTGCATACTTGGCATTTCATCTTTCTTGGTTCTTACTTGGTTTTCTCCTTGTTGGGTTTTGGTGCTTGTTGTGATCTTCACGACAAACCCAAGTTCACCGAAAACGAATTTCGTATGGAAAACTTGTTGCGTTTTCGGTTTTGGAGGTTTGCCGGTTATTCCTTTTTAGAGAGGTTTTACCTTTCTCCATTTGGTTTTATCTTCCATTGTTGGACTATGATGTTTCTCTGCATGATCTTGTAAAGCTCTTCGTTGCGATTCCAACGAGCCCGAGAACATCGAAAACGGAGTCCGGATGATCAAGATATCGTCGTTTTCGTGTGCAGTTTTCTGAGGGGCGGAAGTTCCGGTTTGGCCGGAAATTCCGGCCATCCGGAAGTTCCGGCCAAATTTCCGGCCAAAGTTCCGGCCGAGTGCAGTACCGTTTTTTAGTCGCTTTTCTGGGGGTCCGGAAGTTCTTGGACGGAAGTTCCGGCCTCAACCGGAAGTTCCGGCCCAACCGGAACTTCCGGCCTAAGTGAAAACTGTGTGGTTTTGAAGGCAACGGCTAGAATTTCTGGAGGGGTATAAATACCCCTCCACCTTCCTCCAGCCAAGAGCTCGCCCAGATTTCTCTCTCCTCCATTGTTGCAAGCTCATTTCTTTGATATCTCCCAATCCCTCCACCCAAACTCTTTGATCTTTGGAGGATTGAAGGAGAAGACCTAGATCTACATTTCCACCAATCAATATCTCCTCTAAGTGAGGGGAACCTAGTGGATCTAGTTCTTGGAGTTCTTGTGTGGTTCTCCTCTTTGTTCTTCCTCTCTTATTCCCCCATAAGCATTTGTTGCTTTGTTGGAATTTGAGAGTGAAGGATTTGAGCACTTGTGCTCTTGCCTTTTGCATTTGGTGCATCGGTGTGCTCTCCACGAGGATTCGTGGAAGTTGCGTGTGAACTTGTTACTCTTGGGTCCTTGGACCCTAGACGCCTTTGTGGTGGTTGGACCCTTGTGTGGTCACTTGAAGCCGTTCGGGAGCCCCCAATCCATTGTGGGTTGTGCCTCGATTGTTGTTGAAAGCCGTTCGGGAGCCCCCAATCCCTTTGTGGGTTGTGCCTCGGATTGTTGTTGAAAGGCTCCGGATTCCGCCTCGAAGGAATACCGATAGTGGAAGGTGAACCAAACCTTTGTGGTGCGGTTCATCGGAGAAGAGGGTGAAACCTTTGTGGTTGTTGAACCGTTGTGTCGGTTCACACCTCTCCAACGAGACGTACTCCCTTTCAAGGAGGAACTCGGGAATACATCCTCGTCTCCGCGTGCTTCGGTTATTTCTATACCCGAGCTTTTTACTTATGCACTTTACATTGTGATAGCCTTCGTGCTTGAAGTATTCTATATTGCTATCACCTTGTTGCTTGTCTTGCTTAGCATAAGTTGTTGGTGCACATAGGTGAGCCTAGTTTATTTAGGTTGTTGGCTTGTTAATTTAAACACCTAGTTTTATTCCGCAATTAGCAAGCCTAAACCGGAAAAGTTTTAATCGCCTATTCACCCCCCCTCTAGGCGACATCCTTGTCCTTTCAGCCGCCGCGGCGGCGACGCCGACGCCCGCGCCCGCGCGACCGCGACCCGGGACGCGCGACTGGGCGCGTTCGATGCGCCAGGAGGAGGGCTACCCGGGAGCGCGGCGCCGCCCATTTTGGGTCGCCGGAGCGGCGCCGGCGGCTCCCGAACGCAGCGGATGCCGAGCGGACGGCGGCGATGATTGCGGCGCGAGGCGGCCTTCCCAGCACGCGGTTGTCGGCGGAGACGGAGTAGGCGCGCCGCGGAGCTCCGGGCATGCTCGGATTCGGGCGGGAGGCGTGGAGCGGCCTCGCGGCGCGTCGGCGGCCGCGGCGAGTTCGCCGCCGCGCGGAAGGGAGGAAGGAGGAAGGGAGTTCTGCGGGTGATTTTGCAGGGAAGTCCTGGGGATTTCGACAAATTTTGAATTGGTCCTTTGCGGGTGTTTTTTTGTAAAAATGTTAGGTCTGCTGTGTAATTGTTTGTCTTCCTTGTCGGCTTTTGCAAAAATGGCGTCGCGCAGTGTCGCTGACATGTGGGACCCACAGTGGTACTGGCAAACACTGTAGCAGTGAACAGTACGAACTGTAGCTCTGCGGTGCCGAGGATTTGCCCATCGTTCATATAGTTAGAGATATATCAACTGTCTCGTTCCAATCTCTCTCCATGTCGCGCAGTTGGCCAACCCTGCTTTCCATGAACCCTGGAACAAAGTGGGGTTTTGTTTTTTCCGCTTTTGCTTATTCTCGGTTTTGCGAAATTTCGGAACTCCCAACCAGATAAAATTTCAACACTATTCCTACATTGAAGACATTCAACTTAAGTTCTTGTTATTGCAACTTTTTAGCTCGTAGGTTGTGCATGGAGCCAGTTAAAATTGATGGCAAAAGGGTTGGCGATTGATATCTGGAAATTTTCCAGCTACTACCTGCTCGACAAACGTGCTTTTGGGGAAGCCCTAGTTAAGAGGGTATTGTTCACAATCTGACTGTTACTTTGTGGAGTAATAACTCCGATTTAACTTGTATGATTCTCGATTTCCGTCTTCCGTTGCCCTATTCTGACTGAACAGATCGCTTAGATGTACTTGTTCGTTTCCATGTCATGCCACGGGTCGGTCATAATGTGGGTTGGGTATCAGCAGTCCACAAACAGCTCTTTTTTGAAATGGATTTTCAAAGAACTTACCACCTGAGTTACAGTTTTTTTTTTGTTGCTTTGTTCTGGAAACGTCACTAACGTCCACTAAGTCGGTGTACTAGATACGTCCAGCGAATAGGCAAGAACACTAATAACATTGAATCTATGATCGTCAATGACATAAAAACACACGAATTTCATATATATTAAGATACGATACCAAACAGAAAACCAGATGCAGAACTATATGAAAATAAGTAGATGAAGGATGACACCAACATAATGAAGAAGGAATGAATCTCACAAACTGGCTTTTTTTTTTCATTTTATTTCTTTTCCAAAGATCGTCATACACGAATGTTTCTTATGAAAACATAAAGTTCCCACGCCTAACAGAACTAAGAACAAAGCACAAAAATCTATCTTCAAGAGCTTATTAGTTCTGCAAAGGAATCCAATCCGGTAGACTGTTTGATCTTCTTCATTGGAACGAAGCAAACGCCATGTTGTGTCTGGCAGATGCGCTAGCTGACCAAACGCCACAAACTTGTTTGGCCGCTGCAAGGAATCACAACCCCTCGAAAAACTCGCTTAGCTCAGCATCATGGAAGCCAGGGTTGTACATCGCCCGATCCTCAGATATCCACATTGGCAAGGGCTCAGCCGACTGCAGCATGCCCTCCAGCATGCTTGGGTCCACGCCATCCAGGTACAGAGGTTGCTCTTGGCCCATCTCTGTGCCAGCGTTTGCTCCATCCTGGCACTCGTTCCAGGAGCCCCCCAGCAGCCGGCTCAATTTCCACTGGGTCAGCTTCCATCATCCGTAACAGTTCTTCAATGTCGAAGCCTTCATCTTCCCACTCTGGGAGAGTGGAAAGAGGTTCCAATGGCTCAAAAACATCCTCTTCAGAAGTGCTCCTCGTAGTGCTTGAGCTGGCTTCAGGAACAGACTGCTGTTGGTCATCATAGCTGCAGTTAGAGACGACAGATTCCAGCCCATCTGGTTGAGACCTCAGTGGACTTGAAATCTCATGAGCTTGAAGCCTATTATGCGAGGAAGACGCGATGTCGGAGTGGTTAGATGTTGTCGTAGACACACATGATGCTGAACCACCGGATAGAAGACCTTGAGCAGCCGCTGGGACAACCACATCAGGAATCTGTCCATCCTGCAGCGGGAAGTTTGTTCGAGCCAGTGGACCATACATTGCTCTGGCTGCCTCGTCATAAGCACGAGCCGCTACTTCAGCAGTAGGGAACGTCCCCAACCAGAGCCTGCTGACACGGTTAGGCTCTCGAATTTCGGCAACCCACTTGCCCCATGTACGTTGCCTTACACCACGGAACCCACACTGTGTATTTTCAGGTCCACCCTTCCCTGCATGCAGCCCTTCTTTGAACCCTTTGCAGGTGGTCTCCTCGCTCTCTTTGCACCCGCTGGATCCCGCTCCAGCTGTTGATTGACTTCTTTCCATCGTCTGATCGTCTCAGAGACTGAATTAGGACCATCACGTGATCTTCGAGGTCGCTTTTTCCTGCATAACAAGGGGCAGCAGTTAGTACTTGATTCTCAGTATTCCGTTCACCCGATTCAAGCGTAAGGATCAATCAAAACAAGTACACACATTACGATCAAAGGTCCTAAACCTACAGAACGACCATCTCCACAGAAACGATCAGTACAAATGACTAAACAAAATTAAGTGCCCCGTAACAAACCATCTCCACAGGAACATACATACCATCACCACAGACCATGTTAATAATTAATCTGCTACTTATCGTCCCTTAAACCTAACAATGTGTTTAAACAAACCAGGAATAGAGAAAATGAAGAGACCTACATTTAAGCTAACATGTATAAAACCCTAAGATATGAATAAACCCTAAGATATGAATATGAGTATATGACGAGGCAAAATTGGCCACTACATGTAAATGCAGAGCTGTTCAACAGCACTCCGTTTGATTGAGACCACATCCACAGAAAGTGATACCATGTATCAGAACGTTCAGGCAAAACTGGCCAAGGTCAGCTAAAACTCGTAGTCATAGCTCACATGCTCTATAAAAGATAGAGCAGCCAGACATAGAACGGTTAAACAAACCGCAAAATAGACGCCACTGGCGACGCATCTCCCTTGGGGTTTTGCTGCGCCCAGAGTGCATATTCATTACAGGAAGAGCACTTCTTCCTGCTGAAACACAAACAATTATTTCTGCTGTCTTCTCAAGTGTTGAACTTGAGGTACCCATCTCAGTCATAGTTCAAGTTCTTGCTTACAGGAGTGTGATCAAAGCAGCATACCTATTGATTCGACGAGAACATGACTCCGGGTACTTTCCTCTGCTCCACATGTTCTATTTACCGAAAAGACAAGACAAACAGGGACAACACAGAATCAGAGACTGGATAAACTAAGAAAACTGACAACAAGACAACAATTTGACAACAGAATACAACAACAGGTTAAGACCAACAACACCAAACAAGTTAGTAAGTTCCTAGACTTAATAGTACACCTTCCGGTGGAGGAAATACTGACTGAAGTTACATAAACCTCAGTCCTAAACCAGGAAAGAACCGATCCCATGAACTAATACTCGTACAAACGTTTCTGTGGAGATGGTACTGACTTAAGTCAACAATATGACTGCTAGTTACATAAAAACAATGCCTCTATGAGATAATTAAATAAATCAAGCTTACAATTGGTCTACCAAAATCCTAGCCGAACTAAGTGTATTACTCTACTGACCACACATACAAAAAGACACCCCTGGTATCAACCTAAAGTATCCAACCACCCCAATTACCAGACCTTACTTCGATTTCAGCCAACACGGATAACTCAGAGAAGCACCCAATTTGAAAAACACGACCCCAATTCCACAGTTGTGCTCTCGTCACCAATTCCGAGGGAAGAAAAAACTCCCAATTGTATTGAACAACCCTAACCTGAAACCCCAATCCACCAAATTCCTAAAAAATAGATGCACCCTAACCGGCCAGACAGCACCAGTTCGACCACCAAATTCTATGATCTGCAACACCAAACCCTAAGCTGAAATCCTAATCCCCAGATTCCGGCAACACACGCGCCCAAAGCGGCCAAATAGCACCGATTCGACCGCGGAACCCAACGATCCCCGACTTCAAACACCGAAACCGACCAACCACCTACAAATTAAACACTCTCTGATTCTAGTTCCCCTCAATTTCGATCCGCCCAAAACAGTAGTACACGGAAACCCTAACAGGAGACCAGATTCCGGACAAAAGATCTCACCTTCCAGGCTGGAGCGCCGGGATCTCGAAGGGCGCACACGGCATCGCCGCCGCCGCAGCCGCCTCCATCTGATGTACGGTCATGGCAGATCCGAAGATCGCCTCGAGGCGTATAAGGTTCGCTGTGTCGCCTATTTCGTTCGCGATGTCGACTCGAGATCGAGATCGAGAGAGAAGAGTTGTGGAGGAGGAGAGGGGAAGAAAAGTCGGAAACTCCAGGGCCTGGTGGTGCGGCGCCTATATATAGGCCGGATCTGGATACTTCGTGCTCCGGTCGCACGGAAATATCTAGGTCACTCGGGCGCGGTTTAGGCGCGTCGGGGCCCACGCGTCAGTGAGTCAGCTCACGTGGACGCGGTTCGTGGAAGGAAGGGGAAGGGGCGGGCGGGTGACGTAAGCAGTGCCGTGTGGCGCGCGGAAGCTTCGCGAGACTTGGTCCCGAAGCAAACTCTGCCTTTACTTGGAATATTTTTAATGCGACTTTAATTTATGTTTGTGGCGTGGATTGGAGATGCCTCTGGGTGGGTTCCACGTGTAGGACCAGGTGTGGCCTGCGTGTGTGGGCTTCGTCGAGATGGAAGGTGACACGTGGGCAGCCGGTATGGCACGTCGGATCGAGAGAACTCGTGCACTGATCGGTGGTGGTAGTTTTTTTTTTTTTTTGTACAAACGGTGGTGGTAGTTGGAATTGGACTTTGGAGTCAGCGAGGTAGTGCAAGAAGGAAAGGATTCGCACTATGCTTGGCTACCACTCAAATTCTTTTTTATTTCATGTTCTAGTTACTTAACCAGTAAGGCACTTTTGTAATCTAGCTATATGTTAAAAATAAAACGATGCATCATCTACATCTCTAATGGAGAGAATTATATCTAAGGGCCCTTTTGGAATAAAGCAAAATTGTAGAAATTTTGGAGCATAGATTTCTATAGGAAATTTCTTATGGTACTGTTCGGAACAAAGGAATAGAAATCTCGATCACATTCCTTGAAATTCTATGGAATAGCTCATTTCATAGGGATTTTGGAGGAACCAAACATGAGATCTCATCCTCATGTTTTCATCTCCTCATGTCTATAGTTCATGTGTTTTCCCTACGTGACAAAGGACACTTTAGAAATTTTTCTAGTGGCTTTAGTTCCTATAGGAATCTAGGACATGATATCTCAATTCCTATATATTCCATATTCCTACGTTTTTACTTCCTATGTTTTAAACGGGTCTAATCTTAGACTGGGCTTTTTTATATATCATTGATTTGAATGAAAATGTGTCAAACTCTGTTTAAGCTTGGGTGCTCAGTCTTTTTAATAAAACTTCGAGGAGTACCGCTAAGGGGAGCCGCCATCCGTCCGGACAAGTGCGTCCGTCACCCCATAGGGGCACTATTTCAGGAGTGTCGAACACATTATCGGAAACATCGGCGGAGAATATCTTAATACACATTGTTCCCCTGAAAAAATTACACATTGTTAATCTTTTTATTCTGTTGGAACCTAGATGCGGCATTGTTACGTTAGAGCCTTTAGCAGAGCAGATACGACGTCCGTTTCGTGGTATCCCTTTGACGTGCTACGGCCGCAATGATTTGCTCACCTGACGCCGTCACCTGCGCGAGGAAAATCCTTAAGCGCTGGCAGAAAGACCGAGTCTAGGAACAACCCACCTAGCACGAATCTCAACGCGCCGTATAACGGCCTAGATATTCCAGAGTCCATACACCGCGTGCATCCGCGTCGCCGCCGCACGACTCGCCTCCTCCTCGTCACTGGAAAGCGTAGAGTCCGTCCGGTAGGTCGCGGCAGCAGCGCCCTCACCTCCATCCGTCTCCCCCGATTCCGGCGATCCAAGTCGAATCCGTTCGATTCGAGGTAGCTCGAGCCGGATTTGGGGGCGGAGAAGAGATCAGGAGGGCAGATGGACCAGGTGCTGAACAAGGTGGGGAGCTACTGGTTCAGCAAGAGGGCCAGCAAGGAGTTCGACTCCATCGGCGACGACCTCAACGTACGTGCCCGCGCGCTCGAATCCTTTTCGAACCCCTGTCCCGCATTCTGCGATTCCAGTAGATAGGTTTCTGCTGCTTGCGCCGACAACCCTTGGCTGCCGCAGAGGTGCGAAGGAGCTAAAATTGATTGGGGATTTTTCGCTTGGGTTTGCCATGGGATTCGATATGTCCAGGCGTGATTTGTGCGTTGTGTTAGATTAGTTCATTTTCTCGCGAGCTCTTCGTTCCGCTGCGGAAGTAGGATTCTGGCCGTTTTTATCTTCCGAGGATTTTCAGCTGGTAGATTGCTGGCTCCCAGTCCTATTTATTGTGTCTCAGTTCACCAATTAACGAGCTTTCAAGTTCCTTGGTAAATGACTCCAAATAGATTGGATTTACTAGGAAATACTTATGTAATTTAGCATGAAGCATGCAAGTCCACCCTGTAATCTCGTGTGCGTAGTCCACATAAGTTAGGTTGGGCAAGTCCATGTATATGCGGTCTATCTCATGCAATTTAAGTTTTCGGCCTTCAGGTTTTCAATACAAAATATAGCTAGTTTCTGCAACTCCATGAATATGCACACAGTCTGTCTCCGCTGTTTCTTTTGGGACATACTGTGATGGGAAACAATGGAACCGCGTAGAGAACAAGAAACATAAGACATTCGACTCGATGCTTCTTTGCTACATCTGTATTCAGATTTCAGACTCGCCGTATGCCCAAGGCTTCACTCATAGAGCTACAAAACGGCTTCTGTTTGCAGGTCTAAGATTGATAACCGATTCGTAAATATACTGAAGATTGCCAAGTTAAAAGATTCTGATTTCATTTTAGTCGTGAATCTACTCATATCATTCTCATGGCCAGTCTAAAAGATATGATAGTGCTTAAAGATATTAAAGTAGTGGCTGTTCCTCTGCTGGTCAGCATGTCTAGTAGTAGTAACAATCTACGGGCCAGTACCTTCATAATTCCTAGTTGACCGAGTAAAATATTTGAAATTATGGTAGTATTTCCTACTCATAAGTCATAACCCTCCACAACTATTCAATACTGCATTATATCTACAGTAAAGAGAGAGGCTACTGTGGTGAGGGCTACGCTTGTAAAACCACATTTTGCTGTAAAGTGAATGTGATGGCCTGGTTATATTTATATCTATACTGGACAGAAAAAATGTGGTAGCTGTGGTGGAAGTTGGTTGCTCATGGCCTGTGATGGTGGTAGGAAGATAGAAAGAGGGAGAAACATATGGTAGGAAGATAGAGAGAAAGAGGGAGAACCATATGGTAGGCTATTTATATCCATTATAGTGGAATTATGTTCATATATATTGGCCTATTCCTGACACTGAATGTGCTCTACGTGATTGGTCTGTAACTAGAGCTGCTTAAATTTTCTGTTCTGTTGATTAGGCCTGACACGGTAGCATGACTCCTATGATGCATTCTTCCTCTACTCTAAACTTCACTACTAACTTCTAACCCTTTATAATTCCTAGTTGACCGAGTAAAATCTTTGAATTCTAATTAGGACACGTCAGCACTGAAATTATACGCATTTGATCTTTAGATACTTAAGATATGCTTTGATTAAATATTTTTAGTTAAAAATAGGGAAGCCTATAAAACCTTGTTTGACATACAGAGATCTAAAAGCACATATGCATGACACCCCTTGGAACCTAGAAATACTTTCGGAGTACTAAAATCATCATAACACTAGTTATCACGGTTATGCTCTGCTATTAGGTTTTCAATTGCATGATCTTATTTCCGATCATTTATTTTAAGGGTTCTTTAATATTTTTCAGTACCAATATAAATATACTGTGTGAAAAATTTGCCACCTTTTACAGTGTCTTACTTTGTGTTTCAGACCCTTCTTATATGTTAACCAAAGCTCTATATGCAGTTCTAGCTTCTAACGTAATATTATTTACACTTTGAACCCAGTCGGTCTCTTCCAGCATCGGCGGGGGAGCTAAATGGATGGTGAACAAAATCAAAGGTATGACATGCCTATTCTGTAATTTCTAATGGCAAACTATGCTGTAGCAAATATCTGTACCACCGATATACTATATGGTATACTGCTGGTATAATACGCAGCAGTATTTAAAAGTTTACAGTTATAAGTATGACACAGTATATTGCATAATATATAAAATTCTGATGAAGCTCATTAATTAATGCACATCGATATGTGGTACGTGAATGAAAAATTTACACTTGATAACTGAATTTGACTTCTTGAATTTGTTATTTACATGAAAGAGGTTAATTTCCACCTGAAACCGTTACTCCGGTGACAGCTGTGGTTTATTAAATTGTAGAGGAAGCTGATCTTTATATTTCAGATATTTCTGAAATCTCTGTGTTAGTAATATTGGCCTACGACGATCTATAATTTAAGGCGCTAACAAGTAAGAAAAAAGCAAGGCATACTCAGATAACTCTTAAGTTCCATGAAAATGGATCAATTACCAGTAATGCACCATGAATAAAAAATAATATGAGATTATTCATGTTTGGAGATATGTTATGTGGAAGTGTTAGTTTTGGGAGCTGTATAAGGTTTTGACGAGTGAACTAGTGATTCCTTGCAGGAAAATGCCACTCATATTTCCTGTATCTAGTTGCCTAGTGCCTAGTTAATACATGTTCCCTTTTTGTGATAACTTGAGCTGTCGTGTATGGATTTAATTGTATTGACTAGAAGCACTATCATGATGAGGTATTCTTGAAGATCAAACTATGTAATGAGCTTATGCCGTTATTGGCAACCTAGTTGTTTGCATTATTTTTCTTGCTTCAAATGGGCATCAGCATATCAGGTAATGTTCAACATGTCATATGTCACATACGTGTAAAGTAATGCTTAGTAAGTAAGTATCCATCTGCTCGTGACTCGTGAGGAAGATGTTACATGTGACAGTACGATTAGGACTGAGTTGATGGTCTTGTGCTTGCTCCCCACCTGTTTATAGCCAAAAGCCGCTCGTTGTTTTGTTCCTTTCTCTCGGTCTGACTGTTCTCTAAAAAAATTGCTTCTCATGCATGTGCAGAACTTTTGCATGTTTTGTTAAAAAAGTTGAATTCCAATGTTTACTGATCGTGTTCTTCAAAGTACTACTCAAAGAATATGACCTCACCAATGTATACTTTTGCATGTTCTGTAAAAAAGGCCGAATTTCCAATGTTCACTAACATGATTACAACACGTCTTGGTCATAGGGAAGTTGCAGAAAGCATTACCAGATCTTCTTAAAGAATATGACATGCCAGCAGGCCTCTTCCCAAGGGATACAACTAATTATGAATTCAATGAAGAGACAAAGAAGCTCACAGTGTACATCCCTTCGGCTTGCGAAGTCGGGTATAAAGACTCATCAGTGGTGCGGTTCTTCACTTGTGTGACTGGCTACCTCGAGAAGGGAAAGCTTTCCGATATCGAGGGCATGAAGACCAAGGTGCTTGTGTGGACCAAGGTGACCTCCATCAAGACCGAGGGCTCAAAGGTCCATTTCACTGCTGGTATGAAGAAGACCCGCAGCCGCGATGCATATGAGGTCGTCAGAGATGGTATCATCGTAGACAAGTTCTAGAGCGTACCTGGCCTGACAGGTGCAATGTAATTACTTAGATGATGCTGTCTCTCCTAGCTATATCGTAATCTATTATTCTGTTTGTGCTATCGGCCTATAATCAATGGTGTTGGCAAAACTTTGATGTTATGACTGTTTCTGTATCTTCCAAATTTGGTGATCCTGATTCTTCTAACAAACCGGAAGGGGTCAGGACGCAATATTGAGCATGTTTTTATTCCGAGAGTTTTAAAAACCAACCTGAGTTTTATGGTTTAATTCTTGGGAAATACAACTTGCCAGGAGACATTGCATTGTGACCCAAAGAGGTTGTTTTGAATGAGAGGGTTCTTTCTTTGTTTCTTTCAGAAGATGTGGTTAACGGCTCCTGGAAGAAGAGGACTCTGCAAGTAGGGGCAGGAAATTTTCAGAGTCAAAATGAATCTTGAAGAGCTTTCACATTTTCTAAGCGTTGAAGGTTATAGCTTTCTCCATTTTGTTTATCAGGTATCAAAAGTAAGATAAGCAATGTTAGCACAAGCAACCGGCATATTCAGATAACAAGAAAAACTTTAAATAAATAGGATCACAGCAGCTTCTCATCAGCACAATTTATTGATCTGTCCTTATTTCCTGTCAGGGTAACATGAATTATTCTTTACTTTGTGAAATTAATGGGATGAAGAAGGGGTATTGTACATATTCATTATGCCACTGTTACACAGAGTGATCAACTGGCACCAAAAATAACTTTGGACATTCCTCGAGTTTCTGGCGACTGCCATCACGCCCACACGCTTGAATGATAAATTTCAGGGTAGTGACTTCGTCAGGAACCTGGAGGTCTGATACATAGAAGGCTTCAACACTTGCAACTCCAAGAAAACTTCTTGAAGCCTTAGCATTTGAATCCGCAGTCAACTTCTCCACATATACATTATACTTCATGAATGATGCTTGATGGCTGGTATTCAGCTTCCAGCTAATTTTCAGACTCAGAAGCTTCGATGTGTTAGAATTTTTCGACCATGATATGTACCCGCCTTCTGTCACCCATGATTTTGCTGGTGGGAACAGTGTGTCATTGTTGTTGTTGCGAATACTTACGTGGCCTAGCGATGCACGGTAAGGTAATGATCTGTTTCCATTTGTTTCTGAGCTATCATCTTCTTCTATTTCTGCATTGATCTTGCCAGTAGTTTTCAGTGTGCAGACAATGTTGATTCCAGTTAGTGTGTAGCTGGCACTTGACTGGACGGTTGCTTGGTAGAGGACCCAGTTTTGGTTATCTGGAGCTTGTGGCACTACCTTGTCCGATTGAACATATGAGCTATACATGTAATTGTGTTTCTTCTCATGGAATGTTGCTATGTCGTTTGCAATGAGAATGGAAGTATTCCCCTTGTTTCTAGATGACAAGTCCAGGGACAATCCTATGACACAGTTTGCATCAGCATTGACCTGATCAATCACCAAGAAGGAACTATATCATTTCGCTGAAAAGAATAGGGCTCAGAGAACACTAAGGTAAGGGTGCACATCTAGTGTTACCATGGACATGTTTCTAGTGCCACTGAGGGGGCCTAGTGTCAATGTTGGTACAAGAAACATTTCTATAGTGTAATCACGAAAGAGTGATCAGTTGCAACATAGTTCAAATGACATAACAAATGACAGAGATCTTCTCACCGAATAAAACAGATGTACAGATCCATCTTCCATGGATAGTCCACCGTTAAAAAGCCGCTCTGAGGAAATAGCATTCTCCTTGAGACTTCCTTTGACTGTCACACAACCCCCACCACTGTACTGCTCATCCTTGAAACTATATATCAACCAGCGAAACAATATAAATTGGAAAAGACTAACCAAATAGTATGAAATGTAAAAAGGCAAGTAAAATGACTTGCTCTCTGATCAAATGCACAAGGAATGCAAAAGGTGAGCAAAGAAAATAACCAGCAGCCATTCTGCTTGTCCAGAAATAGTACACCGGTGACCACAAGTGAGGAACTTCATAAGGAATGGAAACCATACACAATAATTCAAGGCACACATAATTACATCTAAACCTGTGGTGAGCTTACTTGATAGAAGTTTGCACCAGTGGCTGAACTTCATCTCCAGTGTACTTAAGCATAGGCTGATAAAGAGTGACAAGTTAGTTAAGGTTGCGTTGACAGATGTCACCCTTAAATCCCTAAAAGCATCAGCAATTTTAGAAACGAAAATGGTAGTAGCATCTTGAAATGAAGTTTGAACCCCGCAATTCAAACCTCTATCTGGTATAAAAACATATTTACTGAAGTACAAGAAACATTTTCGCTGACCAAAATATCTGTCACCCTTTATTATTTTTTTTTACAAGAAACATTTTCGCTGACCAAAATATCTGTCAGGTAGGGAATTTCAAATCACGCAGGACAGCATATATCTGTTTCTTTGGATATATCATTTTGTGTCAGAGTGTAAACAGTGTTATGCAGACGTAATGACCAACAACAGGATCTGGCAGCATAGTACCTGAAAACTTTGGCAAGAAATATTGTTCCATGGATCACCAGAGACTTGTAGACCTTCGTGACATACCTCATAACCATGACCCTGGACAAAACCAAAAGTTAAAAAGAATTAATGTAAGAAAATCTAAAAAGAGCAAATGCCAACATCTACATACAGATATTGCAATAATGAAGACATGATGTGACGGAAAGAACATTAAGAAACTTGTAGACTAATTATTAGTTATACTCAGTATTAAGCATCAGATATCACATGTCAAACATGTTCACAAATATCAGATACATGCTGAACATTGAGAACTGATGAGATGAGCCTTTTAGTACTGCTAGTAGAACATGTCAATGTTCACAAATGTCTCTAGTGGGTTGAGTTGTATGGTGTGGTGTTGTCCCTCGAGTTGGATATGTACACAAACTCTATTTTCTATCAATGCATCGAAACACAAAACTTTTGCTTTTCCGCGAAAAATATTTGGATAGATATTCATTTTCACAAGTCAGCAGTGAGCATCAGCATTTCTGGGGTTAGAGGTTTTGTAAGAAGCTCCAAGATCACATGACATGCCTACGCTGCAGGTACTATCATGATTTAGATCCTGAGTACATGTATTTATTGACCTCTGCACCCGATTAATAAAGAGCGATGTTCAGATAATTACAAATAATAATATCACTGGGAATCAACCTGATCAAAATCTGAGTAGAAAGGTAACTCTTTCGGATAGCTCTGAAGAACGCCCCATGAATTTTCAACTAGTCCCCACCAACTGCACTATATCTTGGTGAATACTTTCAAAATAGTATGGTAGAACTCAGAAGCATGTCAACAATACATTACCGATTTTGTGCGCTCTGAAAGTCAGGTGGTTGCTTAGTTTCATATATCCATCCAGGAGCAAAAATGGCTGTAGAGATATCATCTTTCTTCAGTAGATCAAGGGCAACATTTGTCTAGCAAAATAGACATTAATACATAAAAAGCAAGGTGGTGAAGTTGAATAGAATGCATTTACATTCAAGAAAACTCAAATTATAGGGATGATCAACTGCATTACTGTAGCAGCCATGCAATGTTGTGCAGTCAACATGTTTTAAACTAAAATATGATAGTGTAAAGTAATAGGCCCAGTGAAATATTTAAGAATTAGCGTATGCACTGATTATACACTTATATCTGCAGGAAAAATGTGAGGTACACCCAAAATACCTTCCTAACTTTAGTCGTCAGCTTCAAAGCAGAGTAAAAATAGAAAGGTATGCATTTTTATTTGCATTAAAAATCTGCAATTATAACTCTTATTATTGGAAATAGTGACCATCATGATTTAAACCAAAGAAAGAGAAGCTTTCACATACATTCCACTGGCCACCACCATAAGTATTTCGGCCAAAAACATCAATACCCATGTACACATCATACTTCCGGTCGCCAGCAGCTGCAGCTGAATCTTGTGGATACTTTGCCTACCAAAACCGTCCCAATTTTTTCAGCTCGTCATTTAAGTGAGTTTGCAAGGGACCAGCGAAAGAAACGAGGTTACCTTCCAAGTATAATTGACAAATAAGCCGTCACACAGATCAAAGAATGGCTTGTTGTATTTATTGAGCTTATCCTGCCAGTCGAGGTCGCCTTTCACAGTAACTGCATCATACCTGTAGAGTCAAGTAAAGGACACCAATTTGTTCATCAAACAAGCTTCACGACTGAAGTCAGTAATGCTTATCGCGCAGTAGAAAATACCATATGACTAAAGATCCAGGAACCGCAGCATGCATTCTCTTGGTTAGATGACTGACAAACTCTTTCAGGTTATCGATGAACTGAATGTCGAGTTTAACCTCAATATTGATCTGAGAGATAATTCAGTATCAGCAACAGACATATCTCGAAGAATAGCAAGCGCAGATCAGATAAAAATGTTGTGGCCAATTAATTTAGTCACAAAATAAGAACATTTCACTCTCTCTTGCATATCAACTTTCTCAGATCTCATTTCACTTCAGATTTCAGAACCAAAAAACTGAAAGATGGAAACATGAGGAGTACTACCAGCCAACCATCAAAGCCTAAGGTAGCAGCCAGCTCCGCGAGCCTGTCGGCGTACATCTGAGCAGAATCCTGTGTTGCAAATATCTCCCTGCAGATTTCGGCACCTTTATCCCACTCCGTGATGAAGGTTCCCAAAACCTTGGACAAAAAAGAAAAAAAACGGCAAACTAAAATGAAACGTCCACTTAAAGGGAAGTGAAGTATGAAGGCGGCCGCACCTTGACGCCGTGGAGGTGCGCGGCGTTGGTCCAGCATGGCGGCGGGAGAGTGACGAGGTAATGGGAGAAGTATACGAAGACGTCCATGAGGTGCCAATGCCAGAGCGCGTAGGCGTCAGGGTTGGCGCCGCCCTGCGGCGCCGCGTCGTCGCGGTACCCGCCCTGCATGTCGTGGCACACGAGGAGGCGCCGCCGCGCCGGGAGCGGCGCCCCGGGGGAGAATAGCGGCGTGGAGGCGCGGTTGAAGGGGAGGTGGAAGTTGGAGGCCTCGGAGAGGTAGGAGCGGGAGGCGAGCGCGGCGAGCTCGGTGATGGGGTAGGAGATGGGCGGCGCCGGCTTGGACGCATCGAACGGCGGCTCCCACGGGCGCCGGTCGTCCTCGGAGTTGGTGGCCGCGGCATCCTCGGAGGGGCGAGTCATGGCGCGGAGGCGACGGAGGAAGCGGCGTAGAGAGGGAAGCATGTGCTCTGACGTGAACCGGCGGCGAACGGTGGTGGACTGGTGGGGTGCCTACCAAATTGTGTTCTCGGCTAACAAGCAATTTAGTCCCTGGACTGGTTAACTATCACGAAATGATCAGTTTAGTCTTAACACTAGTTGACTCGGCGTTGCTGTTGCTGAATTGACACGATAACGAAGCACTTCTTGGGAGCACTGCTAAGCGTGCACGTCCAGCATAGAGGAGATACAGTCATACAGATATACGGGGGAGAGTGAGGGCAGTGAGAGGAGAATCTCCTCGTGAGATGCAGAAAAGGGAGTTCATATTAGAAATATGGGACAGATGAAGTACATATCAGAAATTGACGACTTCTTTGCATTTTCAGCAATATATTTGATTTTCGGTAGCATATCATCTGTATTTCCGATGCAAACAATAAATATTATATTTTCTTTGAAACGAGGCAAAAGTTTTACTTTTTATACTGATATAGAAGAAGCAGTAAACATGAGTGGCCGAAGCCCTGGAAAAGAAAAGACAGCTACATTATGCTATGATTTGCACTAGATGTCTGGCACCCGCAGCAATCCAGTCCCACCATTCGAGTCTTTAATTCTTTGAACAAGCGCAAAAGGCATGCGAACTTGTTGTTAAAAACTCTGTCATTTCTCTCTTTCCATACGTCGCAGACAATGAGAGTGATGGCAGTATAAGCTTAGACGCCGTGGAAGCCTATTGTCTGCGACCTCTATTGAGTCCCTTGGGATGCGCAGTATAAGCCTTGGACGCCGCCATCCAGTATTGAAGCACTATTGGGCGATCAGAACCAATGCATTGGGTGATGGTGGGGCAGGATAGCCAGGGTGCGACAGCAGCCCAACCACACTTGGAGTATCGACATTCAAACATGATGTGTCTTGCCGTCTCAAGGAGACATTTGCAGAGCTGACATGTCGGCTAGTAGGAACATCCCCTAATAGCAAGCCGGACATAGGTCCACGGTCTGTTTTACACCGCTAACGAAGAAAAAAATGGCATTTTTTGTGTGTGTTGGGGGGAAGGGGGGGGGGGGGGCCAGAATTTCTAGACACTCTTTTCGAAGGAGCAAGGCATTGGTCGTGAGCGTCTAGATGATGGTGTCCTCAGTGCCTGGGGTGAGAGTAGTAATGTTTCACTTTGTTCATAGATGAACAAACTGCGAAATGTAATCCAGTGTGAAGGCATCCATGGGTAGGCCAGAAATTCAACGATGGTTTGTTAGGGCTTCGCGGACCGATATATTTTTTTCCGCTTGGAAGCAGTGAACAATAGAGGCGCCATAGCCTTTCGGGTGCAGCCATCAAGCCAAGAGGACTTCCAGAAAGAAGCCCGACAGCCATCTGCTATCGTGACCCTGGTGGAAGCGTTGAAGACCTTTCTGTCAGTATCGTCATTTGGGGTCTCCATGTCGATCCATGGCTTCTCTGGGGTAGTCCA
The DNA here is from genome assembly GCA_947311845.1 of Poa pratensis. Lineage (NCBI taxonomy): Eukaryota > Viridiplantae > Streptophyta > Magnoliopsida > Poales > Poaceae > Poa > Poa pratensis. The sequence continues at coordinate 17,673,842 of CAMZMU010000067.1, forward strand.
TTGGAACCAAAGCCAGTGAAGGCGAAGGGCTCTGATAAACTTCTCGAGGTTTAGAATTCCAAGACCTCCCATATCTTTTGGCCTGCAAACTTTAGCCCAGTTGCACTTTCTTTGCTAGCCCAAAGCATGCCGCGGCTGATTTTGTTGAAGGCCTTGAGGGTGTGGTACGTCCAAAATATATCCACTTTTTCAAACACTTTTGTTATTGTTTTGCCTCTAATTTGCATGATTTGAATGGAACTAATACGAACTAATGTTGTTTTCAGCAGAATTGACTTGGTGTCTTGTTTTTGTGAAGAAATCAAAGTTCTCGGAAAAATCCCAGAAAATTTCAGAAATTCTACTTTACCAGAAAACTCACGGAGCCAGAATACGGACTGCAGACGGGGTCCACAGCCCCAGACGACCCATAGGCGCAACAGAGGTGGGGCCGTGCCGGGGTGGCGTCTGGCTGCCTCGGGTGCCCCCTCGCGACGCCCTCTGGACTAATTATTCCCTTCGACCTAAAACTCACGACCCCCAGACGATTTTATCAGAAACACTCCCGAGCTCCGCCGCCACCAAAAATCCTAGTTCGGGGGTCAGCAGTTCCTGTTCCGGCACCCTGCCGGTACGGGGATTTGGAGGAGATCATCGCCGTCATCATCACCACCGCCTCTCCATCGACCATCTATGTTTCCTTCATCCCTGTGTGAGTAATTCCCTGCTGTAGGCTGAAGGGGATGGTAGGGATTGGATGAGATTGTTCATGTAATAGATGTCTGATTGTTAGGGCATGGTGCCTAGTATCCGTAGTTGGTGTTAATTATCGTTGTTGCAACTTGGTGTGCTTAATGTTTGACACTTAGGGCCCGAGTGCCATGATTTCAAATGTGAACATATTATGTTTTCATGAGTATAATTATTGTTTTGGATCATATCTACAAGTTGTATGCACTTGTTATTGCCCGGAACCCGAGGCCCCAAAGTGACAACAATTGGGATAACCAAAGGGGATGGCTGTGACTTGAGGATTACATGTGTTCATGGAGTGTTAATGCTTTGCCCCGGTACTTTATTAAAAGGAGTACCTTAATTACCAGTAGGTTCCATGATTGGCCCCGCTGCAAACGGGTTGGTAGGACAAAAGATGTCATGCAAGATTCTTATTGCAAGCACGTACGACTAAATACGGAACACATGCCTATGTTTGATTATACTGGATGCTTTGTTATTGTTTACCTGCAAATGCCCTGTGTTATGACTATTATATGAACTATCTTATCCATGCAACGCCCGTTCATCCATCCCTATGCTTACATCATTTTAATCCTGTTGTTTACTAAAATTGTTACTATACTATCACTCCACTGCTACTACCATATTATTGTTGCTACTGATAAATTGTGCCAAGCAAGTTTACTTCCAGGTGTGGCTGAACTGACAACTCAGCTGCTAAGACTTCTAAATATTCTTTGACTCCATTTTGTGTCGAATCAATAAATTTGAGTTTTACTTCCCTCAAAGACTGTTGCGATCCCCTATACTTGTGGGTCATCAGGGTGCCCTTATCTGCTTTGATGGCTGTGAGAAGGAATATCGGCAGCGAGGTGAGGGCAGATTTTACCAAAGCCATGGAGCCGGCACTATCGATGAAGGGGCCGTTCCATTGTCCTAATTTACCTGCAGCCTTGTCAATGTAGGATTGGAGGTGGACTTTCCTTAGTCGATCGAGCGAAAGTGGCAATTGTGGGGACCCCGGACTAGCTGTCCGAAATACCCTTGTGCCTACAACATCAGCGATCCCATGATCAGTCTGTCGCTGAGCACAATCAAACTGGTATCAAAAGAACATCCATAAATACCGAAGGGAATTACTTACTTGATTGAAGCCATAAGCTTCAACAGGTACTTGCAGCGGAAATCACCAAACAACGTGGAGCCCAAGTCATATGCCACAACCCCACAGGCAACTGACTGGAAAGTGCCCTAGTTCGCATCGACGTCATTGAAAACTTCTCCTTCGAACTGCTCCTCTTCATAATCTGGCTAAGACAATAGCCAGGGACGAAACCAATATGAGTACATTTGATTGTACTCGCAAACTACCCCTGAAATGAGCATGCACTACTCTTTTTATTGTTTAAATAAAACTTCGTTTGCTTTGAAAACTTTACATCCTTGTTGAAAAAGAGAAGGATAGACTTGTGTTTAATAAAACTTTGTTTTGAAATCTCTATATCTTTATTGAAAAAGGAAAGAAGGCTTTTAGACTTTTTCCCATAATTCTATCTTTGTAAGAAATCGCTTTAAAACTTTTTCCCGAAATATGTCTTTGTCGAAAAATGATAAGAAGTCTCTTTTAAAACATTTTCCCGGAAAATCACCATTTTATCTGTTTCTCCAAAACTCCTCCTTTTCCGACCATAGTCCGTCATGGTCCACTTTACTTCAACAACCCCATACCAACTCATTGGTATAGTAGTGGAACACTTTCTCCACTTCATTTCCCTTTTAAACTCAAAGCTTTTCAAAACTTGCACATAGTCTTAGGAACAGTCTCCCAATTGTCCATATTCGAGGACTCGGTTATTCGAATAGTTTTAACCATCTGCAGAGGTAGCACGCTTTTTGCCCACACCCATCCGGTAACTCATCGTGTCAGCCACGTCCCGCCATACAAGGTGTATGCGAAGTTGAGCCACCGACCATAGCCTCTCCTTTGCTCATGCTAGTATAGGACCCTACCCATATGACACTTTCCATCGACACCCAGTCCAGTTTCCCGTCGGAAACCCTAAGTGTGAGGATTCATATGTTTTGTCTGGCGGTGTATAGGGGACATCCTTCTATCCTCCTCCTTATCTTTCCATAGAGTTTGAGCGAGGACCCAGGTCAGGGTAGGTCCTCAGACCATCCCCTCATGCATAACGGAGTCATCCCCGTCGATGAGGCATCCCATACTAATAAGAGCAAATTATATGACTAAGCCCTTTCCCATATGTGGGTAAATGTGGTCGCACAGGGTAAGATTGGTCGTCATAGTACTAGGACACTGTGCATTTTTCGTAAACATCACCATTCTCCATTTCTCCACTTCAACACCGACACCTCGGCATTCCATAATTCATCAAAGTATTTTCAAAGGAGTTTTGAATAAACAATGTTTTTCCCATCCTATAGTTTGAAAAAGAATTTCCATCTAATATCTCCATATAGGGTGTCAAAATAATATACTTGTATTTTGGAAAAAGGGTTTTCAAATCATAGCTTGAGTGGCAAACACCACCTAAATCCTTTATGCTCTTTATAAGTAAAACATGTGAACCAAAATACATGTATAAAGATGCAAGCTCAGAGAATAGCTTGCCTGATTCCAGCATAATGTTCCTGGGCTTCTTCTCACTGATCAAGAAATAAACTCCCAATTCTCCTTCAATAAATCCTTTCCAAATACCACTCCGGTAGCGTTTATCTCTAGCGTCGCAACATGAAAATAAAACAACACTCAATAAGCAAACCAAACCACAAGTGGTATAGAAACAAGGAACAAACCACAACATAGCACTATTTTTAATCAAGCAACAAACTAAGATCTACATTTACGAGGGCATTATACTAATCAGGAGTATAACACCATACACATGCCAAAACAAGAGGGCACAAAGACATCCTCAACTAGAGGTACCTAACAAACATTTTTCCCTAAACAGGAAATACTTCAGACAAAAGTTAATTACATTGTTTTTCTTCCAAACAGGAAATATTTCAGACAAAGTTAAGTCATCAAATAGTTTCTACTAACAAGCAAGGCTATGCACTATTAGCAAACCTAAGCAACCAGTAGCCCAAACTTAGTTAAACAGATTATCTCGCTAATTCAAAATATCAAGCAACACAAGCATAATTAACTACTTGTTGGTTGCTTCAAACACCACTAAACAACACATGTTTAACTCAATTAAGCCTAACACATGCCACTAACAATACTAACATATACTAACATACTAAACATCAGTAACACACATGTAACAGTACCAAAATAATCATCAACAAGCATAAAACACATTTTTATTAACAAGACAATTTAATTCCCTTCTTTTTGTTTGAGGCAGAACTACACTTTTACTAAATATTACTCCTAGGGAGTTCTGTAAATCAAACAATCATGCAAATTTGGGTTTGTGTTCTATGTTACTATTAGAAACTATCCCAATTGGATTTGCTCCAAAAATCCTCACACAAAAATTCACAAAAATCACCAAAGTGCCACTGGTGTGTTTACAAGAATGGATAGAACTTTTGTTTTAGGTTTCATTTGCAAGCAAGGCTTACATATCTAGAAAGGTATCACTTCAGGATTTCCACAGCATTTTAGTTTGCAATTTTTGGAGTTGTATAACTCTGGATATTAAATCTTTAATGAAATAGATACTTTTTATAAGATTAAATCTAGAAGGCACACAAAATAATATTCTTGCAAACAGCCAGTGTGTCATGTTTAAGAAAACACACAGGAATACTACAAAATTTGAACCACTCAAATATCTATCACAGATCTATCACAAATGAATTAAAGCTGCACTGCAATTTAAATAGGAAATAATAATAGATATTAGATTTACTGGAAAAATAAGGAATGGGTCAGATCTAAGCAGAGTCGGGCCGCACAGTGCCGGATTCGGCCCAACTTCTCTCCAGGGCGCGCACAAGGTTAAAAAAAACATAGATTCAAAGCGGAGAATGACGCGGAGGTTCAAGGGGGCCGAGGGGTGGTCGCGAATCTTGTCGTGGAGCTCCCGAGCAGCGGCAAGGTCGAGGGCGGCCGCGGCGGACACGAGATGGCCATGGGAGCTCCGGTGCATCCTGGGCAAAAATAAGAGGTGCATGAGATGGAGCAGAGCAAGGGGATCTCAGAGAACCAAGAATGGCGCAGAATGGGGGTCTGTGTAGCCCGCGAGCTTGCTCGACGCTCGGCGGCCGGAGATGAAGAAGATGGAGATGCTCCGCTTGATTCACGGCCTCCCGCATCGATTCCTTGGGCGGGGATGCAGAGGACGACGAGGCGGTGTGGATGGTGCTCTTATTTTTGCTTGGGGAGGCTCCCATCGCCGGCGATGTGCGACGGCGAGTTCGGCACCCAAAGCTATGGTTCGATTTACAGAGAGGATCAGAGAGAGCGAGAGGGACAGCAGGTGGGCGAGTGAGACGAGGGGAAACAGAGGAGCGGCTCGGGCCTTCTTGTCTCCTTCACGCGGCGAGGAGGGGGGGGGGGGTCCGGGCGGCGACGCGAGGGAGCGAGCGACAACGAGCACTGGCGCCCTGCCACGCCACTGTGGCGACAGGAGAGAGACGACCAATTTGCAAATAACCCCCTGCTGGCTTTTCTTCTATTTCTTTTATTTCTCTTTTAAAACCAGTAGCTTTTAGATATTTTATTGAGGCAGTAAAACATTTTCAAAAATTCTGAAATTATTTGGGTAGGCTCCCCTTGTCATGTAGAAGCTCCACAAAAATTGGGGTGTTAAAATAAAATGTTTTGAACAACTTTTGTTCATAGGGTTTTAAATATGTTATTTTTGGCAATTTCAATTTGATACTCTTTTAGTAATTCAAAAGCAAGTGAGAAGATATTGTTTTGAACTTTTGGAACTTTCTTGACAAATATTTTAACTTTATATAATTTTCATTTTCATAGAGAAAATATTTGTTTGAAGGAAATAGAGAGTTAGGTAGAGAGAATAATTTATTAAAGTCATTTATTTGAATTGGAATCTTTAATTCAAGTTCTTGAATATTTTTAGAGTTTTGCTTATATTCAAGTCACATTCCAAATTTGTTGTCAAGTGTGTTTTTAACTTACTACTCTAGCACACTCTAGCACACTTGATCAACTATACACACAAGCAACAACACAACAAGATCAAGATCACAACCAAGTCCACACAAGGTCAAACACAGCAATGGGAAGTAAAACACAATCATCAGTGAAAAATTTCAAAAAGTTTTTGTTGGTTATGAAATTTGGGTCTTGTGAAACTAAGTTTTTCTTAGTTTCTAAATTTGGGATGTGACAGCTCTTCCCCCCTTAAAAAAAATCTCGTCCTCGAGATTTGCCCGGTGGTAACAGGGGAGTACGAGGCACGGGTTTTGGGCTGGCTATACTTCCGAGGTCGTTGCTTCTTTAGTGAGGTTGCCATGTGAGATCTTGACTACTTGATGATGCGAGGCTTTCTTTGTCGATCGACTTCTGTGCTGAACTCAGATCCTTGATGATGGGGTTATCTTGACGATTGATTCGGATGGATAGTCTTGGTTGGCTGCTTCCAGATACTACAAGGCTAAGAGTGCATGGATCTAATTATTACCACGTTCTCGTATACCTATTGCAGGTCTTCCCCCCTTAAAAAGGGTTTTGAAGGTTCATCCTGAAGGTTGCAACTGGAGTCGAATTGGAGGCATTATTCTTCCGAGTAGCGTGACGATCTTTGTCTTGGGTGTCATTCTTCGGTGCTTGGGTCGGTGCAGATATCACTTCCTGATATTGTCTCCTTACGAGGGTCACAGGTGGGGACGCGTTGTTCTCAGGATGCGTCAAGTCTGAGCACTCGACTCTCTCCGGTTTCTAGTTAGTAGAGGGATGTTATAAACTTCTAAGGGCGTCTGGACTCGCTTGGTGGTTGATGTTGCCAACAGCAAGTGCTTCCGTTGTTTGATTCTTCTTAGTGACTTCTGGTAGATCTTCTTCACGCTTTTGTTCCTTCAGCTTGGTGAGAAAAATGTTGTCCTGAAAGACTTCTTTGGGTAGGGGTCTTCAGGAAGTTTCGCAGGTGTCTTCACAAGTAAGTTAGAGTGCACCTGAATAGTTAGGGTTTCCGGGAAAACTTTCTGGTTGAGGGGCTGAAGCTAGTTTTCAAGGGAGTTGGGTGCTATGCTCTGAACATCAAACTTATTATACCTAAATCCAAAACAACCAACTTTACCTAGGCCTCCAATTCTCGGTCTTCAAAATACCATTCCAACATCTCTGGTAAGGCCACTACTATCAACTAGTTATTGAATCATGGCTTTTGCCCAAGCTAAAGTTATTAATCCATCATCATCTTCCTCGGCACAAACTCTTTATCATAGTATAGTTCAGTCTATCGGATATCCACCAAACCTTTAAGGCATAATCTTCCCATTGCATCCTATCACAAAAATCGTAGTGGTCCACCAATTATTTCTTGATTGATTTTTCCCCATAGATAGGCATATCTCATATTATCTTACTCCTTCAGGTGGTTATTTTCCCACGACCATATCATCAAAGCTAAATAAAGAATCCAGCAGTCTTGTGATCATTCCATCAAGAATTGCCCCACTTTCTATCCAAATTCAGATTTTTTCCACACTTTTGGGCCTTGATCTCTAATCAACGATAAAAGATCTTTCTAAGAATAATCCAAACAGAGCGTGACAAGCTCTGAAAACTTCTACCACCTAGATCTCTTGCTACTAGACCAAGTCATATTGATTCCTAGAATCCGATAAACATTCACTTATCCCCACCAATTATTTCTTGCATACAACGATCTACTCATTTGCTAACTCATCTTTGACCACTTCCTATAATTCCATAAGAATTTAGTACAAGGTCACTTGCGCTAAGAATCACCCTAAACATTCCAACACCGGAGTATTCCTTAATTTACTTGCTTCTAACCAATCCAAACATCATTTTATCAGCAAGTGCTTCCTAAAAATCCAATAACTTTCACCTTTATTTCTAAACCTTAAATCAAGGGTCACGTCTTCTAGCTCCAGATAACCACCAATGGTTGGGGACCACAACTGGTTAGCCCCAGAGTATTAATCAAATATATCATCTGTCCAATCCCAATTAATTTATCGATCCACTCCAAGTTTTCACTTCTATTCTGAACCCCAAATTTTTGATATTACCAACATCATCCACCAAATTCTGATCTCATCACTAGATTCTCAAGGGGTCCTGCTGACTAATAATCTTATAGTCCAACACTCTTATATCTTCCTAAAGTCTCCTGTCTACCAACTAGTTTTGAGTCGTCCACTGGCACCTCTTAATGGTCCCTAGAAAAATTTAGTGGGAACCTTCGCACCAGTTGTTTTTCAAAAGGTTACCTTTTTCTTTTCTTGTTTTCGGAAATCATATCCTTGGGAAACACTATAAATCTTCATGTGATTTTCTCACTTAGAACTTGAGTATTTCCTAAGGTATACACTTGGGTTAAGAAAATTATTATTGTCCTTTATTTGAGATCTAACATCATTTGCTTCACCCCTGTGGTGAAGACATCCACTTAGTCCGAGCAAGCTTTCTATTAGTTAGTTGTATAAAATGTGGAGGTCTTTTATAACATCAATTGCCTTAGTCATACGAGAAGAATTTGTTAACAAGGTAGCTAGTCTTGTCATCAAACTACTTTTCATATTCCAGAGGCTGAGGTGGACTGGATTATCTGAGGTTCCGTTTATTTGTATATGACACTCAATTGTTTGAGCATACAAAAGCGATTTGTTAACAAGTTCATGAGGCTTGTTACCAAACTACTTCTATATAACACGAACATTGGAATATCACACTATTTCTAGAGAGATTTATAATAGTAGATTCTGACATACGAGTTTCCAAATACTCAAGGATAGTCTGTTATATTACTTCTTTGCCAACTTAAGAAATCTCTCTTCAAAGTCTCTTGTCGCAGTTCCTCCTTCTTGCGGTCTCTGAGCTCGAATCTTCATAGCAACTCTATACACTCCTTGAGTTCCTCTAGTTACCAATCTAAATGAGTCTCCTTATGTCCTCGTCTCTTGTCAAGGCTTGCAGCCCTAGAAAATCAGTTGGTACTATCGTGGACTTGAGTCAGATGTTAATCTAAAGTTAGATACGATAAGTTAGTGTAGTGTTATTGTAATTTCACAAGTTATTTTTGCGAGGTGATGCTCGTGTCTTCACGAGGTTGGCGTTAAATTGCAGTTTCCTTCGAGATCTTGACGCACTTGCTCCAGATGGTGCATGAAGGCCATTATCTGATTTGCCGGTTAGGTTGCAAAAATCTCAGGCTATTGGTTAAAGATCGGGGTCTTTTGTATCTTGCGAAACTGTCAGTTCTTATCGGGAGACGGTTTAGACAAGAGGAAAATATCTTGAAAAGATTTTCCTAAGCGGGTTTACATCTGCAACAAAGTGCAACTATGGCGAAGAGGTCAAAATTAGTTTTTGTTGGGTGACAAAAGGAGTTTTATAAAAAGAGAATTTTGGGTTACTTTGTGTTGCCATCAAGGCGTGATTGTGAACGCACAAGAAAAACAACACCCAAACAGAGGACTCACCAACAACAACACACAACCAGAGTAGAGCACACCAACAAACAACACACAAGGTACCTTTAGTACCAACGGACGTCTAATACTCGTGGTAGTCGGGTAGTACAACCGAGGTTCCTATCATATGTTTTTCCTATGGGCCTTGGTTAAATATGGTTGGTGAAGTCTTCACTTTGTCGCCTTAGTCTTCAGCTGGAGAAATTGAGATTGTCGAGGTAGTAACTGAGTGGAATTGTTGATATTGAGTTGAGGTCTTCGGAGGTCTCTTGCTTTGTTGATATCGATAATATTGGTATTTGCAGATCAATCACCTCGATGTGGAATGTTGAGTACTTGTGATGGAAGCTTCTCTTGTAGGTGCTAGCTAATTAGGTCTCACTTGGGTTCATCGTCAAGTATTTTGAACGGGTAAGAGGGAGTAGAGAAATCCTTAGAAAATCTTAAAATAGAGGGATGAGACTCGGAAATATTTGAGAAGGTGAGAAGAGTGGAAGTTATTTTTGGACTTCCTCAGATAAAAATATGTTTTTGGTAACAATATATTTTTAACAAAATATTTCTTTCCTAACTAACGTCCATGCTAACTAAGGTCTGTTACAGTCAGGATGGCTCTGATACCAAGTCTTGTGGGGACCCCGGACTAGCTGTCCGAAATACCCTTGTGCCTACAACATCAGCGATCCCATGATCAGTCTGTCGCTGAGCACAATCAAACTGGTATCAAAAGAACATCCATAAATACCGAAGGAATTACTTACTTGATTGAAGCCATAAGCTTCAACAGGTACTTGCAGCGGAAATCACCAAACAACGTGGAGCCCAAGTCATATGCCACAACCCCACAGGCAACTGACTGGAAGTGCCCTAGTTCGCATCGACGTCATTGAAAACTTCTCCTTCGAACTGCTCCTCTTCAAATCTGGCTAAGACAATAGCCAGGGACGAAACCAATATGAGTACATTTGATTGTACTCGCAAACTACCCCTGAAATGAGCATGCACTACTCTTTTTATTGTTTAAATAAAACTTCGTTTGCTTTGAAAACTTTACATCCTTGTTGAAAAAGAGAAGGATAGACTTGTGTTTAATAAAACTTTGTTTTGAAATCTCTATATCTTTATTGAAAAAGGAAAGAAGGCTTTTAGACTTTTTCCCATAATTCTATCTTTGTAAGAAATCGCTTTAAAACTTTTTCCCGAAATATGTCTTTGTCGAAAAATGATAAGAAGTCTCTTTTAAAACATTTTCCCGGAAAATCACCATTTTATCTGTTTCTCCAAAACTCCTCCTTTTCCGACCATAGTCCGTCATGGTCCACTTTACTTCAACAACCCCATACCAACTCATTGGTATAGTAGTGGAACACTTTCTCGACTTCATTTCCCTTTTAAACTCAAAGCTTTTCAAAACTTGCACATAGTCTTAGGAACAGTCTCCCAATTGTCCATATCCGAGGACTCGGCTATTTGAATAGTTTTAACCCTCTGCAGAGGTAGCACGCTTTTTGCCCACACCCATCCGGTAACTCATCGTGTCAGCCACGTCCCGCCATACAAGGTGTATGCGAAGTTGAGCCACCGACCATAGCCTCTCCTTTGCTCATGCTAGTATAGGACCCTGCCCATATGACACTTTCCATCGACACCCAGTCCAGTTTCCCGTCGGAAACCCTAAGTGTGAGGACTCGTATGTTTTGTCTGGCGGTGTATAGGGGACATCCTTCTATCCCCTCCTTATCTTTCCATAGAGTTTGAGTGAGGACCCAGGTCAGGGTAGGTCCTCAGACCATCCCCTCATGCATAACGGAGTCATCCCCGTCGATGAGGCATCCCATACTAATAAGAGCAAATTATATGACTAAGCCCTTTCCCATATGTGGGTAAATGTGGTCGCACAGGGTAAGATTGGTCGTCATAGTACTAGGACACTGTGCATTTTTCGTAAACATCACCATTCTCCATTTCTCCACTTCAACACCGACACCTCGGCATTCCATAATTTATCAAAGTATTTTCAAAGGAGTTTTGAATAAACAATGTTTTTCCCATCCTATAGTTTGAAAAAGAATTTCCATATAATATCTCCATATAGGGTGTCAAAATAATATACTTGTATTTTGGAAAAAGGGTTTTCAAATCATAGCTTGAGTGGCAAACACCACCTAAATCCTTTATGCTCTTTATAAGTAAAACATGTGAACCAAAATAGATGTATAAAGAAGCAAGCTCAGAGAATAGCTTGCCTGATTCCAGCATAATGTTCCTGGGCTTCTTCTCACTGATCAAGAAATAAACTCCCAATTCTCCTTCAATAAATCCTTTCCAAATACCACTCCGGTAGCGTTTATCTCTAGCGTCGCAACATGAAAATAAAACAACACTCAATAAGCAAACCAAACCACAAGTGGTATACAAACAAGGAACAAACCACAACATAGCACTATTTTTAATCAAGCAACAAACTAAGATCTACATTTACGAGGGCATTATACTAATCAGGAGTATAACACCATACACATGCCAAAACAAGAGGGCACAAAGACATCCTCAACTAGAGGTACCTAACAAACATTTTTCCCTAAACAGGAAATACTTCAGACAAAAGTTAATTACATTGTTTTTCTTCCAAACAAGAAATATTTCAGACAAAGTTAAGTCATCAAATAGTTTCTACTAACAAGCAAGGCTATGCACTATTAGCAAACCTAAGCAACCAGTAGCCCAAACTTAGTTAAACAGATTATCTCGCTAATTCAAAATATCAAGCAACACAAGCATAATTAACTACTTGTTGGTTGCTTCAAACACCACTAAACAACACATGTTTAACTCAATTAAGCCTAACACATGCCACTAACAGTACTAACATATACTAACATACTAAACATCAGTAACACACATGTAACAGTACCAAAATAATCATCAACAAGCATAAAACACATTTTTATTAACAAGACAATTTAATTCCCTTCTTTTTGTTTGAGGCAGAACTACACTTTTACTAAATATTACTCCTAGGGAGTTCTGTAAATCAAACAATCATGCAAATTTGGGTTTGTGTTCTATGTTACTATTAGAAACTATCCCAATTGGATTTGCTCCAAAAATCCTCACACAAAAATTCACAAAAATCACCAAAGTGCCACTGGTGTGTTTACAAGAATGGATAGAACTTTTGTTTTAGGTTTCATTTGCAAGCAAGGCTTACATATCTAGAAAGGTATCACTTCAGGATTTCCATAGCATTTTAGTTTGCAATTTTTGGAGTTGTATAACTCTGGATATTAAATCTTTAATGAAAAAGATACTTTTTATAAGATTAAATCTAGAAGGCACACAAAATAATATTCTTGCAAACAGCCAGTGTGTCATGTTTAAGAAAATACACAGGAATACTACAAAATTTGAACCACTCAAATATCTATCACAGATCTATCACAAATGAATTAGAGCTGCACTGCAATTTAAATAGGAAATAATAATAGATATTAGATTTACTGGAAAAATAAGGAATGGGTCAGATCTAAGCAGAGTTGGGACGCACAGTGCCGGATTCGGCCCAACTTCTCTCCAGGGCGCGCACAAGGTTAAAAAAAACACAGATTCAAAGCGGACCGTCGATCTGCCAATCGACGGCCCCAGATCGTCGTCTTCCTCTGGTTCTGGAGAACAAGAGGCGAAGCTCTGCCATGGTGGCGGTGCTCGTGTGGCTCACCCAGGGCTCGTAGAGGACGATGGAGTGGCGGAGAATGACGCGGAGGTTCAAGGGGGCCGAGGGGTGGTCGCGAATCTTGTCATGGAGCTCCCGAGCAGCGGCAAGGTCGAGGGCGGCCGCGGCGGACACGCGATGGCCATGGGAGCTCCGGTGCATCCTTGGCAAAAATAAGAGGTGCATGAGATGGAGCAGAGCAAGGGGATCTCAGAGAACCAAGAATGGCGCAGAATGGGGGTCTGTGTAGCCCGCGAGCTTGCTCGACGCTCGGCGGCCGGAGATGAAGAAGATGGAGATGCTCCGCTTGATTCACGGCCTCCCGCATCGATTCCTTGGGCGGGGATGCAGAGGACGACGAGGCGGTGTGGATGGTGCTCTTATTTTTGCTTGGGGAGGCTCCCATCGCCGGCGATGTGCGACGGCGAGTTCGGCACCCAAAGCTATGGTTCGATTTACAGAGAGGAGCAGAGAGAGCGAGAGGGACAGCAGGTGGGCGAGTCAGACGAGGGGAAACAGAGGAGCGGCTCGGGCCTTCTTGTCTCCTTCACGCGGCGAGGAGGGGGGGGGGGGGGGGGGGGTCCGGGCGGCGACGCGAGGGAGCGAGCGACAACGAGCACTGGCGCCCTGCCACGCCACTGTGGCGACAGGAGAGAGACGACCAATTTGCAAATAACCCCCTGCTGGCTTTTCTTCTATTTCTTTTATTTCTCTTTTAAAACCAGTAGCTTTTAGATATTTTATTGAGGCAGTAAAACATTTTCAAAAATTCTGAAATTATTTGGGTAGGCTCCCCTTGTCATGTAGAAGCTCCACAAAAATTGGGGTGTTAAAATAAAATGTTTTGAACAACTTTTGTTCATAGGGTTTTAAATATGTTATTTTTGGCAATTTCAATTTGATACTCTTTTAGTAATTCAAAAGCAAGTGAGAAGATATTGTTTTGAACTTTTGGAACTTTCTTGACAAATATTTTAACTTTATATAATTTTCATTTTCATAGAGAAAATATTTGTTTGAAGGAAATAGAGAGTTAGGTAGAGAGAATACTTTATTAAGGTCATTTATTTGAATTGGAATCTTTAATTCAAGTTCTTGAATATTTTTAGAGTTTTGCTTATATTCAAGTCACATTCCAAATTTGTTGTCAAGTGTGTTTTTAACTTACTACTCTAGCACACTCTAGCACACTTGATCAACTATACACACAAGCAACAACACAACAAGATCAAGATCACAACCAAGTCCACACAAGGTCAAACACAGCAATGGGAAGTAAAACACAATCATCAGTGTAACATTTCAAAAAGTTTTTGTTGGTTCTGAAATTTGGGTCTTGTGAAACTAAGTTTTTCTTAGTTTCTAAATTTGGGATGTGACAGCAATCGCAGGTACTTGATCGGGAAAAAATCCTATACGAGTCCATGTGGTATGTCCCAGTGCGTGGACCCAATCCAGCATCGTACACATCGCAAAGCAGCAGCGGGATATGTTTAGCAAGAATCACGGAGATAACCGGCGGACTTGCTTTGAGATGCAATTTGAGGCATCATACGGTGCTGGATTGGGTGCACGCAATGGGTCGTGCCACATGGGGCCGTATAGGATTTTTCCCCCTTTATCGGAAATTCCGAGACGACCGGCGTGTGTCCATCTTTGCAAATTTTTCATCTTCATTACACGGTACAAAACATAACAAGTCACGACGAATGCTCCCAAAGATTTGAACCTTAATCCTTCTACTAATCTGATCTTTTTTTGGGCACAAATCTATCGCTGACGCCCCTGAGGGCTGAGGTGCCGCCACCACGAGAGAGCGAGAGGAACAGAATATGCCGAAACATAGCAGAAATACATACCGAGTCATTGGTGCAGATGCACCCACTGCTTAAAGTAAAAAAATTCAAAATGTCAAAATTTTTAAAATAAAATTTCGAATATACTTGAAGACATTTTATGTTAGCACAAAAAGTTTCACGAAGAAAAGACATTTTTTGTGGGCTGTGAAAAAAGACAATTCCGAGCGCTCTAAAATGACTTTGTACAAGACATTTTTTTGTCATTTTTGCACACGACGCAAAATATGTCTTCTCCACAAAACTTTTTATGCTAACACAAAATGTCCTGATGTATATCCGATTTTTTGACATTTTAAAAAAATAAAAAATATTTTACACAATAGATGCATCTGCACCCGTGACCCGAAACGCCGTGTCCGAAACATAGGGCTAGGTTAACCGGGGTGAGTTGGACAATTACCCGGGAAAAAATTCTCACGCGAGGAACTGGCTGATTCCATCGGTTTGGAGGTATTTCCTTAGGTGGAATTGGAAGATTCCCTTAGGACCCGCTTGGATTGGCAGTAGCAAATTACGGAGCAGAATTGTCCACCCGCCCCGCGCTGGATTTTCACTTTCGGCCCCGCTTGGATTCTCGTTTAAGTTTACGGACCCGACAGAATTTCCGACGCTACGCAGTAATTTTAGCAGGACGTAGGAAGGTCCGTGAAATATTCCGCCGGTATTGGGTATTATAGGATAATCCAAGCGCGGCAGTGTAGGATCTGACGGTCCGTAAAGTTTCCCTCCGTATTAGATAAAAAACGATGAACCAATCGGTGCCTTGCTCTTTTTCACCAAACACATGATACTCCCATGTGTGGAATAGTTCCGTTACGTTTCACTTGATGACTTACTAAACACTTGCTTAGAGTCTAATGCTGTGATCCACACTCGGTAATATTTAAAAAGCGTAGACTTGTCGCATGTTTTCTACCTGTTTGTTTTTTTGAAGAATTGTTTTTCAAAAAATCACCACAATTCGGAGTATCATCGCTAAAAACACCAACTTCAGTATTTTCCCGCCAAAAACCATCGTTCTAGCGTTACACCGTTACAAGAAACACCGATGTACCATTTAACACAGTTTGACATTCTGACCGATGGGGCCGTTGTAAGTGATGATGTAGCAAAATTTTCACACCGTTTAATTCAACCGTCCACTTACATGTGGGGCCCACCCGTCAGCACACACCACACACACATAGTCTTTATGTGCATTTTTTTGAGCACCTGGTAATTCACACTCGGGTAATATTTCAAAACCGTGGACTTGTCGCATCTTTTCTACGCGTCTATTTTTTGAAAGATGACTCCAACAAAATCAGACAACGAGGTTCATTGCATTTTGTAACTCCGAACAGTAGTCACTGATACTTCGGAGATGCAGAGGCTTTAGCATCAGCAGTAACGATCAGGCACCCATGAATTGAAGTAGATACTGACGAATAACTAAATCAATTGATCAACCGTATTAGTAGTTTATCGAAAAAACCGTATTATTAGTAGTTAATGAGTTTATTATACGCGTGAGAAACGCCTACGCGATTTGGAGATCTGGAGGATGAGATACAGGGTTTTTCTTCTTTTTTTTCTGACGGACAGGAGAGGCGACAGTTGTTTGTATGAGAAGGAAGAAGACTCGGCCTCTGATCCAATTTAATCGCTCCATGTGACGAGATCTCGTAGTCACATGCATGCACGCTAACGCTATACTATATATTCTTATTCATCTCACGGCATGGGGCTCGGATGATCAGATCGGATGATTTCTTCGTCTTTTTTTTTTTTTTGAGAATTCCTTTTTACAGTACAGCTGTAGTATCTGAACTTACGCACAACTCACACCACACACACGCCACCTGTGCGCAAGCTAGACCTAACCAGACTATACTGTAGCTTCTGAGCCCCGTGAGCCTAGATCTACTGGGAAACCCCTGCGGTGGTGGGCACACCACAATACCTCTGACAGAACCACGGTGGAATTGGCCCAGAAGCAGGGGGTACTGTTCACATGAACAGTACCACGCCGGGCACTGTTCACGTGAACAGTGCCGTGAGACGTCCCAGAAATTCGGTCCTCCCGGGGACTCGAACCTGGGACGGGCAGGCCGGCCACTGCCAGGCACTACCACCGCGCCACAGCACGTCCTCGGATGATTTCTTCGTCATATTCAAGCAGTGTGTGCCAGCCACGAAGAACACGCAGATATTTGTGCCATCGTACGTCCAAAAGCCCAAAACCGAGCCAAGGCCTGACTAGGCCCAAATATAAGACTGGCACACATCGTACGTACGGACTCAGCTTCAGTGACATTACATGAAGGTAAGAAGCGTGAATTGCT
This sequence comes from Poa pratensis, assembly GCA_947311845.1. Lineage (NCBI taxonomy): Eukaryota > Viridiplantae > Streptophyta > Magnoliopsida > Poales > Poaceae > Poa > Poa pratensis. The sequence goes on from CAMZMU010000067.1 coordinate 17,691,064, forward strand.
TGTTTTATGGGAAAAGATGAATCAATATCACATCTCTTCTTTTTGTGCCCATTAGCTTGCTATGTCTGGAATGTCGTTAGCTATGCTTTGATGTTAATTGTCAATTTTATAATTCTGAATAATGTGTGACTATCCGGGTGAAAAGCTACTCCCTCCGTTCCAAAATAACTGTCTCAAGTTTGCCTAAAAGTGGTTCATATATGAAATTTTCCTTCAAACGAGAACACACAGTAAATCAGGGCACAATGGCTGCAGGGGAGAAAGAAGGAGGACTTGTTCAGTTTCCTTTACTAGGTGTTATTGTGTTTCATATATGTCACCTTTCATGTAATCTTCCTTAGTTTCTTACGCAAGACATTCTTCTTTTTTCCTTGGTGCAACCTGGGAGGGAGTTATGTGTAGAGCTGAATATTGCAGTTGTTTAATCGGGGGAAATCCTTTTCGCTAATACTAGTACTCCCTCCGATCCATATTAGTGGGCATAGCTTTGTCTAAATTCATATGTATCTAGTTAAGTATTTAGACTAGATACATGTGTATCTAGACAAAGTTGTGCCCACTAATATGGATCGGAGGTAGTAATAAATTTGCACATTACGGATCATGAACCGCTGGATCGGGCCTCGAGTTAAGCACCAAAGGGCACATGCCGTCATGTGCTAGTATTTGCACAAGTGATGGTATTATATCCCTTTTTTTTGCTCCCGGTCAACTTCAGCAAAGTGAGTAAGTGACGCCTGTCATCTCTACCAAATTACCCATTTCAAAATGTGTCCCCTTTAAGAACAAGACAAGATAGAACCCTGATAGCAAATTAACAGCGTGAGCTTCTGTAGCCAGTCCGTCCGGCAAGGTACGCGTCGAATCTGAATCCTGCCCATCATTCATCTTTTTCTGATTATTTTCCACTGTTACCGATTCCTTCAACCTTACATGGTAATATATACTCTTTATCTAAAAATTACCGCGGCATGTCTGGCAAATAGTTTGTTGGTTTGTTCTGTACAGTGTTCATCATTTTGCTTTCTAGTTATCCTCCAGAAAATTACGTCCATGGTTTAGCCTGATTTCCCACGGTTATTATGATACTCATATGGTTTGCAGAATGGTTGCAAAACTACAGCCGATTGGAATTCATCGTAGCTTCTGCTCCACTGTATATGTTGCTGCTAGTTCATTCTACTAATTACATCCTTCCCACTCTTACGTTTAGCAGCTTACTTACAGCTGGTGCAGCAATGGCAAAGGGAAAGTGGAAGATGCCTCCAGCCCTTGCAAACACTCAGCCACTAGTGCAAGAACTTGGCGATGCTCATGGTGTGCTGTGGCAGAGGCTAGATGCGTTGACCATAGCAACTGAAGATAAGGTCTATGTTGCTGCATACTTGGCGCATGTTGATAACGAAGGTATGCGTGGTTTCCTCGCCGCTGCCAGTGACAAGACTTTTGAAACCTGGGTGTACCAGTTCATAAGCAAGAACAATGGCCACTGACGGCTGCTCACGTTTTGCTGTATTTCACAATTTGGATGTAATAATTCGCGTGGCCATAGCCTCTGCTGATCTACTTAATTAATGTCAGCTCGACATACTGCAAATTAGTGTAGTAATTGTCAGATATGGAACTCACTCGATGAACACAACGAACTCAGAGGATTTTGTGCTGCGTACAAAGTGCAGCTTTTCCCGTTTTCTCTCTTCTTATTTATACTGCTGTTACAAACGCTAACAACAATTCCTAAAGACTAGGACAACATCGAGCTGTTAGACAGTGCCATCCCACGACCACTCGATCCTATCCTTCCACTACGCAGTCGTGCTCAAGATCATGCCATTCCATGATGCGAAACACTACTGCCTACACTACGTGATCAACTCGCGAACATGCTCGACGAGCTGACCGTTTTATTAGCTGAAAGCTTAACTAACTGAAGAACTCGACAGTGCTACAGTAAAACTGTCGATGCCTAACTGAACCTGTCCGTCAGGTTTACAGATCAACAAATCTCCCCCTAAACCTGACGCGCAGATGATACCTCCATGACGCCGAGCTTCGATCTCATCTCGATGAACTTGATTTTACCCAGCGCCTTGGTGAGAATGTCAGCAAGTTGCCCATCGGTACTGACGTGTCCAATGTCGATCTTGCCTTCCTCAATGCAATCACGAAGGAAGTGGAATTTGACGTCGATGTGTTTGCTCCGCTCGTGATGCACCGGATTCTTGCTCAATGCGATTGCTGACATGTTGTCAACACGCAGCTTCACCTTCAGTGGGGCGTCCCCGATCAGCTCGTCGAGGAGCCTGCACAGCCAGACGCCCTGGCACGCCGCGGACGCGGCCGCCACGTACTCCGCCTCGCATGAAGACAAGGTCACCACCTTCTGCTTCTGCGAAGTCCATGTGATAGCACTGGAGCCGAGGAAGAACACGGTCCCCGTTGTGCTCCGTCGATCGTCGATGTCGCCGGCGAAGTCGCTGGCGCTAAAACCGACCAGCTCCGGCGCTCCCCCTGATCCGCGCTTGTAGCAGCAGCCATAGCCTGCCGTGCCGCTGATGTAGCGCAGTATCTGCTTCACTGCTGCCCAATGTGGAGCAGCCGGCGCCTCCAAGTACCTGCTCACCATGCCAACAGCAAACGTGATGTCGGGGCGGGTGTTGCAGAGGTAGCGGAGGCTCCCGACGATGCTGCGGTACAATGTTGCATCCGTAACTGCACCGTCAGTCGCCTTGCCCAGCTTGAGCCTGCTCTCCATCGGTGTGTGCGTGGCGTTGCACACCGTCATGTTGGCAATCTGCAGTATCTTCGCGACGTACGCGCTCTGACAGAGGGTGATCGCGTCCTCCGTCTGCACCACCTCGATCCCGCGATAGTACGAGAGAAGCCCGAGGTCGCTCATGTCGAACAGGCGCTTCATCTCCTCCTTGAACGCGATGATGTCGTTGTCGCTGGACCCGGTGATCACCAGGTCGTCCACGTACACGCCCACGATCAGTGTTGACGTGCCACTGCATCTCTTGTACACCGCGTGCTCCAGCGGGCTGCGCTCGAAGCCCAGGGACGCGAGAGACGCGTCAAGCTTGGCGTTCCAGGCTCGCGGTGCTTGTCGTAGGCCGTACAGTGCCTTGCGCAGGCGAAGGACGGCGTGCTGGTCGCCATTGTTGACGTAGCCGGGCGGCTGGTGGACGTAGACTTCCTCCTGCAGGTCGCCGTTCAGGAACGCGCTCTTGACGTCCATGTGATGCACGAACCAGCCACGCTGCGCGGCGAGGGCGAGCAGCAGCCGCATAGTCTCCATGCGCGCCACCGGCGCGAACACCTCGTCGTAGTCGACGCCTTGCCGCTGCGCGTAGCCCTTCGCGACCAACCTTGCCTTGTACTTGACGATGTTGCCGGCTGGATCTCGTTTCACCTTGTAGACCCATTTGAGTCCGATTGCCTTGTGTCCTCGTGGGAGCGAAGCATACTCCCATGTCTCGTTGCTCTGGATTGCAGCGATCTCTGCATCCATCGCCTTCTTCCAGCACTCCTCCCGCAGCGCTGCCTCGACACCCGTGGGCTCCTCTGCTGCCACGAAGCACGCCTCGTCGTCACCGTGCACCTCGCCGTCGGCCTTCATCACGTAGTCGTCGTAGAGGTGGTTGGGCTTCACAATCCATGGCGTGCTCGTGTGACCATCGGATGCCGTGCAGGTGCAGCTGGAGTTGCAACAACTCCATCTTCAGGTCCATCTGCCGTGGCAGAAGAAACTGGAGAAACGCTGCCCGTGGCAGGACTTGTCGTTGGAGGTGTGCAGCTGCCAGCTGCGGCAGAGAATTGGGGCGTTTTCTCTGCCGTGGCAGCATCTTCACGTGATGCTGCGCCGGAGCTCTCCGCCGTGGGCATGGTGGGGAAGGAGTAGTGCTCGACGTGGAAAGGGGCCGTGTCCAGCGTGGCTCCCGTCTTCTCCCAGTTCCACCTTGCGCCTTCATCGAATACAACATCGCGTGTGACGTGCACGCGATTCTGGACGGGATCGTAGACGCGGTAGGCGGCTGTTCCTGCCTCGTACCCGAAGAACACCATTGGAGAGCTTCGGTCGTCGAGCTTGGCTTGATTTGGTTTTGTGATCTTCACATGTGCCACACAACCAAACACTCGTAAGTAGCTCACATCAGGCTTATAGCCATGCCATACCTCGAATGGAGTCTTGTCGTTGACGCTCTTCGTTGGTGATCTGTTGAGCAGGTAGACAGCGGTGATCACTGCCTCCCCCCAAAATCGAGCTGGCACTTCCTTCGCCTTCATGAGGCTGCGCGCGGTGGAGACGATCGTCTGATTACGGCGTTCAACGACACCGTTTTGCTGCGGTGAGTACGGCGCCGTCAATTGCCGTCCTATGCCTTCGTCAGCGCAGTAGGCGGCGAACGTGGCCACGGTGAACTCCCCACCGCGGTCAGTGCGAAGTAGGCGCAGTTTGCGCCCTGTCTCCACCTCGGCACCAGCCTTGAATCGCTTGATCGCTGTTGCCGCTTGATCTTTGGTCGTCAGCAGCGTAAGCCACATGTAGCGGCTCAGATCGTCGACGAGGAGCAGGAAATATCGTTTCCCACCAGGCGTCGCCGGCGAGATGGGGCCGCACAGATCGCCGTGAACCAGATCCAGCAACCCTTGCGCCCTCTTCTTGGCTTGCTGCGGGAAGGAGGCGCGTCGTTGCTTTCCTGCCAGGCACGCTTCGCACAGCTGGTCGACGTGGTCGATCTGTGGCAGGCCACGCACCATCTCCTTCCGTGCGAGCTCGCGCAGCGCGTCGAAGTTCAGATGGCCGTAGCGCGCATGCCACCTCCAGGCGTCGTCGTCGTGGTGTGCAGCGAGGCACACGGGCGCGGCGATCCGTAGCTGCACCACGTACAGCCTGTTCCGCGCTTTGGGCACCTTGGCGAGTAGGCGGCCGTGACGATCATGGAGCTTCAGGAAGCCGTCGCGAATCAGCACTTGGCACCCGTGCTCATCGAGCTGGCGAGGCTGACAATGTTGCTCTTCAGACGCGGTATGTAGTAGACGCCTGACAATGTTGCTGGATCGGGCCTCGAGTTAAGCACCAAAGGGCACATGCCGTCATGTGCTAGTATTTGCACAAGTGATGGTATTATATCCCTTTTTTTTTTTACTCCCGGTCAACTTCAGCAAAGTGAGTAAGTGACGCCTGTCATCTCTGTACCAAATTACCCATTTCAAAATCTGCCCCTTTAAGAAGAAGATGGTACCGGGTAGCAAGTTAAGGCCTTGTTTACCTCTAGTGTATTTTAGGGGATGGGAGGGATTATCTCGGATCCCGGAAAATCCCCATTAGTCTGTTTACTTTTAGTGTATTTTAGGAGATGAGAGGGGATAATCCTCAAATATCCCCTACCAACCATCTCATTTTTGCCTAACACAAAAACTCTAGTCCATGCTAGTCTATCGTAGGGCAAGAGTATTTGTGGGGATTTGTGGGGATTGGGTGTTCACCAAATCCCCTCTCATCCCCACTCTTCCCATCCCCTAAAAAACTCTTGAAATAAACAAGGCCTAAGAGCGTGAGCTTCTGTGGCCAGTCCGTCCTGTAAGGTATGCGTCGAATCTGAATCCTGCCCATCATTCATCTTTTTCTGATTATTTTCCACTGTTACTGATTCCTTCAACCTTACATGGTAATTACCGCGGCATGTCTGGCGAATAGTTTGTTGGTTTGTTCTGTATAGTGTTCATCATTTTGCTTTCTAGTTGTTCTCCACAAATTTGCGTCCATGGTTTAGCCTGATTTCCCACGGTTATTATGATGTTCATATGGTTTGCAGAATGGTTGCAAAACTACAGCCGATTGGAATTCATCGTAGCTTCTGCTCCACTGCATATGTTGATGTTAGTTCGTTCTAATACAAATTACATCTCACACTCTTACGTTAGCAGGTTTCAGCTGGTGTGGAAAATGGCAAAGGGAAAGTGGGAGATGGCTCCGGCCCTTGCAAACACTCCTCCTCCGCTACAAGTGCAAGAACTTGGCGATGCTCATGGTCAGCTGTGGCAGAGGCTAGATGCGTTGACCATCCCTACTGAAGATAAGGTCGGTGTTGCTGCATACTTGGCGCAAGCTGACAACGAAGGTATGCGTGGTTTCCTCGCGGCTTCCAGTGACAAGACTTTTGAAACCTGGGTGTACCAGTTCATAAGCAAGAACAATGGCCACTGACGGATGCTCACGTTTTGCTGTACTTCACAATTTGGATGTAATAATTCATGAGGTTATAGCCTCTAGTGATCTACATAAGTAATGTCAGCTCGAAATACTCCAAACTAGTAATGGCCGTCCACTTTGTGATGTAAAATCACATACCCCTTTTAAAGTTTGTGTTCCACTATATGTTTACGCCTCGTGAAGTCTTTTATGTTGTGAAATCTGTTGATCCGGAGGAGAACTTTAAGCAGTTTTCCCGTGAAATGATGTATCAGAACTTGGCAAGGCTAGTTTCTCTCGAAATAAAGTTGGCAAGGCTAGCGCTTCGGGCGTAACCGGCCTCAGGCCACACCGCCACGGATTTTTTGTTGTTTTTGAAATGGGGATGCCCAGCCTTTGCATCAAAGCGATGCATATAACTTTTTATTTTATTTATTCCACATAGCCTTACAACAAAACGAACATACAATCCAAAGCCGTTAAAACTCAAAACAGTGAAAAACACCACAACCAGCACAAACGATAGAGGAAGCAACGGGATCTTATGCTCCGGCCACATTCATCGCCGGCTCATTGGCCATGTTCAGAGATATCGCCTTGTGCCCACGCTTCGGAAGTCGTTTCCACCATTTTTCGCCAACCGAATTCCAGCGTGTAGATCGATGCGAATAGCCTCGTCAGACCAGCCGTCGGCACCACCACGGTGTCAGACAAAACCACCGCCCTGCGTGCGTTCATGTACGCACGCGCGTTCGCCGACGAGACACCACACCACGGATAACAAGCCGAAGGTGGAGACTATGTTAGAGATGTAATACGACTCGTATATGATATGGTGTAGATCGAATATGAGTCCAACTCCTGTACCGCTACAATCTATATTAACACGCAAGCAAGGGCCCGAGAGGCACCCATCGTTCCAGGAAAATTTACATGGTATCAGAGCGAGGCTCTTCCGCCGTCTAGCTCCGAACCGAAGCCCCGATCGAAGCACCAGCCGATCTCACATCGAAGCACAAGCCGATCGAAGGAATTAAGCCGGCGATCCAAGGATTGCACGAAGCACCCACAACCAAGCCGATCCTCAAGCGATCGAAGCATCCTGATGGCGTCGTCTTCCTCGACAGGGCCGTCTCTCGCGGCTGCTCTCGGGAGCCCGCCCTCGGAAAAATTGACGAGGGAAAATTACCTCGTTTGGAAGGTATAGATTCTACCCTCCCTCCGGGTGCTGAGGTTATGGAGTTGCTTGATGGCTCCGACCCTGCTCCACCAAGAAACCTAGAGATTGAAGAAGGAGAGAAGAAGAAAACTGTCCCCAATCCGGCCTATTCGGTCTGGAATTCGAGGGACCAAGTAGTGCTTGGGTTTCTCACGAAATCCATGTCTCCCGATGTGCTTGCTCAAGTCCTTGACCTAGAACAGGCTGCAGATGTGTGGGGGCTATCATCAACCTCTTCTCATCGCAGTCCAAGGCCCATGTGAACATGTTGCACGGTGCACTAGCTAAGAACGACATGCCCATTCAGAAGTTTATCTCCACGATGAAAGGTTTTGCTCAAGAGCTTGCTGCAGCAGGAAATAGGGTTGATGATGACGAGCTTAGGGACTATATCCTCAATGGTCTCGATGGAGATTACAATCCCCTTGTTGCATCCATTAATGCTGTGCCCAGTACCACCCTCATCGACATGTGCTCGCAGCTAACATCCTTTGATTACCGTCAACGTATGTTGGCCGAGAGTGGTCAGCTTGTTGGTTCTTTCACCTCCTCGGCTAATGCTGCTCTTCGTGGTGGTTTTTCTTGCCTAATTCTGGAGGGCGGGGTCGTCCAAATGATGGTGGCCGCCAGGACTATGGAGGAGGTCGCCAAGACTATGGAGGAGGCCGTCAGAACTATGGAGGTGGTGGCCGTAACCAGTATGGGCGCCAAGATTATGGTGGTGGCCGTGGCCAAGATTATGGTGGTGGCCGTGGCTGAGGACGCTTCCAAAACAGGGGGGCTGTGGTGGTGGTCGAGGACGTGGTCGTATTCCATCACCACATCAGGATATCACTTGTCAAATTTGTAAGAAATTTGGACACCCGGCTAGTGAATGTTGGTGGCGCTATGCTGACAATGATGATGTTGCTCGACATGAAGAAAAAGGTGCCTACGGAGTTGATAAAAACTGGTACATTGATAGTGGCGCCACTGATCATATTACAGGAGAATTAAACAAGCTGCACACTCGGGAAAATTATCACGCCATGATCAAGTCCACAATGCTAGTGGAAAAGGTATGAACATTGAGCATGTTGGTCATTATATTTTGCATACCCCTCATAGATCACTTCATCTAAATAATATCTTGCATGTCCCTAGTGCTTCCAAAAATCTTGTTTCCGCACACAAAATTGCTTTAGACAACGATGCCTTTTTGAATTTCACCATTTCTTCTTTTTGATTAAGGATCAGGCCACGAAGGAAATTCTGTTTAGGGGTCCCTGTCATGGTGGTCTTTATCCTCTCACACCAGCTTCCTCGGGGTCTCACAAGCATGCGTTTGTCACCATCAAGCCTACCTTGTCTACATGGCATCGTCGTCTAGGGCATCCTTCTTCATTTATCGTTCAACAAGTTCTTAGGAAAAATAATCTTTCGTATCTACCAGAAATAAATCCTTATATATGTGATCCTTGTCAACAAGCTAAGAGTCATCAGCTTCCCTATCCTATCTCTACTAGTGTGTCTAGCGTTCCTTTGGAACAAATCTTTTCTGATGTATGGGGCCCCGCTCCCGCCTCTGTTGGCAATCATCTCTACTATGTAAGCTTTATTGATGATTATAGTAAATTTACTTGGATATATTTGCTAAAGAAACGATCTGATATTTATCAAGTCTTTCTCAATTTCCAGCAACTTGTTGAACGTAAATTTGGTTGTAAAATTATAAACATGCAAACTAATTGGGGTGGTGAATATGAAAAACTTCATGGTTTATTTCAAAAAAGTTGGTATCACCCATCATGTATCATGTCCCCATGCTCATCAACAAAATGATTCAGCAGAACGAAAACATCGTCACATTGTTGAAGTCGGTCTTGCTTTGCTTGCTAATGCTTCTATGCCTCTCAAATTTTGGGATGAGGCTTTTCTCACCGCCACATTCCTCATCAATTTGCTTCCTTCCAAGGTTCTAAATCTTGAGTCTTGATTGCGTGGATCACATGTTCGCTGGGAGACCCCATGAGGCAGATATGAAGCAGTGTAGCAGCAGTTTCCCTCAGTATGAAACCAAGGTTTAATCGAACCAGTAGGAGCAAGAAATCACTTCTGAAGGTTGTCAGTGGCGCGCTGACGTGGAACCTGCACACAACACAATCAAACTACTTTGCCCCAACGAAACAGTGAGGTTGTCAATCTCACCGGCTTGCTGAAAACAAAGGATTAAACGTATGGTGTGGAAAACAGTAGTAAATTGCAGAGAATGAAAAGGAACAATGTTTGCAGTTGGTTGTATTATCAGTGTAAAAGAATGGACCGGGGTCCACAGTTCACTAGTGGTGTCTCTCCATAAAAGATAACTAACATGCTGGGTGAACAAATTACAGCTGGGCAATTGACAAAATATTGAGCGCATGACAATGCATATATATGACATGATGATTACTATGATATTCATGTGGGCATTACGACAAAATACATAGACCGTTATCCAACAGCGTCTATGACTAATAATCCACCGCCAGGTTGTCATACCGAGTTCCCCGTTGGTATTAAGTTGCAAGCAACGGATAATTGCATTAAGTAATGTGCGTAATGTAAACAAATGCATTAGACCTAACGGCGCACCCTTAAGCTAAGCATCGGTTATTTTATCCCTAGTGGCAACAGCACATCCACAATCTTAGAAGTTATTGTCACTCTCCCAGATTACCGGAGGCATGAACCCACTATCTAGCATAAATACTCACTCTTGGAGTTACAAGCATCTACTTGGCCAAAGCATCTACTAGTAACGGAAAGCATGCAAGATCATAAATAACATATAAGATAGATTGATAATCAACTTGACATAGTATTCAATATTCATCGGATCCCAGCAAACACAACATGTAGCATTACAATAAGATGATCTTGATCATGATAGGCAGCTCACAAGATCTAAACATGATAGCATAAAGTGGAGAGACAACCATCTAGCTACTGCCATGGACCCGTAGTCCAAGGATGAACTACTCACGCATCACTCCGGAGGCAGGCATGGTGATGTAGAGCCCTCCGGTGATGATTCCCCTCTCCGGCAGGGTGCCGGGAAGAGCTTCTGAACCCTCCCGAGCTAGGGTTGACGGCGGCGGCGTCTCTGGAACTTTTCGTGGATAATGGCTCGGGTATTTAGGGTTTTCGCGTCGGGAGAATAAATAGGCGAAAGGGCGGCGGCTGCGGAGCCACGAGGGCCCCACACCACCCCACGGCGGCAGGGGGGCCGCGCGGCCCCATGGTGTGGGTGCCACGTGGCCCTCCTCCGTCTCTCTCTGGACTCCGTTTCGTGTTGGAAAAATAGGAGGTTCTGTCCAAGTTTCGTCCAATTCCGAGAATATTTCCAGACTAGCTTTTCTGGAATACAAAAACAGCAGAAAACAGGAACTGGCACTGTGGCATCTTGTTAATAGGTTAGTCCCAGAAAATGCATAAAAATGCTATGAAGTGTATATAAAACATGTAACAATTGGTATAATATCAACATGGAACATCAGAAATTATAGATACGTTTGAGACGTATCAAGCATCCCCAAGCTTAGTTCTACTCGTCCTCGAGTAGGTAAAACGATAAAAACAAAATAATTTCTGAGGTGACATGCTACAATCATAATCTTGATCAAATAGTATTGTAAAGCACATGTTATGAATGAAGTGATCCAGGTCAATGGTCTATAGTTTGCTAGCAAGTAGATAATGAGCAAACAACTGAATCATATAAGCAAAAACTTTTCATGAATAGTACTTTCGAGACAAGCATCAAAGAGTTTTGCATAAGAGTTAACTCATAAAGCAATAGATTCTAAGTAAAAGGTATTTAACCAACACAAAGGAAGATTTAAGCTTCAGCAATTGCTTTCAACTTTCAACATATATATCTCATGGATATTTGTCAACACAAAGCAATATAATAAGTGCAATATACAAGCATATAAAAATTGTTGCACCAAAGTTGACACTAGTGTTTGCTTCTAAGATAGAAAGAAGTAGGAAAACTGACTCAACATAAAAGTAAAAGAAAGGCCCTTCGCAGAGGGAAGCAGGGATTAAATCATGTGCTAGAGCTTTTTAAGTTTTTGAAATCATATAGAGAGTAAAAATAAGTTTTGAGAGGTGTTTGTTAATTGTCAACGAATCAGAAAATGGAAAGTACAATATGACCCCTGCCAACCAGACTTTTAAGAGCGGCTCCCATGAAGGACGTTATTTCTACCAGCAAGGCAGATCATCCCTCTTTCTCTTTTGTTTACACATGCAGATATTTCACTGTTTGTCATTGCTTGACTGATAAATCAGGGCAAAAATGTGAAGAGAATTAAGCGGTTAAAGTTGTAATTAATTGGGACTGGGCACCCCATTTGCCAGCTCTTTTTGCAAAATTAATGGATAAGCGGATGTATATGCCGCTAGTCCGGTGGTAAAGTCTGTTTGACAGTTGACATAAAGACATCCACCCCGTCCTCATGAGCTTGGTAAACATTGACACAAAATAGGAGTAATAATTTTTGAATAGTTTAAAGGTAGCACATGAAAAATTTACTTGGAATGGCAAGGAAATACCACATATAGGTAGTTATGGTGGACACAGATGGCATGGATTTTGGCTCAAGGTTTTGGATGCACGAGAAGCATTCCCTCTCAGTACAGAGTTTAGGCTAGCAAGGTTATTTGAAGCAAACACAGGATATCAACCGACACAGCAAGACTTATATGAAAACATATTGCAAGCATTATAAGACTCTACACTGTCTTCCTTGTTAACCAAACCCTTTTACTAGAAAATATCTAGACCTTAGAGATACCAATCATGCAAACCAAATTTCAACGAGCTTTACGGTAGTTCTTCATTAATAGGTTTTAACTACATGATACAAAAGCTTAAACATGAACTACTTGATAACTCAAAACAATTGACAAGTATCAAATTATCCAATACAGTGATCTACAAGAATATGTAAGCTTTTTCCATTATACCATCTACCACATGCAACATTTTCTGTTCCAACCAAACACCAATCAATTTATTTCAACATAAACTCTCCAAACAATTATAAGTGAAGCAAGAGAGTACTTTCTTTAAAAGAACTAACAGCTCTGAATAAGAGATGCATGCAAAACAGGAGCTAAAAGCATAGCAATAGCTAGATAAGAATACTCAACAAGTATAAGTGAAGAATAGGAGTATTCATATGAAAAAGCGGAGCGTGTCTCTCTCCCAATCAAGAATGCTGGGTCCAATCAAGTTGACCATAAGAAAAATAAAATACTGAAAATAAAAGCACACAGACGCTCCAAGTAAAGCACATATGATGTGAAAGAATTAAAATATAGTTTCACTAGAGATGACCTGATAAGTTGCTGATGAAGAAGGGGATGCCTTGGGCATCCCCAAGCTTAGACGCTTGAGTCTTCTTGAAATATGCTGGGGTGATCCATGGGAGCATCCCCAAGCTTAAGCTCTTCACTCTTCTTGATCACATTATATCATCCTTCTCTCTTGACCCTTGAAAACTTCCGCCACACCAAACTCAAGTAATTCTCATTAGAGGGTTAGTGCACAATCAAAAACTCACATGTTCTATAAGGACACAAACATGACCGTTACTTTTAACATTAGCTACTGCCACTGATGTTATGTGAAGCTCTTCACCCTAAAAAAGAATTCCACTCAACACTAGTAAAAGAGAGAATGCGAAAAATAAAAGACAGAATCTGTCTAAACAGAACAGTCCAAAGACGAATTTTTTCGAGGCACTTACGTTGCTCAGATCGAAAAACTTTAAACTAACGAAAGATGCGTACATATCTGAGGATCACGCACAAAAATTTGCAGATTTAAATAATTTTTCTGTGATTTTACAGAATTAAAACGGTGAACAGCAGAAATCTGTTCCTGCGCAGAAATCCAAATCTAGCATCATCTTCCTATTAGAGGCAATACTTGGCACAACAATGCGATAAAATAAAGATACAAAGGAATTGTTACAGAAGTAAACAACTCCTTGACTAAAACTGAAAACAAAAGATAATGGGTTGCCTCCCAAAAGCGCTTTCTTTAATGCCTTTTAGCTAGGCTTGAAGATTTTAATGATGCTCTCATAAGAATAAGAGTTGAAAAACAAAAGAGAGCATCAAGAGGCAAATATCAAACACATTTAAGTCTAACCCACTTCTATGCAAAGGAATCTTGTAACAAAATAAATTATTGAAGCATAAAGCAACTAGCATAGAAAGATGAAACAAATAAACTTCAAAACTTTCAACATAAAGAGAGGTGTTTTAGTGACTTGAAAACTTTTACAACCATATTTTCCTCTCTCATAATAACTTTCAGTAGCATCATGAACAAACTCAACAATATAACTATCACATAAAGCATGCTTTTCATGATCTACAAACACATAATTTTTATTAAGCTAAAAACAGTGGGGTCATTAAACCCACTTTTGACAATATAGTATAATAAATATCATTAGGCAATATAGGACCATCATCAAGAGCATTATCATATATAACATTAGGGAGCACATTTTTACTTTCTGCAATTTCCTTTTCTTGAGTCAAGGAGCTTGTTACTTCAAATTTATCAAAAGGAGATATTTCAATAGAATCATGACATTCAACAATATAGCATTTCTCCTCCTTAGGTAGGCATGGAGGGTAATCATATAATGTAAGAGTTAAAGAGTTACTATCATTAGAAGGTAGATCCTCCTTTTGTTCATCACTCTCTTCCTCTTTTTCATCCAATGAGCTTTCAGTTTCAGCAATTTCTTCTCCCACAGGTTCCTGAAAGGTAGCAAGTTGTTCTGGAGAATAAGTTTTCTCAAGAAATTCAGTGATATAAGGATTATCATTGTAATATTCAAGGCAATAACCAAGTATAGCAAAATTTCAGATTTATAAGGAGAATCATCATCGTGAATATAACCAGCAATTTCATAGGCACCCTTAAAAACAAAAATTCTTCAGTTTGTTCAAGATTACCAAAGTCATAGTTTCCTTTAGCATAAGCAGCCAAGGTTTCATTATCATTATAATCACATTGGAAAGGGAGGTGTTTATGCCTTCTACAACAAAAGATTCATTAAAGCAGTAGGATTCATCATAAGTAGAGCACAAGTTCTTAGCAAAATAATTCAATCTACTTATTTGTTCCATAAATGTTTCCCTTTTTGAGACAAGCGGTATTCCTTATAATAATTTTGTTGTTCCTCCGTGAACCCACTTAGCCAATAATATTTGTTTCAAAGAGAGAAGCCATTGATAGCAAGTAAACAACTAGACATAATAACAAACCGAAATAAACTAGATGCAAGAAACTAATTTTTTTGTGTTTTTGATAATAAAGCAAACAAGATAAATAAAAATAAACTAAGCAAGACAATAACAAAGTAAAGAGATTGGAAGCGTGAAACTCCCCTTGCAGAAATCCTCTTGCTCCCCGGCAACGGCGCCAGAAAAATGCTTGATTGCGTGGATCACACGTTCGTTGGGAGACCCCAAGAGGAAGGTATGAAGCAGTGTAGCAGCAGTTTCCCTCAGTATGAAACCAAGGTTTAATCGAACCAGTAGGAGCAAGAAATCACTTCTGAAGGTTGTCAGTGGCGCGCTGACGTGGAACCTGCACACAACACAATCAAACTACTTTGCCCCAACGAAACAGTGAGGTTGTCAATCTCACCGGCTTGCTGAAAACAAAGGATTAAACGTATGGTGTGGAAAACAGTAGTAAATTGCAGAGAATGAAAAGGAACAATGTTTGCAGTTGGTTGTATTATCAGTGTAAAAGAATGGACCGGGGTCCACAGTTCACTAGTGGTGTCTCTCCATAAAAGATAACTAACATGCTGGGTGAACAAATTACAGCTGGGCAATTGACAAAATATTGAGCGCATGACAATGCATATATATGACATGATGATTACTATGATATTCATGTGGGCATTACGACAAAATACATAGACCGTTATCCAACAGCGTCTATGACTAATAATCCACCCAGGTTGTCATACCGAGTTCCCCGTTGGTATTAAGTTGCAAGCAACGGATAATTGCATTAAGTAATGTGCGTAATGTAAACAAATGCATTAGACCTAACGGCGCACCCTTAAGCTAAGCATCGGTTATTTTATCCCTAGTGGCAACAGCACATCCACAATCTTAGAAGTTATTGTCACTCTCCCAGATTACCGGAGGCATGAACCCACTATCTAGCATAAATACTCACTCTTGGAGTTACAAGCATCTACTTGGCCAAAGCATCTACTAGTAACGGAAAGCATGCAAGATCATAAATAACATATAAGATAGATTGATAATCAACTTGACATAGTATTCAATATTCATCGGATCCCAGCAAACACAACATGTAGCATTACAATAAGATGATCTTGATCATGATAGGCAGCTCACAAGATCTAAACATGATAGCATAAAGTGGAGAGACAACCATCTAGCTACTGCCATGGACCCGTAGTCCAAGGATGAACTACTCACGCATCACTCCGGAGGCAGGCATGGTGATGTAGAGCCCTCCGGTGATGATTCCCCTCTCCGGCAGGGTGCCGGGAAGAGCTTCTGAACCCTCCCGAGCTAGGGTTGACGGCGGCGGCGTCTCTGGAACTTTTCGTGGATAATGGCTCGGGTATTTAGGGTTTTCGCGTCGGGAAGAATAAATAGGCGAAAGGGCGGCGGCTGGGAGCCACGAGGGCCCCACACCACCCCACGGCGCGGCGGGGGGCCGCGCGGCCCCATGGTGTGGGTGCCACGTGGCCCCCTCCGTCTCTCCTTGGACTCCGTCTTCGTGTTGGAAAAATAGGAGGTTCTGTCCAAGTTTCGTCCAATTCCGAGAATATTTCCAGACTAGCTTTTCTGGAATACAAAAACAGCAGAAAACAGGAACTGGCACTGTGGCATCTTGTTAATAGGTTAGTCCCAGAAAATGCATAAAAATGCTATGAAGTGTATATAAAACATGTAACAATTGGTATAATATCAACATGGAACATCAGAAATTATAGATACGTTTGAGACGTATCAAGTCTCCTACAGAAAAACTCCTTAAAATTATGCCCAACTATGACTCACTTCGTGTTTTTGGTTGCGCTTGTTGGCCTAACCTTCGTCCCTATAACAAACGCAAGCTCACTTTTCGATCAAAACGGTGTGTTTTTCTTGGATATAGTCCTCTTCACAAAGGAGTAAAATGTCATGATATCTCCACTAGACGCATCTATATATCTCGTGACGTTGTGTTCGATGAAGAAATTTTCCCTTTTGCTGAACTCCATCCCAATGCCGGTAGACGACTTTGTGATGAAATTCTTCTTCTACCTTTTGATTCCTCACCTCCGGCATCTAGTATTGAGGGGTTGCAATCTAATGATCATGTGCATATTGTTCCTGTTACTGACCATCTTCAGGTTGCCCCGGATGGAGAAGAAAATTCCAGTACTATGGATGAAGAAATGACATAAAACGAAGTTACAGATCAAGAAATATCAAATTCTGAAGATTTGACGTCTGGCACGGAATCTGATGCCGAATCTGCGTTGGATCCAACGCAAAAGCAGCTAGAGTAGGAAACGGAATATGCCTCGGATCAAGAAGCCCTGCAGACCCCCGTCGGCCGCTCACGAGCTGCCACAGCTGCGTTCCCGCCTGCGTCGTCCGCAGTCCCGCATGCATGCCGCTAGCCGCCAGACGCGTCCCGCCTGCTCCAGTCGCCTGGCGACATGTCACCCGAACTGTCGGCCACACAGAAGTCGCCGGGATCCTCTGTGCCATCCACACCTACAGCCAGTCCGACCGGATCCCCTGCGCATGATGATAGTCCTATGTCTGCTGCTCTGCATATAGACCCGGTTCTGCCTCCTGGCTCCTGTGATTGAACCACGTAAGCGACTCCAGAAAGGTATCCAAAATCCCCGTATATACAAAGATGGCACTGTTAGGTATGGGATGTTAACATCCACCGGAGAACCTCGTAATACCAGTGAAGTACTTGGTGATATTAAATGGAAGAAAGCTATGGAAGAAGAATATGATGCTCTCATGCAAAACAAGACATGGCATCTTGTGCCTCCGAGGTCCAATAAAAACATCATTGACTATAAGTGGATTTATCGTATCAAATATCATGCTGATGGCAGTCTTGACAGGTATAAAGCGCGGCTTGTTGCAAAAGGATTTAAGCAACGATACGGTATAGACTATGGAGATACTTTCTGTCCAGTTGTTAAGGCTGCAACTATTCGTCCTGTCTTAGCAATTTAAGTTTCCCGAGGATGGAGCATTCGTCAGCTAGACATCAAGAACGTGTTTTTGCATGGTGTTCTGGAAGAGGAAGTTTATATGAAACAACCTCCTGGATTTGAAGATCCTAGTGCGCCACATCATATCTGCAGATTAGACAAAGCACTTTATGGATTAAAGCAAGCACCACGGGCTTGGTTTTCTCGTTTGAGTTCTAAGCTTTATGATCTTGGTTTTCAATCCTCCAAAGCTGACACCTCCTTATTCATTTGCCACAAGTCAGGTATCACAATGTTTCTATTAATATATGTTGACGATATCATTGTGACTAGTTCTTCTAGCCAAGCTATTTCGGCTTGCTTGTTGATTTGGAAAAGCTTTTGCTCTCAAAGATCTTGGAGATTTACACTATTTTTTGGGCATAGAAGTTAGCCGAAATTCATCAGGTCTTGTTCTCTCACAAGAAAAATATGCTCGAGATCGTATTACCAAAGTGGGTTTGCGGGATTGCAAACCGGCCTCTACACCACTATCAGTTGCAGAAAAATTATCATTGTCTGACGGAGATCCACTTGGTCCTGATGATAGTACAAATTACAGAAGCATTGTTGGCGCCTTACAGTACTTGACGCTCACTCGTCCTGATATATCTTTTTCTGTCAACAAAGTTTGTCAGTTTCTTCATGCACCCACTACTGCGCATTGGACAGCTGCCAAAAGAATTCTTCGATATGTTCAGGGTACTATCAAAATGGGTCTCACATTTCAACAGTCTTCTTCGACACTTCTTAGTGCTTTTTCAGATGCAGACTGGGCAGGTTGTCTTGATGATAGACGTTCTACAGGAGGGTTTGCAATATTTTTTGGTCCAAACTTGATCTCATGGAGTGCACGCAAACAGGCTACTGTGTCTCGTTCAAGCACATAAGCGGGATACAAGGCTCTTGCAAATGCTACAGCTGAATTGATTTGGGTAGAAGCATTACTTCGAGAACTTGGGGTTTCCCTTCAGGAACGACCTTGCCTATGGTGTGATAATCTTGGTGCAACTTACTTGTCTGCAAATCCAGTTTTTCATGCAAGGACAAAACATATTGAGATCGACTATCATTTTGTTCGTGAACAGGTTGCCAGCAAATCTCTTGATATCAAGTTCATCTCCAATAAAGACCAAGTGGCAGATGGTTTTACAAAAACATTACCTGTAAAGAGTTTAGCAGAGTTTAGACGTAATCTCAACCTTAGTCCAGGCTAAGATTAAGAGGAGGGGGGGGGGGGGGGGGGGGGGGGGGGGGGGGTTAGAGATGTAATACGACTCGTATATGATATGGTGTAGATCGAATACGAGTCCAACTCCTGTACCGCTACAATCTATATTAACACGCAAGCAAGGGCCGAGAGGCACCCATCGTTCCAGGAAAATTTACAGACTATTCTGCACAAGTTCTGGAATGTGATGCTACTAAATATGTATGGGGGGTAGTTGGGAAAGCTATTGGAGTCAAACCAGACCTGGATCCTTTGTTCAGTCCTTCTGAATGTTTCAGATTGCTGGTGTTGCTTCAATTTGTTGGCAATTTGGAAGCTTCGAAATGGGACTTGTAAGGTCAAACTTATTAGGTCTCCTGCTGAACTAATTTGCTTTGCTTGCGTGTTCTTAAAATATTGGGCAGGTCTTCGTGGTGGAAATGATCAACAAAGTCTGTGAGATGGAGCTGACGTTCTCCAACAGATGGCAATGGAGGGGGTTTATCCGGGAATATTGAAATCGTGTTGGCTTACTCACTGCACCAGGTGCAGTGGCCCTGCTGAAGATCGTTCAAATGATGCAGTTGATGAGAAGGACTGAAGTTTTTGTCATCTAAAGATAGATAAGAAGCGGCTGGAGATGCATGTTCACAAAGGAAAGAGAGAATTGTCGATATTCGCAAAAAAAGAAGAAGAAGAGAGAGATGTGTCGATGCTTGTGGTTTAAGGAACATCTGGGTTTATGAAAAAAGCTGCAGAAGAGGAGCGTATGTTGAAGGTGGTTTAAGGAACACCTAGTCGGAGTATCTTTGTAATGTTGGAAAATGTTGTTAGCTGTTGATGATTGTGTGTATATATCGTCGTTGATGCTCGTTCTAGTCAAAACGTCAGCAGTAAGCGACGTTGGTTAGAGACCTTAATTTGTTTCTTTGTTTTGCTGCACAACTGGATGATGTTTGTTGTTGTTCCGTTATCTGCAATGATAGTGAAGCTCGACCCCGGTTCGGGTGTCCGGTGGAAAAAAACAAATAGCAAAGCGAGCCAAATCATGTGATAGCTGGGATACCCGTGTGGTGCCATGGTTTACTTATTTACTTTTAATTTTCTGAACATCGGCATGTACTGAACCTGGACATGCATGATGATCAAAGAAGTGTAGTCTCTATCTTTCTCGGAGATTATCCAACATAAGCATAAAAGGTTCCCGGCCCCCCGCTGCTTCTTCAAAGATTAAGGGTTCAAGGCGACTAGCGTACGTTAAAATACAGAATTGTTTGCAGATATGCTTAGCCGACATACTGTCTTCAAAAAAAATACTCCTCTTATAAGCAAAAAAAGAAGAAGTTAACAACCAATCATGGTCTTAGAAGTGCTACTTAATAACCCAAAGATACTCCGACTAGGTTACGCAGTAGGAAAAAAAGGAGGAAACTAATGAGCAAGAACATGACATGATTAAGAAGATGGATCTCCTACTAATTCTGGATGACACCACGTACACACAGATAGAGAGAGAGAGAGTCACAGTAACCCAATTAACCTAAAACCCTACACGTGCATAGCTAGCGACAAGCTAAGTCGTACACTTTGACTAGCTACGTCCAGAGGGACTCCCTCTTGAGGTGGTCCTGCTGCACGTAGTGATGTACGTTGGAGGCCGGCGCGCCGCCGCCGCCGTAGCTGCTCATCAGCGGCGGCGGGAAGCCCCCTCCGGCGTTCTGCATCAGGAACGCCTCCGCGTCGTCGACGACCATCTGCTGCATCGCCCCCATGCCGTGGTCGGCGTCGACGTCGTTCAGCTGGGAGCCACCGTCTCGCTGCTGCATCTGGATGCAGAGGATCTCGGCCTGCGCGACGGCGAGCTGCATCTGCAGCTGCGACACCTGGTTCTGCAGGAAGGAGATGGCGCCCACGCAGCCGTACACCGGGTCCTGCACCCGCGCGTTCGCCTCGTACACCAGGCTGCTCACCGCGTCGCCGCGCTGCTGCACCGGCAGCTCCTGCAATTCACGCCAGACGTACGTGAGCGTGCGTGTCTGCATCAGTCTTGCTTGCATGAGCTGCATGTACTTCAGTAATAGTGCTAGCTATATCTGTACGTACCAGGAGCATCTTGCTGACGTTGCTGGCGCCGAAGACCTTGTGGACGATGGCGAACTTGTGGGGGTCATCGGCGGGGAAGAATGGCGCGAAGATGCAGTCCTTGGTGCACCGCCGCCGGAGCAGCTTGCACGACGCGCACGGCGTCCCGCAGCCCATGTGCGCCAGCGTCGTGTGTGTCTGCACCGTGCCTTCGCCGCCGGCGGCCGGCCGGAGATCTCTAGCTAGGGCTATAGTACCTGCTAGGAGCTATAGAACCCGAGCTTGCCAGCTTGAGAGCTGTTATTAGAGCTAGCGAAGCAAGTTAAGCAAGGCGAAAGATGGCGACCAGAGTGTGTGAAGCGAGCAGATATTTATATCGGCGACGACACGACGACGCATGTGTGTGGTGTTGAGACTTCACACCCGAGAGAGACAAGGGTAATTAGTAGGGTTGCTCTGTTGGCTAGTTTTTCAAGAGATGCCCTGCCCCTGTTACCTAGACCACTCGAGAAGAAAGGTAAGGGCAAGCTTAATTAATCTAGACGACACAGACATAGTTTTTTCACGGAGGTAAGTGACAGAGGTGATGCTTCCATTGGACCCGAGAGCATCAAAAGTCACCGTTATTTAGCAATAAGGAATCTTAGTTAGACTTAGTTAGGACACCCTAACCATGCATGCAATTAATTCTGTCAGAATGTCAGACCGATTGGGTCGCTACCATATATGTATATACGTGCATGCATGTGATGGTTGGATTTACTCGTGCTGTTACATCCAGTATTATATTAATCTATGATGTCTACGAACTAAGGCTTAAAAGAAACCAAATGATGCAGTGTACAGTACGTGTGGTTTGGGTTATTTGATCAGAGATATGTAATTGAGATAATTAACTGTCCAGTAGGAATACAAGCACCCGCATCACCACATGGCAACATGTGGTAAACTATCTCAAGTCGATCAATGTAAGAAAATATTAGGGATACACTTGACCTGAGGAGATGAGAGATCGTGGACCTGAAGCAAGGAATCCATGCAGCAGTGTAGAGTTTACTCCTTCCCTGGCGTAAAACCAACGGCGCACCTAGCTAGCTGCTGTGGCAAGAATCCTCCGGAATTCCCTTGTCTCGAGGTCATGTTTTTCCTCGATCTATTGTGCCTCCAGCCTCCTATATGTTCATGAAATATATATAACATCTCTAGTGTGTTGTGTTTGTGTATATAGCCCATCATATTCTTTTTTCCACTTAAGAGCAAATCCGCAAGAATTATGAAACCATGTACTTCCCAGGTCACCTACGAACCAGATAAATGAACTAAAATCAATACATAAGTTTACTTGCAAACAATACGATCATCAAACAATACAAAATAAAATTGAACATGTTCTGGGCACCATTGCCAGAAGGAAGCTGTAGGCGTAGCCACGTTGGGGAGCTGCGACAGAGGGGATCTCGGGGGGGGGGGGGGGGGGGGGGGACATTCAAACGGAATAGGAGATGTCAGGACATAGCTCAAAGGTGTTGTATGCCCTGACATCAATGGACTCCGCCGCACGATGGCGAGTGAGGTCGTCGGGACATGGTGGCGGCGGAGTGTGTACGGGGGTGGTTCAACAATCTTCCAACATGGTCCAGCGGTGACAGTGTGGTCCATGACCGGAAAATCAAGTGGTGTTGCAGAGAGGATCAGGGGGATGGGAACATCGATGATTTTTTTTGTCTGGTTGCCTACGTGGTTTGTCCATGGAATATGACCGGACCTGCCAAATCCAACTCAACTTTGAGATGGGTTTGCCAGGTTCTCTAACAAATAGATCGACGACGCCAGTTCGGAAGGTTCCTTTAGGACGTTTTTTTTTGTACGCAGACAAAAACAAATACTTTTGGAGGTGGCATGTCCTCGATTGGGTGTGCAGGCCGGGCACATTCGCTGTTTCATGTATGGCTATGTTTTGAGTTATTTTGCATGCCACTTCATTTTGCTAGTGTTCTTCAACTGCTAGTTCTCATGAGGTAGATCCGGCCTTAACCGGTTTGGCTCGACAATGGCCGCATGTGCACTTCTCTTATTTCATATAACTTGGTGTTATATTAAGCTTCACTTCATGGTGAAATATCTGATCTTGTTATTGGTGGTTGGATCCGGAGAGGACAGTGTATGTATGTCGCCCCCTTCTTGAAATCCTTGAATTGGAGGACCATTCTCGATGCCCTGTCATTGTCAAAGGCGGCGGTGGAAGTTGAATTTTGACCATATGTGCCAATGTTCCATATGTCCATGTGAGAATAGGTTGTTATGTTTCTATTTTTTTTTATAATAATATTTTAGTTGCGTGCATCCTTGATGTCTCAACCGGCTCCTGATGGTGCGTTGTTGTGGAGGCAAGTTATACATTTTATATTATCTTGGTGCATTAACGAAATGTGCCTTATCAAAAAAAAAAAGTACGGATTGTTTTTTATTTGGGCAATCCCACATGGATATCTTGAAAAGCCCTAAGGTTGTGGCTCAAACCTTATTCTATAGTGTTTTCAATTCAATATGGTCGTGAAACTGTAATGCTCAGCACCCTTAAAAGACAAGGGGTTAAGTGATCGACATCAGCCAACCAAAAGGCTGATTCACTTGATAACCACATCGATCTGGTAAGCTGGTGTGGCCAAAAGATGCCTTGATTTATCTTAATAGTGTTCCATTTTTTCTCAACGCCTTTTGCCACTAGTTAGCCCATGAAGACCGACTGAGTACATCTTGAGTTGCAAGAGGGCGAATTAGTATGTGCAACTAACTGATATTAGCGAAGCTAGAGCATCTATGGGCCAAAAAAATGTGTAGATGTTGCAAGTTGTGCCAAAAAAAAAGCAACTGGTTTACAGAGCCGATCATGTGTGCACTGCACGAGATGAAGCATCCATAGACAGAAATAAAACATCAATTTGCCGGGACCTAAACCTAATCAGCCGAGCCAATGTTTTTTTAGATCAAGAGGGCCCCTTTAGCGGGGGAGCCCAGTTCCATTTTATTAAAATGAAACCAGCCACGGGTATCCAGGTTCAATACAAAGCTTACTGAAAACTAAGAGTTCACTAAAGCTGAAAAGGAAGTAAAAAAACGACACTAGGGGAGAGTCTCGAATCGATGACAGGTAAGTAGTTCTTCTGGAAGACAAAACAGAAGAAAAGCGAGGCCTAACAACGGCTAATTCTTGTTGCTTCCTCCTGGAAGCGACCTGCCGCTTTCTCAGGCCGAAGGCCTGCCCGAAGTGGTGCAGTGCTCTTTTAGGAGCTTGGACTTGATCTCCTGAGGCGGAAGAGAGTCCTCAGGCAGCAGCGGCTTTCCCAGGTCTTCAAACCAGCGGGAGTGATTGGCGATTGCACCATCATCTGCTGGAAGCATGGTGGCGTGGCTAGGGCAGCCGCACCCAGTCCTGAAGGCGGAAGCGAGGCGACGAGAGAGCTCAGCGACAATCCTAGCTTTACCCCCACGGCAGCGTTGGGAATTCCTTCAGTTTCCTCTGGATCATTTGCTCGAAGCTGTCGACCCTCTCCAGCATGTGAGGCTTGAAAAGAAGCCTCCATTTTTTGATGGTTCTGAGGATCATCCACCAAACCTGTTTCATGCAAAGCCAAGTTTGGTTGTCAAAAATCAAGGCATTGCGTGACTTCCAAATGCTCCGGAGCACCGCAGCGCAAATGGCATTAGTTGCAGCATGCATTTTATTTGAAATCCAAAGCTTAGCTATTGACAGGTAGCAGGATCCAATGTTGAAACCAAAGGAAGACGAAACAGAGCACCAAATTTCCTTAGATACAATGCAGTCAAAAAAGAGATGATCAATCGTCTCCAAATCCTTGCAAAAGACACAATCAACAGGTTTATGCATTTTGCGCTTAAGGAGATTATCACGAGTCATCAATTTATTATTGGAAAGCCGCCAAAGGAAAATTTGCACCCTGGGTGGGATGACCAGAGACCTGATCGAAGGCATATACACCTGCGTCACGCCTCTGAAGCTAAAGATTTTTATAGATGGAACTAGTGGAGTAACCCCTTTGGAGTCATAGGCCCAAATAATGGAGTCGCAGTCCGCAGACAGGCTAACACTAGCAGCAATCTGCTCTAGTTCATACCATTTTTGTAAGAGGGCAGGACTAAAATTCCTTCTAAAGGTGAGTTTAAGGTTTAAACCATCCCACACTTTATTAATTGCGACCATGGTCTCATTGCAAACACAATACAGGTCCCAAAATTGGACACAAAGGGGAGAGACTCCGAACCAGGTGTCCTCCCAGAAGCGAACTTTAGCACCATCTCCCACATTCCATCTATACCCAAATCTCACCGCGTCGGCGGCCCACATAAAACCTTTCCAAAATCTGGAAGCATTTAGAGTTGTGCTACAGAAAACATTAGGATTGGATGTTTTGTATTTAGCATCAACTATGATCTTCCAGATCCTATCCCCTGTCCCAAATATCTCTTAATCCAAGATGCTAAGAGACAGATGTTGACCTCTCTAAGGCAAGGGATCCCCAAGCCTCCAAATTCTTTGGGCATACAAACCAGATCCCAATTAGCCAAGTGAAGCTTCCTTTTTTCCGTAGTGTCATTCCAAAGACAATGAAACATCTGCGAGTTGATCAACTCAAGCGCCCATTTTGGAAATTTAAAAAAGGAAAGCAGGTAGACAGGAATACTGGTTAAACAAGATCTGATCAAAGCGACTCTTGCGGCATATGAGAGGAGTTTCCCTCTCTAGCCCGCAATCCTTTTTAGGATCTTATCGATAATGGGTTGTAAGTCCTCTCGCCTAAGCTTATCATGGTGAAGGGGAATCCCAAGATATTTGATAGGGAAAGAACCTACCGCGTAACCAAAAATATCCTTGAGCTTATTCACATCATCTTCGCAAAGATTGATGGGGACTAGCTCACTCTTGTTGTAGTTAATGCGCATCCCCGAGACCTGTTCAAAACAGGTGAGGATAGTTTTCATGTTCCTAGCCGTGCCAACATTGTTTTCTAAAAACAGGATGGTGTCATCCGCATATTGCAGGCTGATGACACCACCTGGACACAACTGCGGACAGACCCCCTTAATGAGATTAAGGGAAGCACTTCTAATAAGCATTTTTGTGAACACATCGACAACAAAATTGAAAAGAATGGGGGACATGGGGTCTCCCTGTCTTAACCCTTTAGTTGTAACGAAAAACTTCCCTTGAGTGTTGTTAATCTTGACCGCCACTGAACCCCCTCTTGTGGCTAGACTAATCCACTTCCTAACTTTGGGACCCAAGCCCCTCTTAGCAAGAAGATCATCTAGGAAGTCTAGATCAACTTTATCAAAAGCTTTTTCATAGTCCAGCTTCAGAACTACACCCTCTTCCTTCCCATGATGGACGGAGTGTAGGACCTCGTGAGCAGTTACAACGCTTTCTAAGATGTAACGCCCCTTAATAAAGGCCGTCTGATTCGGAGCAATTATCGAGTCCAAAATGGCACCAAAACGGGTGGTGATCACTTTGGTAAAAAAATTAAAAATGCAGTTCAGTAGGCTAATGGGTCTGAACTTTTTCATCGACAAAGCGTCAGCTTCTTTAGGATCAAAGTTAGGACAGCGAAATTAAGCCTAAAGAGGTCTAGCTTCCCTTCGTACAAGTCCTGGAACAGGGCTAAAATATCTGGCTTAATTATGTCCCAACATTTTTGATAGAACATGAAAGAAAGGCCTTCGGGGCCAGGAGCACCATCTGAGTAAGAACTAAATACAGCATTTTTAATCTCCTCCTCAGAGAAGGGTGATTCCATACACGCATTTTTTTCTTCTGAAATGAGCTCCTCAGGATTAAAGAAATTATCCGCAAGAGAGAAACCTGACTTTTCTTCAGAACAGAAAATATTTTTGTAAAAAGAGGAGGCAATGTCAAGAATTTCTTGTATATCTGAGGTTGGTCCCTCAGGGCCGACTAAAGATAAGATCATGGTTTTTCTCCTGTGCTGGTAAGCCACCACATGAAAATAGACCGTGTTCCTATCTCCCTCTAATATATCTCGATCCCTAGATCTTTGCCTAGCCTTAGTCTCTTCTTTTAACCAAAGGTTTTGCATCTCTCTACTAATCCCCTTCATTCTATTGTGCTCTATCTCAGAAAGATCTTCGGCCTCGGCCTTAAGATCTAGCTCATCATATTCCGCCATCAAATCTGTTTTCAAACGCCTAAGCTCAGATTCGATATTACGGCTCCATCCTTTAGAGGAACCCCTAAACCTCCTAACTTTTTCTTGCCAAATGTCAATGGCCGTTTTGCCTTTTGTAGGCGCACGCCAGGATGTGGCAACTAAACCCATGAACTCCTCTCTCAGTAGCCACCATTTCTCAAACCTATAGGGGGGAGGTTGAAAAACGTAATTCACTCCGAGTCCCAAAGGATGGGGGTATGATCACTACCCACTCTAGACAAGGCTTGAGCCCTCGCAAGGGGAAACAAGTTTTGAAGTTCGGTGTTGCAAAAGATTCTGTCAATAACAGACATGATCAAGTTTGCTTGATTATTCGCCCAGGTGAATTTCCTGTTCGACAATCTCACCTCTAATAAACCCACAAATTAATCCAAGTATTGAACTTGTCACACCATTTCTGATTGAGACCTCCATTACTTTTTTCTTTTGCACATCTAACCAAATTAAAATCTCCACTGATAAGGGTAGGATAGTTGTTATTAATGAAAAGTTGGTGCAATTCGGAGATATAACCTTCTTTACCCTCCTCATATGGCGATCCATAGACTGAAACCTTATTTTCTAACTTGTTTTTGAGCAAGCAGGCAACCGAGAAGGTTTTTATATCCCAGGCTAGAACATCAAAAAAAATCGAATCGACCCCAACAAGGATACCTCTGCTGTCCCAACAGCAGGAAGAAAATTCCACACGTAGGGTCTGTTTAGACTAATAGAATCCAGATATGAATCTGAAAAGGCCATTTTCTTTGTCTCCTGGAAGGAAACAATATTGGCATGAGTTTTGGCAAGCAAATCTCAAATGTTTTTCTTCTGACCAATGGCATTAATGCCTCTGATGTTGACACTGAGACTATTCATTGGAAAACTCTTGTCTTAGGGTGCTTGCCCCGCTTTTTCCTACAAACCTGGTACCAGATCTCAGCACTATCATCCACCTTTTTTGTGGCGCCCCGACCGCGGAACTATACAGTGATGCTGTGTGTCACCGGTTAAGCGATACAACCGGAGGTTACGGGTTTACCACTCCCGGCCAAAACCTTTGGCAGGCGTTGCTCGGAATGGATCATCGGCAACACAACACCCCGATTGATGCTTTAACACAGGCAAACCTATCAATGCAGAATAGAGAGATCAAGACTTGTGGAACAACTGGCACATTACAGACTCTACGACTCAAAGCATTATAGTTCAACTCTTATAATAGAGAAAGATAGCAAATATTACAATCAGAGGTCACAGACCCAACAGTACATCATGCGGAAGCGAAATAAGTTGTTCTAAACAACAAGATCCAAATTATGGCCTAAGAGGCCTACAGATAAACATTCCCAGCGCCAGCTGTCCCGGAGATGTCCCAAGCTGCCACCTGCGAACCCCAGACTACTCGTCGACGTCCACAAAGAACCCACCTTCAAGGTCGATGAATCCTCCTCTGAAAGAGTCAACAAAGCAACGTTGAGTTCGACGAACTATGCAAGATTACTAGAGCTACTAGCTCGATGATTGGCTTACAAGGGTTTTATGGCTGTTTTGCATAAAGCTAGTTTTCTTTAGAAAAGACATAACTCCATGGCATCGACTAATCAGAATATTTTCAAAGGGGTAAGAAGTAAACTCTTTTCTTCTGATCATCTTCAACAACCACCAACATCCATCACTGCACCTGTCTACAAAGGCACCTCCCCGAATCACCCTCGAGGAAGTCAACCTTGCATTCTTGGTAGTACCTTTAGTACTCAGGTTTTAATCATTCCGTTCAAGTTTTCTATGGTCTCTGAATCCGGCACCAAGTCGTCCGTAACCGTGGACACGGCTTTTCGAAAAGATTTACCTGCAGGGGTGTACTGTTTTTAACCACCGGTACCGTCCGGCTCATTGCCTGACATTAGCTCTCTTCCGGGGAAAGCCGGCTGAGTGGGAGCGGTTACAACCTTTACCTTGCTTGAGACTAACCCAGGATCATCAGTGAGGACGGGACAGGTTCAGTGCCTCCAACACCCTGCCCCGTGGCCACTCATTTTCCTAAACACCACCATCCTCATCCCAGTCCAGACCACCATCTTCACGCACGCGCAAATGGAAGTTCAAACTAGAGGACCCTGGCTAGCCCCGCCCAAGTTAGTTGGTCGATAGGGATCCCATAGGCCCACCGATGGAAACACGCTCAGTTTTGGCTCGAAGGGGAGAACTCGCAATTAGGCGGCGGGAACGAGACAACCACCACATTCCATGTGGCCTCTCATCCCCACCTTTAAGCATGTTTATTTATCGGTATCCACATTTCTCCACCATCATCCGGACATTCCATCAAAATTTCCAACAATGAAATATCCACCGGACAACTAAGCATTTACTAAGCATGGCTAAGCATATACATAACATAGTCAAGTAACTCAGGCCAACAAAGCAATCCTATGGATATTAGGAGGGAAACAGGTAATGGCATCGGAAAAATAATGCAACTAATAGGATACTCTAATCCAACAAAATTGACATTTGGAACCGCATGCAATATTATAGTGGAGAAAATATTTGCGGAAAACATAGGAGGAGACATGCTCAGAGGGGGGATTACGCTTGCCTTGCTCAGCAGGCTGGTAATACGGGTCGTCAGGGTATTGCAGTGGAACCCCGACTGCTTGATCTATCGATGCATAAAAACACCGGAAAGAACACAATCAAATACCACACCATATAAAACAAGTGCAATGCACAAGCACATGATGATATGACATTTTAAATGCACCATAAAAGCATTGAACATGACCAACAAGTTAAATGGGGTCCCCATTATATTTATTGCATTATTTGGAATAAACCCCATATTTAAACTTAATGGAAATAGCCATTTTTTAAAAAGTACAGTACTGAAATATTGCCCAAAAATGCATGCAATTGATGTTACTGGATACCTCATAATTTTGTGAGCATTTTGATATAAGGAACACATTTTTCTGATGAACCAATTGAAAGTTATTGCATTTTCAATATTTGGTTTATTGCTGCCATTTTATTCAATTATTTCTAGCAACATGAAACTAAGTATCCATGATTGGAGATAAGGTGAAACATGAGGTACATTATGTACTGAACATTTTGATATATCATCCTTAATTTTTGGAGCAATATTTAAAAGTTATTGAATTTACAAAAAGTATTTCTTTTCTGCCATTTTAGTTAATTTAACAAAACAGCAACTAAATTACTTTAGTTGGATGTGTGAGTTATACCACTAGACTCCATTTATTTTTCTGAACATTTTGATATATTATTTGCAATTTTTGGACTAGTATTCAGAAAGATATGGATTTTACAAGTTTATTTGAATTTCTGCCTTTTCTTTTATTTCTCAGAAAAACACGGTGAAACGTTTTCCACCGAGGGGCAGGCTACACACCGTCACTGGCCAGTGGGGCCTTAGGCCTCGCTGGCACTGACGCGGCGCAGGCGGGGCGCTGGGCCACTGACGAGTGGGCCCCGGCTGTCAGCGAGCGAAATAAGCCAGAAAAAAGGGTGCGCGTTGCGGGGTTCGAACTCGCGAGCGCGCGAGCGTGCGAGCGTGTGCTAGCCATTGGGCTAGCTCAAGCGTGGTGCTAGTACATGGGGCACACCTATTTGAGGTATTTCCCGTGCACGTCGACGTCGCGCGCGACCGCGGTGACCGCCGGCGGCGTCGAGCACGACTGCGTCGTTCTACGGCGCGCGGGGATCTACTACTGGGTGCATTCGACACGCTGGGCTGCGGGATACCTACGGGCGGTGCCACAAACCAAATGGTCACCGGAGACGGCGAGCACGGCGAGCTACGGCGGCGGTGTGCTACGGCCTAAGACGGCGACGACGATCTATGACGAACTGGGAGGAACGGGGATGTCCAGTAGGACCGTGAGCTCACCCTTGACGCGTACGTGAGCTCGGCGAAGAAGGAGGAGGTCAGAGGCGACGGCGAGCTTCCTGGAAGTGCGGCGGCCGGAGCGGAAGGAGACGAGCAAGCGGCGACGATCCCGGGCTCCCCTCTGCGATTCCTTGTGCGGGGAAGGAGAGGAGGACGCGGCGGAGACAATGGCTGTCTTCGATCTGCTCGGGGCGGCCTGGAACGGCGGCGATGCGGCGGCGGAGCTCGGCTATGGCTCGGCCATGGACGGAAAAGAGAGAGAGAGGGAACTGGGGAAAATATCGGGGGAGAGAGAGAGCACGCCTCGGTGGTGGTCTTATCCACCTCGTGCGGGCCAGCGGCGGGCAGAGGAGGGCACGGCGGCGAGCTGGTGCGTCGCGAGCAACTCGGCGCATGGTCGCTACAGGAAGAAGAAGACGACCTTGCAAGGAACCCCTGGAAGACTTTTCCATATTACAACTAGGTCCTTTTCTGTTTATATTTTTAAAACAGTGGCTTTTAGGAATTTAATTAGGGCACTTAGACATTTTAGAAAAATCTGAGAAAATTCAGGTAGCCTCCTAATAACATGTAGAGGCACCACAAAAATTGGTGTTGCAAGATAAAAATGTTTTGAGCAACCTTTGTTCATAAGGTTGCATTATGGTATTTTTGGTTAATTACAAATTGGCATCACTTTATAAATTTTAAAGCAAGTGCAAGTATTAATTCTGAGCTCTTGGAACTTCCTTGACAAATATGGAAGTTTATTTGAATTGGTTTTGTCACCAACAAACTCATTTGAGTTTAAATTGTTTGAACTCAATTGTTGCTTTTGTTTCCCTTTGTTTTAATTTGTTTTCCAACTCTTTGTTTCAACTTGAGCACTTAAACCAAAGATGCCATGATGCATGCATGAAGAGAAAAGTGAAAATTTGGTTCAAATTTTACAGTACCAAAAGTGTGCCTGTTACATTTTTGTTCTCCGCAGAGATCAAGGGGTATCAGCACCAGAAACAATATCTAAATCTATACAAACAAAAGGTGAACCTGATGTTGGCCCCTCGGGTATCTCATCAGAGTTGTTCCTAGCAACAAAACCTAAGCTACATGGCTTTGAGAAATCGATGTTCTCGGAAAAATTAAGAGTTTGGATATAGCAAAAGCATTATCATCAAAAGTGGGACCTGCTGACTCATCAGAAGTCCCACTATAAACATCATTATCCACAACCAAACCTATAGCATTTGCAACTTCAACAATTTCAGGAGAATGAAGTAAACTAAAAGGGTTTGAGTTTTTTATACCTTTCATTTTTGATGTAGCAGGGGCCTCCATATTCTTTCTCTTCTTAATCTCCTGCGCCATCTGAATGGTAGTCTTCCCTTCTCGCCCTTTCAGCCTCTCGCACTGCTTTGTGCCAAAAACATGGCCCCATTTGCTGGTCTTTGAAAGGTTCTTCATCGCCTCAGGATTGGTTGTTTCCATTCCCTCCACTGCACTGAATTCAGTATTATTTGCATCAATGCACAGCTCTTCCGCTTCAGTCTCAGTCTGGATTTGTTCATAACAGTAGTGGCCATCATCGTTGACTACTTCCATCTCTCTCAGTAGATTATAGTAGCGGTCTTCGTCAGGCGAGTTGGCAGACAACCACTGCAGGATGTTTTGTCTTGCCTCCTTGAGTTGCTCTGGAATAGTGGAGTTCTTAGACATGTCACAGTCCTCCAATTCTACAACTGACAAAATCTTCCTATGCGAGCTGGAGCTATCATTCCCAATGTGTCCTTCATTCCCTGTTATTGACGGTTCAGAGGCTTTCGGCACAGCAGGATCAGCTTCCTCATCCATCTCGTTGGGCTCTTTGTGACTACCAGCTCGGGCATCTCCTTGATCAGAGGGAGGGTCGCCATCATCAGAAGGGCCATCAGTAGATGGTGGTTCCACTGTGATCGACATTTTGTAGAATTTCTTGTTTATTTCAAATGGTAGCCTGGAAGGGATCAATGAGGGATCCCTGCAGAGGATTTTGGCTCTAATAACTTCATAAAAGGATGTAAAGGCACCAATCCAGTCAACATCTTCAAGCATCCCCAATGCAGAAGTGAGGCAAGCTAGAATGGCCCAATCACACCATTCCTTCTTGAGACCTCGCAGTTGAAGCCAAACTGACCGAGCTTCTTCACAAACCTCCAACTCCCCTTTCCAGATCTCCACATTGACTGTCACACCATGCTTGACCAAACCAAAACAGGGATACCTATTTGTCTTTTTTACACAAGCCACAAAAATGTCCTTTTTGGCAAAACTTTGTGCATGACCATAAAATGTCGGGATGTACACCCAAAATTATTTTCTATTTTGTTCACATTTTAAAACGCGATTTTGAATCAGTGGGAGCATATGCTTTTATGACTTAAAATGGATTTCTGGAGAAAGAATCCCTTTTTTACTGCTTGTGGCCGAGTCTTAGAGGTAAGACCGGCCTCAAGAATTTGCCTAAGACCAAGTCCCACAATGTTTATGTCAAGCTATTGTCGACCTTAGAGGCTTATGGACCGGTCTTATTTCCATATTGGAGAAGCCCTCCCAACAAGGCAGCAAACATATATGCTTATTTGTATTTTTTCAGATTTTGTGACAAATAATATTTGCATTAGACATGTAAAAATGTTCCTATGAAAGCTATATTGACATGGTGTGCAGTTCACGTACGCCATTTTGACCAAGTACTGACACGATTCCATCGAGTGATTTTTTTACGCGGCTTTCGAGCAGATAGTGAGAGAAAGGTTCCAAACATAATAATGTAACATGAGGATCGAGGTTGTTGGTAAATTGACAGTGCCGATCGAGGAAGACCAGCTAGCTAACCCTAGAGGGAGAAGGCTGGACGTGAATGTTTGTTTGGGAGACATTCACGTGGGCACTACGTCTCCCCTCTCCTCTCGTACAAATTCGCATATTTTAGGTGCAAGTTCTGATATCAGACATTAGCTGATTAGCCCTGGATGCATTGCTTTAGCTGAGCAGAATAAATGAGTATACAATCTTCTACTAGCAAAAGTACAAATGAAACTAGAGAAAACTGTCCACATTGAGAGGCCTATTTGATTCGCTGGATTCTATGAACGCACTAAGAAGAAAAACACAGTATCACATCATGTCGTATGATCTAGTCTAACTAAATAACGAATTATTCTCAAGAAGGTTGAGACAAACCTGCAACAACACCAATAAATACGAACACCGACCGGATTCCAAAGAGATCAGCTGGAAAGACAACTCCACACGTCCTCTGCTGGCGCTAGGCGCACTGCCGAAGCGGGGATAGGAAAGGGAGGATCTTATTCCGACTTCAGGATTTCATAGCCGCCTTATAATCTCGAAGAAGAAACTGAAACTATCTAAAAAAGGAGATCTTTTAATGTTAGTTTTAAAATATTCACTAAGGTCGCGACGCTAAGACTGAACAAGGTGGCAGACCATGTAGTACGTCCGTCACAAACCGCTTTTATGAAAGGTCGCAACATCCTAGACGGGGTGGTAATCTTGCATGAGACGGTCCACGAACTACATACTAAAAAGTTGAATGGGGTGATCCTGAAAATTGATTTTGAAAAAGCTTATGATAAAGTCAAATGGTCCTTTATTCAGCAGACCCTCAGAATGAAAGGTTTTTCTGATGAGTGGCGTGCATTAATACATAGTTTCATTTCTGGTGGAAGTGTAGCCATAAAAGTCAATGATGACGTTGGTAAATACTTCCAGACCAAAAAGGGGCTTCGACAAGGTGACCCATTATCGCCAATACTATTCAATATAGTGGCTGATATGTTAGCAGTCCTGATCGAACGTGCTAAGTCTGATGGTCAGATTGAAGGGGTCATACCACATCTTTTTGATGGTGGATTATCCATTCTTCAATATGCTGATGACACAATCCTCTTTATGGAACATGACGTTGAGAAAGCTAAAAATCTTAAGCTGATTCTGTCAGCCTTTGAGCAATTATCAGGTCTTAAGATAAATTTCCATAAGAGTGAATTGTTTTGCTTCGGCGAGGCTCAACCTCAGGCATCCGTGTACGCTGATTTATTCGGTTGTGCGCAAGGCCAGTTTCCGATTAAGTATTTGGGCATTCCGATTCACTATCGGCGCTTAACAAATGCTGAATGGAAATTAGTGGAGGAGAGACTTCAAGTCCGTTTAAATAGTTGGAAAGGAAAATTATTATCCTTGGGTGGAAGATTGGTCCTCATTAATTCAGTGTTAACCAACATGGTACTGTATATGTTATCATTCTTCCAAGTACCAAAAGGAATCCTAACTCGGTTGGATTATTTCCGATCGCGATTCTTTTGGCAAGGTGATAGTGAGAAAAGAAAATATCGTCTAGCCAAATGGAGCGTGGTTTGCCGTCCTAGAGACCAAGGGGGGCTCGGTATTCATGATCTTGAGATCAAGAACAGAGCCCTACTTGGTAAATGGTTATTTAAGCTTCTTTCAGAAGAAGGGCTATGGCAAACTCTCCTTAGAAGAAAGTATGTGGGCTCGAAAGCTGTATCCCAAGTTGTGTGGAAACCTGGGGACTCACACTTTTGGGCCGGCTTAATGGCAACGAAAAAATTCTTCTTTCCACACGGGTCTTTTACTATTCAGGATGGATCTGAGATTAGGTTTTGGGAGGATATTTGGATCGGACGAGTTCCACTCAGTGTTCAATATCCTGCCTTGTATAGTATTGTGCGACACAAAGGTGATACACTGGCCAAGGTGTTGAGTTCTTCTCCACCGGATGTGTCGTTCAGAAGAAGTCTGTTTGGTCCTAGGCTAGCATCTTGGAATGCATTGCTAAATCGGCTGGACTCTGTCCACTTGACACAAGGACCGGATAAATTCCGTTGGAATGTCACCAAGAATGGCAAGTTCTCGGTTGACTCCATGTATAAAATCTTGATCCAACCTGATATACCGGTAGATAATAATAAGAAAATTTGGACGATGAAGATATCGCTAAAAACAAAGGTTTTCGCATGGTATCTTCGTCGCGGAGTAATTCTTACAAAAGATAACCTTGCAAAACGCAATTGGCATGGAAGTAAAAAGTGTGTCTTTTGTCATCAAGACGAGACTATTCAACACTTATTTTTTCAGTGCAAATTCGCCTCTTCTATATGGTCAGCTATCCAGATAGGCTCTACCTTATACCCTCCACGTAGTGTCTCGAATTTTTTCGGGGGCTGGCTGAATGGTGTGGACCCTAGGTTCAAGATGCGTATTAGGATGGCAGCGATTGCCGTGTTTTGGTCGCTATGGCTATGTAGAAATGACAAGGTTTTCAATGACAAATCTGTTTCCTTTATGCAGGTTATCTACAGGTGCACAGCTATGGTTCGTTCTTGGCTGCCGTTGCAGCGTGTGGAGCATCGGGATCTGGTTTCCGAGGCGATGGCGCGCTTGGAGGCTGTGGCCAGGGAGCTGTTCTCGCACCATGGATGGCAGCATGATCTACGGATATGCCCTCCTCTACCTTAGGCGCTCTTACAATTTCTCACTTTGATATGTAAGTCGCCTCTTTTTTATCGCTATTTGGAGACTGTTGAACTTGTGAGGCTGTGTGCACCTTACCTGTGCAGAGGCCGGGTGTAATGCTTAAAACTCTTTAAGTAATAAAAACTCCCTTTATCGAAAAAATATATCAACTACTCCAATATTCCGTAGGAAACAATTTCGAAACAAATTACAAACCTCCAAATGTTCGTATGAATCAAATGGACCCTGTGATGCAAAAGGAAAAACATGGACTTGCAAGCGCCTTAACCAAGAAAGGGAATCTCAAGTTTCTGAACTATGAAGCCACGGCCATTAAATTCAGCATTGGACAATACAGTCGACTAGCGAAAAGATATATGTTCCCATTCTATCCCTCCCTCGATCTCACTTGCCATTGACGACACCCTAGTTTTTGTTGTTCTCTAGCAATCGATCGCACGGTCTGATCGATCTCCCTCGTGCTCAGAGCTTCTCATTCGAAAAGGAAGCCCAAGCAACATCTTTTCAACGCAACACATGCATCCATGTGTGTGAGAGAGAGAGATCGGAAGGCAGAGACACACTAACAGAAGTATTTATTAAGTCAGCAGCTTAACGTACGTTTTGGGTTTTTCAATTGCATCCATGACAGTGTTTTGTGTTGGTGTGTCAGAGTGCAATTAAGAGGCTCCGACCATTTTGATTCGGCCCGTTCTTCAATGGGCGAGTTGTGCATGCATCGAACCCTATGTAAAACAACGTTGCTTGGCTTGCATCCTGTCCAAACTATATTCTGTTTCATCGATCGAACGTTCCTTAATAGTAGTTTTGTATTTGAGGGTGATGCTGAGGGTGTCGTGGACCATCGAGATATATATAGACAGTTACTGAAAATATTGGAAGTGCACAAAATAAAGATAAGGAAGATCGATTATCTACTAGCGAACTGAGCTCGGATGGTTCGTTGTGGTATAAATCAGCAATCCAAGTCGAAGTCTTAAAGTTGACATGGGTTATTTAATTCAGTATTTAAGCCGCGTTATTTTTCGGTGATAGATACGTGGTTGTCAACAACGAGACGTCTATGGTGATTTCGACAACCTCAATATATGTCGGCGCGGACTATCAGAGTTGCTCACGGGGGTATAGTCTACAGTAAAGTAGCACGCAGTCACTTTTTCATTAATATTCCATATGTCATATTTCTTCACCAATTTCCGTCCTGTAGCCGCTTCTCCTCTCTAATCGTCCTCCTCTGACCTTTCAAATGTTTCCACTGCCTCTCTCGGTGTGCTTTCATTTGCTCAGCACCATGCCGCCGACAAATCCCTCCTGTCTTTGTTCATTTTTTACTCTCCCAAATACTGAAAAATGGTTTTTTAGTAGGATTCTTGTATAGTCAAACACGCAAGAGGACTAAGACCGGGGTGAAACCATGTTTGTAATATTATATACCCAAATTAGGATGATGCCTAAATAGTTTGAGTTGTAGAAACTATTGAATTCTATATATTGGTTAGTTTTGGAACCGGAGCAATGCAGGTGCATTTTGCTAATTTTAATAAGCAGTGGAACTAGTTATGTTTTAGTTCTATTCCATTTCAAACACTAATCATGTGTTTTTTATTTACTTACGGCAATCGAGATGTCTTGTCACAATCAAGAATTGTGGTGTAATCTACTGGTGTACTAATGAAAGGTAAAAAACTCTCGAATATGTGTTACTCGGTGCCAAATAGATATTTGTTTTGAATATGACTCAAAGGATCTTTCATCAATGCATTTTGAACCCAAGAATCATCAGTACTTTTCTTGATAAGGGCATATTTGTTTTATAGGATAAAAAACACAATATTAGAGAAAACTTGATTCTTGTGTCATATTCATTCAAATTCGACGGTTTTTGATAGCATCACTGGAGAAAAATATTATTTTCAAAAGATTTCAGTGGATAGACAAATTTCTATGATATGTAGTGCAAAGAAATTATGAGGAAAAAAATCCACATAACTTAATCCTACAAATCAAATATCATAAACAGAAAAATTCTAAGGGTTCAAAATCTCTAGAGGAAGATTTTTTTAAAAACAAATAGATGAAGGCTTTTTTTTAAACAATAGAGGAAGAACTAAAACAGTACTGGTCTGCAGTCCCTCAAAAAAAAAGTACTGCTCTGCAGTGCGGTAAGCCGGTACTGCAGTGTGCATCTATTAGCTTAAGCATTTTAGCGGATTTTATACCTTAAGCAGCGTGCATCTATTGTAGTTCGGTAGGCAAAGCCCATCTACTGGAGATACTTGCGTTCCAATACACGTGACTCAAACTCGGTTCCTTTTTTGCGAGCTAATGGGCTTTTTGGCCCAGCTTTCTTATGCGACCGCGGCCGACAACACGCAGGCGCTACAACCGCAAAAACAGATAAGGAACCCCTACAAAAATTAAGGTGTTTTACAAAAATCAAGAATTTTGAATGGTAGCTTCAAGTGAAGGAAACCGCCAAACCGGGGATTAAACTTGGGAGTGATGAGTGGAAATCTGTATTGCTCTGAATGGAAATCGGCGAGATGATCTTTTTATCAAAATAAAAAAGGAAAGTCGTAGAGCACATATTAATACGAATACATAAATCGAATCAATATTTTGCACTACGATTGATATTGATTGTCAGGATCTCTCGATCTCCTTCGCAAGTAATTCTTACTTTTTACCCGTAATTGTAATCTTTGAAAACCTATTTAAAAATATTGTATATGTTATTTGTGAGACTTATATCATTTATCCCAAATCGACAAGACGGAGCCATGTGTTAGGATGACGTGGTAGCTAAGTGGACGTATTTGATATGGCGTATGAGCAGCGTGGTGCAGTTAGCCTCACCCGTCAGCGCTGACACGTAGATATTGAACGAGTTTGGTGAATTTTGAGAGAATTTGGCATAATCTGGTACACTCCTAAAGAACACACGGCGTGGTAGCGGAGTTGTCTGCGTAGTAATTGCCCTACCTTTTCAGAATGGTGGATATCATAAAAAACAAGAAAAATGATCATAATGACACAACAAAGAAATAAATATATCAGGAACAGGGTAAATGTATAACAAGTTCACACAAGCAAAAGCAAAGAACATGTCATCGGACGCTGGCAGTAGGCGAGTAAGTTGCACTGTCGTAGTGCAACTATTTACCACTACAATGTTGCCCAAAAATATTCAGAACACAAATCAAAATGGAAACGGTAGACCAAAAAAAACTCTGGAAGGAGTTAAGCTTTTTGAGAGACTTCGGGTTCAAATGATCATAACCTAAAGATCTAGAGAAGAAAGAAATTGTATAATTCATGATCGAAATACTCAACAATGATCTGCAATCATGAAATGTGTAAACTGGTAAACAACACTTGACTCTGGAAGGAGTTAAGCTTTTTGAGAGACTTTCAGGTTCAAATGATCATAACCTAAAGATCTAGAGAAGAAAGAAATTGTATAATTCATGACCGAAATACTCAACAATGATCTGCAATCATGAAATGTGTAAACTGGTAAACAACACTTAAAAAACATGAAGATCTAGAGAAGAAAGAAATTGTATAATTCATGACCGAAATACTCAACAATGATCTGCAATCATGAAATGTTTAAACTGTTAAACAACAGTTAGAAAAAAAAGAACGAAGCGCCCACCGTGGGGCTCGAACCCACGACCACAAGGTTAAGAGCCTTGCGCTCTACCAACTGAGCTAGACGGGCTTCTTGTTGTATTTAAAATTATTTCCATTAGTATTGGTAAAAGTCCAAACATTGCAACTACACCTTCAGAGGTTTTCTATCTACACAGAGATGCAGATAGCATGCTAACTTAAGGGAATATACCAATTACCAAAAAATAGTCCTGGCACATATATGCATCTGTGGCAACGTAGCAGTCACAAGCTATAGCCTATAACATAACATGCATATGGAAAAGGTCGTTTCTTCATCCTTCGAACAAACAAAAAGCAACCACCTGATCGAGCGCACAAATGTCAAAATGTGTTGGCATCGAGCGTACAACGTTTCACACATAAAGCCTAGACAAGATTTAGTGACAGTACGTTTCATGTCGATCTGTTGGCATCGAGTTGGTCCGTCCCTCCCGTCTCTTGTGCCTCACGAGTCACGACTAATCTATTGCTGCCACCACCAATTATAGCATGGAATTATGTCCAAGGCGCCAGACATATATGATCCATCTCGTCCGAATTCCGGCCAGCTACACGGTTCGTACCATGTCAGATGTCAAGGATCGATACACCATGCATCATGATTGACCTCCACCAGGAATTCATCGTGGGAACATATGGCATCAGTCGATCAGAAACGATGTGTTTCGAGAAAACCTGAAAGTTCGTCTAGAGGCTGGAAAGTTTCTTTAAGAAGAACAATTCTTCTCAGTGCCATTCGATCATTTCAGATGTACTGATCAAAGGTTGTAGCAATCGATCATGTCATGTCAATCGTCCTTTTGGTTTATATATAATTGTTCTGTTCCTATGACCTGGTGGGGAACTGAAAACGAACTTGCTGCGAGCCGGTGCCGGGATCACAGTCTAGGTGTCCATTTTTGTTGTCTAAGATCAGTGAGTAAGAATATACCATCTAGTATGTCATTTTGACGCATGTCGCCTCGACCAACACGCCTCTAAGTTTTTTCAGTAGTGAAACTAGCTAGGTACTGATCCAAATATTTACCATGTACAGTACTTCTGAAATCAGCAACAAAGAAATTCAGTCAGCAGAAACATGCATAGCCACGTACATCGATCGGGATCGGTAGGTACCATCATGTTGACTGCAAGCGACTTCAGCTCAGCCCTGGACTGGTTGGATCCAGCAAACTCACATGAAGCATACATATAGATGCATGTACCGTCGTTTTCATCAGTTATGTGTTTTCTTCTGTCACCGAATTCTTCCCGGACCAGCTTTATTTTTTAATAGAAAATAGGGGTATCCCCCATTCCATTTTTATAAAATGAAACAGAGGGCAAGAGCACTCATCATCCTTACAGCATCCAGGTCCTTATTGAGTACAAGGTCCAGGCAAACATTTTTTTTAGAAAAGGGGAAGCTACCCCAGCCTCTACATCACCATGATGCATACGGCCTTTATTGCTTTTATTGAAACAGTATCAAACACTCATACAGTACAAGGTCCAGACAAACATAGAGTAAAAGTTAACAACAGTCCCTCCAAACTACAGGAAAACACTCATACACTACAGCCAAAAGGGAAAATGGAGATCATCAGGGCGAGACTGCCCAGTTGGTGTAGCGAGCGAGGTTTTGACGGCGCTCAGCATCAGTCAGGATACATCTATCTAGCAGCGTCTGTGACTTGCACAGCGGCCGCCAACGAAGCAAGTATTTGATCACCAGAGGGACATTGTATTAATTGATTTGTTTCTTATTTGAATGTGATCTATAGGTGTGTCCATTGTATTGTGGTACTACATGTGTACATCTGCTACAACATGAAGGAGGCCCTATCTTCTCTTGGTATAGCGATTAGCAAGACATACATGATGCATCCATACATTCTAGCTAAAGAAAAAAACAGTAAAACAACAGCGGGTTCTGCAGATTCTGTAAAATAAACAAGATCTTACCGATGATGATCCAAAATGTGGGTAGTGCAGTTGCTTATGTTTGGACGTTGCGGTAGAGTAGTATACTAAATTAATTAAAGGAGGACTAAGTTGAGAAGAAACAGTAATATATTTTTGGGCTAACAAGGTGGTGGATTACAAGTCACTGTCGACCAGATTGCGTGGACATCAGGCAAAAGATGTGTAGGCCTGAAAATTACTTTAGACTCCTCACAGAAGTAAATCTATCTTTGTGAAACTTATCCTCCGTATAGCATTTAAACAGAATGGAGTAATAGAACTCCATAAGTCACGTTCGGACTCACGAGTTCACATTGGTGATTTTTTCCTTTTTTGCGGGTAGTCGAGTATTACATCTATTGGCCTTGATTATGCTTCTGATCACGTGGTGATTTCTAACACTCTCAATTTGATGCCCAAAACAAAAGCACTTAGGTTTGAAGATTAATTTTGCAAGAGTGAAATATTTTCTATAGGAAAGCAAACGAATTAGAAGATCAATACAAAGAACAGTTTGGCTGTGGATCTGGATCTCCCCCCCCCCCCCCCCTCAGATATATGGTAGTCCCAGTCCACTTAAGGAAACTTAAGATTAAATAATGGAAACTGGTTGAAGATCGTCTTGAGAAAACAATTTGGCTTGTTGAATTGGTAAATTTTTATAATATGGAGATACCTAAAGGGCTATGTAAGAGATCATATATTTTTCTTAGATCGCGTTTCGTTTCATAGAGTGATGGTCAAAAAAGAAAATATAGATTAACTTAGTGGAATATCATCTGTAGTCTGTAGACCTAAAGATCATCTAGGAAGTCTTGGAGTTGAGGTTTTAGACATGAAGAATACTTTTCTAATTAACGGGTGATTGTTTAAAATTTTACATCAGGAAGGGATTTGGCAAGTTGTTACAAAAACAAATACCTTCACTCTAAGTCGTTATCACAAGTGCAAGCAAAATCAACTGATTCTTCCTTAGTTAAGACTGATTTTTTTTCTAGATGGTTTTTTGAAGTAGGAAACGGAAAAACCACGAGGTTTTGGGAGGTTTTTCATGATTGACCACCACCAGGAACTCATCGTGGGAACATATGGCATCGATCAGAAACGATGTGTTCGAGAAAACCTGAAAGTTTTGTGCATAGACTGAAAAGTTTCTTAAAGAAGAATATTTCTTCTCAGTGCCATTCGATCATTTCAGAAGTGTACTGAATGTGTGCAGCACTCGATCGTGTCATCTCAATCGTCCTTTTGGTTTATTTAATTGTTCTGTTCCTATGACCTGGTGGGGAGCTGAAAACGAACTTGCTACAAGCCGGCTGGTGCCGGGATCTCAGTCGAGGTGTCCGTCTTTGCTGTCTAAGATCACTGAGTAAGAATATACCATCCAACATGCCACAAAAATTTCTCAGGAGAGAAACTTGCTAGGTACCAATCCCATTATTTACCATGTTTTTTGATAAAAGGAATATTAATACGAAGTTGATATCAATTATACCAAGTTGATATCAATTACACCTAGTCTCTGCAACAAATAATGTCAAGAGAGACATCAAGAATGCACATAGCCAAAAAATAAAAAAAATAAGAAAAAGAAACCCTGCCGAAACGGTTAGAGATTCGCAGCAGCAAGAACAACATGCTGCAAAACGCCGAAAGTCCGACTCAAAGACGTCGCATGCACTGTTTTGATGTGGACATCGCCACACAACTAAACCGCATGCACACAACGAGCAGTGAAGTGTCATCTCCCCATCTACGAGTACTCTCTAGAACAAGTCGCCAAATCTCGACTCGACATGAGCATGCGAGATGGTATTATTTACCATGTAGTATGTACCATCATGTTGACTGCAAGCGACTTCAGCTCAGCCTGGACCGGCAAATTCGCGTGAAGCATACATATAGATGCATGTACCGTCACTTTCATCAGATGGG
Organism: Poa pratensis; assembly: GCA_947311845.1. Lineage (NCBI taxonomy): Eukaryota > Viridiplantae > Streptophyta > Magnoliopsida > Poales > Poaceae > Poa > Poa pratensis. The sequence goes on from CAMZMU010000067.1 coordinate 17,735,322, forward strand.
TGCTTTGTTCTGTCACCGAACTCTTCCAGGACCAGCCTTATTGGGTTTTTCTTATTTGAATGTGATCTGCAGCCAGGTGTGTCCATTGTATCAATTGTGGTACTACATCTGACAAAACATGAAGGAGGTGCTATCCTCTCTTGGTAGTTGGTATAGCGATTAGCGAGACAGACATCAGTCATCCATACATGATACATCCTAGCTAAAGAAAGCAGTAAAACACCAGCGGGCTGCAGATCCTGTAAAGTAAACAAGATGTTACCGATGATGATCCTTGCTTATGTTTGACGCTGAGGTAGAGTAATATACTAAATTAGTTAAAGGAGGACTATGTTGAGAAGAAACAGTAATCTATTTCGGGCTAACAAGGTGGTGGATTACAAGTCACTGTCGACCAGATTGCGTGGACATCAGGCAAATCCACAAAGATGTGTAGGCTTCTGAATATTACTTTAGACTCCTCACAGAGCCAAACCTATCTTTCTGAAACTTATCATCTTCATAGCCTAGCTTTAAACAGGATGGAGATATAGAACTCTATCAATCGTGTACGTTCGGACTGACGAGTTCACATTTGGCGTGCATTACTTTAGGCTAGTTTTACCGTACCTTTTACTGGCACCCTCTTGTGACTAGTATGAATTCATATCAATGGCTTAGATGAAGACGGAGATTAGGCCCATCCGGCCCAGTAAGCCGGTATTCTGTTTTTTAAGTAGCGAAGCGGTAAAAAACGAGTGCGACTAAAAAAAGAGTACCCTTCGCAAAGGGAAAATACGGAGCGTGCGAGCGCAGCACGTGGCGGCCTGACAGACCTCCGTCAGTGAAGAAAACGAATTTGGCTACCTTGCGTAGGGGACCACCGCCCTGCTTTTGCGTACGACCGAATTTGGCTACCTCGCGTACGAGACCACCGCCCTGCTCGTTTGCGGACGATCGAAGCCCCCGCGGATCGCTGGCCTCACGCGCGTACGACCGCGCGGAAACCACCGCGAGCTAGTTGTACAAACCGCGGTCGATGGTTCTGGTCGCGTACATCCATCGCGAAGCCCCAGGAGCAGGAAAAAAGAAGCCCCCGCATGACGGCGGGCACCTTGCTTCTGTACATCCTCGCATGTGCTATATGTACGTGAAAATGAAGATGTACATATCTACACGTAAAATCTAAAATTCTGAGATGTACAAATATACAGAACAGGTTGTACAGCTACACAAATTAACTTGTACAACTAAAAAGACACAGATTGTACAACTACACATACACAGGTTGTACAACTACATAACATATATTGTACGACTAGACAGACACAGATTGTACAGACACAGGTTGTACAACTATATAGACACATGTTGTACAACTAGACAGACACATGTTGTACAGACGCAGTTCGTACAACTAGACAGACACATATTGTACATACACAGGTTGTACAACTATATAGTCACATGTTGTACAACTACGCAGACACAATTTGTACAGACACAGGTTGTACAACTATACAGACACAGGTTGTACAACTATACATAACAGGTTGTACAAAAAAAAAAGTTTCTCGGAACCTATCAATATGGGATCTAGTTTTGAATATCTCGACGCGAGGAGTTCAGAAGTGAAAACGGTTCGTAATTTGGATAATCGGTTTCAAGATATTTCATTTTTGTAAACGAATCTCAAAAATAAATGCACGAACAGCCTCCGCCCGTGAGAATCAGAAAATTCCCCCAAAACTCTCTCGTGTTGCCACTTGTCGCAAATACAAGCACCCACATGGACCTTGGGAGGGAGAAGCCGACACTTGTCGACACAGCAGCGCGCGGGTTCCCTTTGCGAAGGGAACCCTTTAATTAGTGATTTCGGTAAAAAACCGAGCGATGGAGCAAGCAAACAGCCGTTTCTCCTCCTTTTCTTTTTCTTATCTCACACAATCTTCGTTGACCAGCCCGGCCTTTCTCGTTTTCCAGGCCGACCGCTTCTCCTTTGTTTTCTTCTTGGACAACAGCGCTTGGATGCCTGCCCGCCTTGATCTTCCGCAGTAGCTGTTGCACACCAACGCCACCTACCAGCGCCCCCAGCGCCTCCACTTGCTGCAGCGACAGCATGTCAAGCAGTTCATCCAGCGCCAGGGGCAGCTCTCCCGTGAGAGGGATAGGAAGGAGCAGCATGTCAATCTCTGCCTCGACGTCCGCACCCCTCTGCGAAAGAGGAACTCGAACTCGTGTTGTTTCTGTCCCAACCAGAGCGTCACCATATCATTCATGTGCGCGTCGGGCAGGTCGCTCACGTTATGGTCAGGCTGATCCGGTCATCTCCAAACTATGTCTACGACAACCACCTGAGACCTATAATCCTAGCCATGTCGACAGAGAGCCCTTACTCGCTCTCGTTCCTCCCCAATCCATTGTCGAAAACCTGAGGGCATGCCACTGTGCATGCCCATTCCTACTCGCCTCGGATCCTCTCGACCTCTATTATCTCTCTCTGGAACATGTAGATATCATGTGATCACCAAGGCGCTACTTTCCTCCCTCCCAATCGGACGCGAGCTAGACCGGCCATGTCCGCCATGGATGCAGTTCACGGTGCTCCAGCCCCCGGCTATTTAAGGCCACCCTCTTGCTCCATTTCAATGTGCGCTACCTCCAGTCCAATTTAATCTAGCCCTAGGGCTCCCCACTCCCACTGTACCTTGCTCAGTCCCTGAATCGACCAGAAGCTCCGCCGTGGGCATCTCGGCGTCGATCCGTCGGTACAGAACATACTAGAGCGGTAGAGCCTCTTGTTTCTTCCTATTGCATCCTTGAGCTCCCAGACTCACACTGAGGAGGGCATACCAGCGCGGAGGAGAGGGCGTGACGACCGGCCGACCAGAGAGGCGGCCTGGCGGCGAACATCGACGTGGTGCCGTGGCCACACACGCGAAGCAACGGTGGGAGGGGCACGCGTGGAGCTTGTCCCGCTCGTCGATGACGACTGCCTCCGCATCAACCGTGTCACTAGCCTCGACAGCACCAACGCCGCCGACGCACTCAGCTCCGGACCAAAATGTGAATTTGTCTCGGGCCGGCACCCATCTAGCGTTTTGGGCCAGGGCCCATCAACGGGAGGTGACGAATTAGGCACCAGTATGAGTTGTACTACTCCAGTTTTAGCACCGGTATGAATTCGTCTGGCCCTTGGATGGACAAAAATAAGTGGTTGTTATTGATTTGAGGGTACCACAAAACCCCTCTTACTTTATTTGTGGGTAGATGTGCATTACTTCTATTGCCCTTGATTATACTTTTGACTGTGTGGTGATTTATAACACTCAGAGTTGTGATTTCAAATCAAAAGCAGTTTGAATTGTGAATAACACATGTGTTTGTAGTTTTTGTTTCTTTTAATATTTTCTTCTGCACCTTTGCACACATTAAGCCTTTTGAGGTTTATTAATTTAAAGCCGGTATATGGCCTTCTATTAAAAATACACACGTGCATCTAGGATCCGTAGTGCACCCCGACCGCTCTTGAAGAAGACATGACAAACAGGCTTATTAAGAAAAAAACTTAACGGAGAATAATTAGCAAAAAGTTACCTAAATATCTATTAGACATTGATATGAACCTGGATAGTTGGATAAGCATAGTATCTCACACTTAATCCCGTTACACAAAGGGACAGTGTGTCACAACTAGGATCCGAGAGCGAATGTCTAATAGATCCTTATGTAAAGACGAAAATTAATTTTGGCTAATAGATATCTGGGAGTCCCCAATTTACTTAAGAAAACTTAAGATGGAGAATGGAAGCTGGTTGAAGATCGTCTTGAGAAAACAATCTTGCTTCTTGAATGGGTACATTATTATAATATGGAGATCGTCTGGTTCTAATTAACTCGGTGCTTACTAGATCACCAATGTTCATGTTGTCTTTCTTCGAAATGAAAAAAAACCTGGTGTGCTTGGTGGTAGCTACACACCCTTGTGTTGACCGACACATATGCGCAACGATAAATATATTACTGGAGGGGACCGGGATGTCACTATTAGAGTTTATAGCATATTACAAAGTGATTTGAAAATTTTGAAGCCCTTCCCCATCCGTTATGATTATTTTTAATAGTCAACGCACTAGCTTACATCTTTAGGACCAATTTGTTTTTCAAAATTATGAAACCAATTTTCCAGACCAAAATTCGTGCTTTACTAGAAAAGCAAAACAAGAAACAATGGGTACATATAGCTTGCATCGCTGCATCACACCATGATGTGTTACTACCACCATGACTAGAAAATCATCTCTCTTCTTGGAAATATCTAAAGGGCTACATATAAGAGATCATTTGTTTCTTAGATCGCGTTTCATTTCATAGAGTGATGGACACAAAAGAAAAATATAGATTAATTAAGTGGAATATCATGTGTAAAAGTCTAGGAGTTGAGTTTTAGACATGAAGAATATTTTAATTAGCAAGTGGTTGTTTAAAATTTTACTTCATTGATACGTCTCAAACGTATCTATAATTTTTGATGTTCCATGCTGATATTATATCAATTGCTACATGTTTTGGTTACACTTATATCATTTTTATGCATTTTCTGGGACTAACCTATTAACAAGATGCCACAGTGCCAGTTCCCTGTTTTCTGCTGTTTTTGGTTTCAGAAAATCTATTAAGGAAATATTCTCGGAATTGGACGAAACAAAAGACATCGTCAATAATATCACGAGGAGATCACGGAGTCCAAAGGGGAGTCGGAGCAGACCCACCAGGGGGCCACGCCACACTAGGGCGCGGCCCAGGGTGGGCCCGCGCCCCCCTATGGCGTGGTGGCCCCCCTCGGCCACCGACGCCGCCTCTTCGCCTATATATTCTCCGCGACGCGAAAACCCTATTACGGTCGATCATATTCCACGAAAAGTTCCGTCGCGGCCGTCATCGTCAATCTCAGATCGGAGGAGTTCTGAAGCTCTTCCCGGCACCCTGCCGGAGGGGAGATCATCACCGGAGGGCTCTACATCACCATGCCTGCCTCCGGAGTGATGCGTGAGTAGTCCACCCCTGGACTACGGGTCCATAGCAGTAGCTAGATGGTTGTCTCTCTACCTTGTGCCTCCATGTTTAGATCTTGTGAGCTGCCTAACATGATCAAGATCATCTTATTGTAATGCTAGATGTTGTGTTTGCTGGGATCCGATGAATATTGATACCATGTTTATTCAAGTTGTTTATCTATGTGCTCTTGATCTTGCATGCTCTCCGTTGCTAGTAGATGCTTTGGCCAAGTAGATGCTTGTGACTCCAAGAGGGGGTATTTATGCTCGATAGTGGGTTCAGTCTCTAGATATCTGGATCAGTGACAGAAAGGTCTAAGATGGTAGATGTGCTGTTGCTACTAGGGATAAAACATTGGTGCAGTGTCCAAGGGCACTTGTATTGATTACATTACACACTTTACTTCATGCAATAATCTGTTGTTAGCAACTTAATACTGAATAGGATGCGGATGCTGCCTTGAAGGTGGATTATTTAGGCATAGATGCGGTTGGAATAACGGTCTATGTACTTTGTTGTAATGCCCAACTAGATTTCATAGTAGACATCTTGGCATGTATTGCATTGTTATGCCCTCTCTATTTGTCAATTGCCCAGCTGTAATTTGTTTACCCAACATGCTAGTTATCTGTTCTGAGAGAGACACCACTAGTGAACTGTGGACCCTGGTCCAATTTCCTCATACTGTTTACACAACCTGCTGCAATCATCTGTTTCCTGTTACTTGCTGTTTTCCTGCTGTTTTCCACACCATACGTTTAACTCTTTGTTTCTGCAAGACCGGAGAGATTGACAACCTCTCTGTTTCGTGTTGGGCAAAGTTCTGGTTTGTGTCTGTGCAGATTCCACGTTGGTGCAAGCTCCCTAGCGCCAGGGGGAGTCAACATCAACAACCTTCCGATAGATCGTCAAGTCCTACTGGATTGATAACCTTGGGTAGATTTTCAAGGGAAAACTTCTGCTGTCTACATCATAACCTTCCTCTTGGGGTTCACCAACACGTAGCCATCAAGCTGTTTTCTGGCGCCGTTGCCGGGGACTTGGAGGCTATTGGAAAGGGGAGTCTCTCAGTTCCAATCTCTTTACTTTGTTTTTTGTCTTGTTTTAGTTTTGTTTTGCTTGCTGTTAAAAATCAAAAACCAAAAAAATTAGTTTCTTGCATCTAGTTTATTTCGGTTTGTTATTATGTCTAGTTGTTTACTTGCTATCAATGGCTTCTCTCTTTGATACTAAATATTATTGGCACGGTGGGTTCACGGAGGAACATCAAACTTATTATGAGGAATACCGCTTGTCTCAAAAAGGGAAACATCTATGGGAACAAATAAGTAGATTGAATTATTTTGCTAAAACTTGTGTTCTACATTTGATGAATCCTACTGCTTTAATGAATCTTTTTGTTGTAGAAGGCATAAACACCTCCCTTTCCAATGTGATTATAATGATAATGAAACCTTGGCTGCTTATGCTAAAGGAAACTATGACTTTGGTAATCTTGAACAAACTGAAGAATTTGTTGTTTTTAAGGGTGCTTATGAAATTGCTGGTTATATTCAAGATGATGATTCTCCTTATAAATCTGAGAATTTTTCTATACTTGGTTACTGCCTTGAATATTACAATGACAATCCTTATATCACTAAATTTCTTGAGAAAACTTATTCTCCAGAACAACTTGCTTCTTTTCAGGGACCTATGGAAGAAGAAATTGCTGAAACTGTGATCTCATTGGATGAAAAAGAGGAGGAGAGTGAAGAACAAAAGGAGGATCTACCTTCTAATGATAGTAACTCTTTAACTCTTACATTATATGATTACCCTCCATGCCCACATAAGGAGGAAAAATGCTATATTGTTGAATGTCATGATTCTATTGAAATATCTCCTTTTGATAAATTTGAAGTAACAAGCTCCTTGACTCAAGAAAAGGAAATTGCAGAAAGTAAAAATGTGCTCCCTAATGTTATATATGATAATGCTCTTGATGATGGTCCTATATTGGCTAATGATATTTATTATACTATTATTGTCAAAAGTGGGTTTGATAACCCCACTGTTTTAGAGCTTAATAAAAATTATGTGTTTGTAGATCATGAAAAGCATGCTTTATGTGATAGTTATATTGTTGAGTTTGTTCATGATGCTACTGAAAGTTATTATGAGAGAGGAAAATATGGTTGTAAAAGTTTTCAAGTCACTAAAACACCTCTCTTTATGTTGAAAGTTTTGAAGCTATATTTGTTTCATCTTTCTATGCTAGTTGCTTTATGCTTCAATAATTTATTTTGTTACAAGATTCCTTTGCATAGGAAGTGGGTTAGACTTAAATGTGTTTGATATTTGCCTCTTGATGCTCTCTTTTGTTTTTCAACTCTTATTCTTATGAGAGCATCATTAAAATCTTCTAGCCTAGCTAAAAGGCATTAAAAGAAAGCGCTTTTGGGAGGCAACCCATTATCTTTTATTTTCAGTATTAGTCAAGGATGCTTGTTTACCTCTGTAGCAACTCCTTTGTATCTTTTATTTGCTGTTTTGTTGTGCCAAGGAGAGTTACTAATGCAAAGTTGGTTTTATTTTCGGGACTGCATTGGGACAGATTGCTGTTCGTCACCGTTTAATTCAGTAGAAAATCAGAAAAAATCGAAAAATGCTGAAACTTTTTGTGCATGTTCCTGATGATGTTACGCAACTTTCATTATTTCAAAAGTTCTTCATCTGAGCATCGTAAGTGCCTCGAAAAAATTCGTCATTACAGACTGTTCTGGTTTGACAGATTCTGTCTTTTATTTTGCATTCTCTCTTTTACAAGTTTTTAAGTGGTTTCTTTTCGTGTAAAAGTGCCCACTTGAGCCTAGTAACAGTGGCTAATGTTTAAAATAGTTGGCTTGTGAGTTTTGTCTTTGCTAGAACTTTGAAGTATTATCTTTTAGTGCACTAACCTGCTAATGAGAAAAGCTGTTAAGTTTTGGTGTGAAGGAAGTTTTCAAGTGTTGATAGAGGAGAATGATATTACATGATCAAGAAGAGTGAAGAGCTTAAGCTTGGGGAGGCTTACCTCCCCAGCATATTTCAAGAAGACTCAAGCATCTAAGCTTGGGGATGCCCAAGGCATCCCCTTCTTCATCTACAAATTATCAGGTCATCTCTAATGGTGCTATATTTTTATTGCTTCATGCTAGTGTACTCTTCCTTGGAGCGTCAGTGTGTTTTTGTTTTCAGTTTGTTTTGTTTTGTTTGCTGTGCTATACTTGTTGGATCCTAGTATTCATGTTTGGGAGAGAGACACGCTCCACTTTTTCATTAGAATACTCTTGTGCTTCACTTATACTTGTTGAGTATTCCTGTCTAGTTGCTGTTATTGCTTTAGCTCTCAGTTTTTCATGTATCTCTTGTTAGAGCTTTCAGTTTCTTTTGAAGAAAGTACTCTCTTGCTTCACTTATATCTGTTTGGAGAGTTGTCAAATAAGTTGATTGGTGTTTGGTTGGACCAGAAAAATGCTATGCATGTGGTAGTGGTATAAAATGCTTACATGAATCTTTTTAGATCGTTGTCTTGAGTAATTTGATGCTTGCCAATTGTTTTGAGCTGTCAAGTAATTAATGTTTAAGCTTGTGCATCATGTAAGTAATGGCTATTAATGAAGAACTACTATAAGGATTTTCTGCTATAATAATCTGTTGCATAATTGGAAGTCCATAGTAGTCTAGATAATTTTTGGATGAAGGCTATGTGTTAACAAGGAAGACAGTGGGTTGTGTTTTATGTACACTCTTGCTATTCCAGTTGATAATGATGTTTGCTTATAATAACCTTGCTAGCCTAAACTCTGTACTAAGAGGGAATGCTTCTTGTACATCCAAAACCTTGAGCCAAATCCATGCCACCTGTGTCCACCATACCTACCTATTATGTGGTGTTTTCACCATTCCAAGTAAATTTCTTCATGTGCTATCTACTAACTACTCAAAACAATTTCCTTTTTGTGTCACTACTTGAAAAGCTCATAAGGACGTAGATAGGTGGTCTTTATTTCCTGGTTGATCAAATTTTACACACCTGGACTAGTGGCATATACATCCGCTTATCCAATAATTTTGCAAAAAGAGCTGGCAACGGGGTGCCCAGTCCCAATTAATTACAACTTTAACCAAACAATTCTCTTCACATCTTTTTGCCCCTGATTCGTCAGTCAAGCAATGTTCACAAGTGTGTAAACAAAAGAGAAGAGGGATGATCTGCCCGCTGGTAGAAATAACGTCCTTCATGGGAGCCGCTCTTGTAAAGTTTGATCAACTAGTGAAGTAGAGTATTGCCTATTTGCTGATTTGTTGACACCTGTATACACCATTACCTTACAAAACAATATTTTATGCTCTCTATATGCCTTCGGGAACTACAGCTCTAGCACATGATGTTAATCCCTGCTTCCCTCTGCGAAGGGCCATTCTTTTACTTTTATGTTGAGTCAGTTTTCCCACTTCTTTCTGTCTACTTAAGCAAACATCATTGTCAACTCCAGTATAACAGTTTTTACATAACTTTGTGTTTGGTTGATCATATTCTTTGCATTGACATTATCTATATGATATACATGTTGAAAGTTGAAGCAAAAGCTGAAGCTATTATCTTCCTTTGTGTTGATACAAACACTTTCATGTTGAGAATTATTGCTGCTGTGAACTAACTATTATGTTAGACTATTATATCTCTAAATGTTTTATAGTATTATTCATGAAAGTTTGCACTTGTGTGATCACTTATGTTTACTCTTTATTTACTTGCTTGCAAACTATAGACCATTGGCTTGGATCACTTCATTCAGATCATGTGCATTACATTGTTATTTGATCAAAGATTGTGTTGGTAGCATGTCACTTCAAAAATTATCTGTTTTTATCGTTTACCTACTCGAGGACGAGCAGGAACTAAGCTTGGGGATGCTTGATACGTCTCAAACGTATCTATAATTTTTGATGTTCCATGCTGATATTATATCAATTGCTACATGTTTTGGTTACACTTTATATCATTTTTATGCATTTTCTGGGACTAACCTATTAACAAGATGCCACAGTGCCAGTTCCCTGTTTTCTGCTGTTTTTGGTTTCAGAAAATCTATTAAGGAAATATTCTCGGAATTGGACGAAACAAAAGACATCGTCAATAATATCACGAGGAGATCACGGAGTCCAAAGGGGAGTCGGAGCAGACCCACCAGGGGGCCACGCCACACTAGGGCGCGGCCCAGGGTGGGCCCGCGCCCCCCTATGGCGTGGTGGCCCCCCTCGGCCACCGACGCCGCCTCTTCGCCTATATATTCTCCGCGACGCGAAAACCCTATTACGGTCGATCATATTCCACGAAAAGTTCCGTCGCGGCCGTCATCGTCAATCTCAGATCGGAGGAGTTCTGAAGCTCTTCCCGGCACCCTGCCGGAGGGGAGATCATCACCGGAGGGCTCTACATCACCATGCCTGCCTCCGGAGTGATGCGTGAGTAGTCCACCCCTGGACTACGGGTCCATAGCAGTAGCTAGATGGTTGTCTCTCTACCTTGTGCCTCCATGTTTAGATCTTGTGAGCTGCCTAACATGATCAAGATCATCTTATTGTAATGCTAGATGTTGTGTTTGCTGGGATCCGATGAATATTGATACCATGTTTATTCAAGTTGTTTATCTATGTGCTCTTGATCTTGCATGCTCTCCGTTGCTAGTAGATGCTTTGGCCAAGTAGATGCTTGTGACTCCAAGAGGGGGTATTTATGCTCGATAGTGGGTTCAGTCTCTAGATATCTGGATCAGTGACAGAAAGGTCTAAGATGGTAGATGTGCTGTTGCTACTAGGGATAAAACATTGGTGCAGTGTCCAAGGGCACTTGTATTGATTACATTACACACTTTACTTCATGCAATAATCTGTTGTTAGCAACTTAATACTGAATAGGATGCGGATGCTGCCTTGAAGGTGGATTATTTAGGCATAGATGCGGTTGGAATAACGGTCTATGTACTTTGTTGTAATGCCCAACTAGATTTCATAGTAGACATCTTGGCATGTATTGCATTGTTATGCCCTCTCTATTTGTCAATTGCCCAGCTGTAATTTGTTTACCCAACATGCTAGTTATCTGTTCTGAGAGAGACACCACTAGTGAACTGTGGACCCTGGTCCAATTTCCTCATACTGTTTACACAACCTGCTGCAATCATCTGTTTCCTGTTACTTGCTGTTTTCCTGCTGTTTTCCACACCATACGTTTAACTCTTTGTTTCTGCAAGACCGGAGAGATTGACAACCTCTCTGTTTCGTGTTGGGCAAAGTTCTGGTTTGTGTCTGTGCAGATTCCACGTTGGTGCAAGCTCCCTAGCGCCAGGGGGAGTCAACATCAACAACCTTCCGATAGATCGTCAAGTCCTACTGGATTGATAACCTTGGGTAGATTTCTCAAGGGAAAACTTCTGCTGTCTACATCATAACCTTCCTCTTGGGGTTCACCAACACGTAGCCATCATTCATGAAGGGATTTTGGCAAGGTTTACGAAAACAAATACATTCACTCTAAGTCGTTATCACAAGTGTAAGCAAAATCAGCCGATTCTTCCTTTTGTAGAGGTCTTATGAGAGTTAAGGCTGATTTCTTTTTTAGAGGAGCTTTTGAAGTAGGAAACGGAAAAAAAACCACAAGGTTCTGGGAGGATACTTGGTTAGGGAATACACCGCTCGTACTTCAATATCCGTCCCTCGTGATCAATAGAAGGAACTGTAGATGCCCCAGTCTCTTTCCAACCCCTAGCGGCATCCTCTAAAGACAAACTGGCTAGCACAGTTGTCCAGGAATCATTTGCAAAACCTCAAGAATTTACATAATTCACCAACGGTTTTCTCATTAGCGCCACTGAGATAGAGACAAACATTGAGAACAAAAAAAACTTGTCTCAAGGTTACAAGACAATTCATTAGCCCGAGGACCACTCATCAAGCTGAAGCTACCTCCTCCCAGCCCCATGATGATTGAAAATGTCAAATGCTCCAACATGAGCAACCACCAGATCTGGCTCAAGTCCTATCAAACCTTGCAACAAATCAGGAACTCATCATGAAGATTCAAGTCAAGCTAGCTACAGATAACAACCATGAACTGTATGCAATTCATGAAATTCTACTCGTCATGACGCTCAGCTCAACCACATCAACAATGACAGAAGCAAACCGTTCAAGAGCGACATGAACAATCGGAACTTCTAAACAAAAATATGCAAGATGGTAAGCCATGTGAGGCCTTGAACTATGCAAATTTTACAAGCTACAAATAGTCCTTTGCCAGCCTTAAGTGCCCCCCTCCTCATCTCCAAACAATGGACGGTGAAATCTCAATTTTTCGATTATTTTGCTATTTGAGTATCTAAAAGATACGGCGGGGGGGGGGGGGGGGGGGGGGGGGGGGGGGGGGGGGGGAGGTAACCTTCAATAGAGACTGTGCCGAATGATTCAATGTTCAAGGGTAAGGATTGATATTTTGAAAGGAAGTAGGAAGCTACAGGACCTGTTACTAGATGCAAGATCTCGCTTTATTCTGTTATTCTTGTAATGGTCTATCTAACATAAATTGTGATGTTGTGCTACTCCTGTCCAAGACACGTTGAACCTTATTTTTATATGCATGTTCTTACTCTAGGTACATTATAGTTTTGTGCATATCTTACACAATGCACCCCACGGACTTAAAGATATATAAGGGAGCTCTTTATGACCTCAAACTTGCACTTGCATTCAAATGCGAACTCAAATGGACTGGACGTCAATTTTGGGTTTCTGACGTCAGTTGTGATTTTCTGACCCACTAACTCGACCCCAAAAAATCGTGGAGGCCCAAGCAGCCCATGTGGCAGAAGCCCCAGTGTTTATGCGAGTCAATGACTGGCAGATGCAGCGGATGATCGTCACCAACCTGCATTCTCGCTGACGTCGTGGGCCCGCCGTGTCTCAGCTGAAGTGACGTCAGTTCAAAAGTGAGGTCCAGCGAGGGTGCAACAAAAGTGGCGCGGGCCGAGAAAAAGCACAAAGAACCAAAGACGCTCACAAATTAAGATGGAGAATACTAGCAAAAGAAAAACAAACTGGCTAGAGCTGCCAGACACAATGAATATTAAGCGCAGCGCATCACGTACGGCCTACACCCTCGAAGAAAATAATTGCATGTGGCGGCGTCTTTTGAGAGAGGGAACGCTGTTCATCTGACCCTGAACTGTACAAGGAGAATTTTTTCAATTTTCAAACCGTTCCATCCAATGTAGGGCTGGTACTAGAGTTGCTTCTGACTGCCTGTCGGCCAGAATCTCCATCTCCATTTCACAGCTTGCTAGCTGGACCAATGTAGTTATATTGGATTCTTGTACCTGCTAGCAAGCACTAGTTTTTGACCGTAGCTTAATTTTTTTTAGTAACAATGCTTAGGACACATCCTAGGATTTTCCACAAGCCTACTCTCGTGGTATTACATTGCTCAAAAAGTTTGCCCCGGAACTGTAGCTTAACTGTGTCTAGTGTACGTAGTTCAATTAGTATACACGATCTATCAATTTATGCAAATACATGCGATAAGAACTACAAAAAGAAAAGTATCCCGTGAACCACCAAGTATTTTGTACGTCCATGCCATTTTGGAGAAGAGTCATAGATTATACGTCTATGATCAGAAAGAACAATGGAACAGCTAGCTGGTGCGTCAGTTGCTCATTTGATATTATGCATTATTGAGCCATTCCTAGATAGAAATATAATCGCATCTCTAGGATTGAGACTACTCCCATCGCATGTGTGCCCTACAAATCTTCTGCAGAATATATGTAACTCGTATGTATATTAAAGTATGTATGAGTATGTCAAATAGTGTATGAGCTCTTTTTTTTGAACGGAGTGGATGAGCTCAAGTCGATTAAAATCTTTACTTGCGGAAAAGTGTTTTTGCTCCAGGGCACAGTGCTCCTGGTGTTTTAAAAAAGCAAAAAAAAAATTAGAGCTTCAGAAAAATCTGAAAATAATTCCAAATGTAGCAAATGATGTATTCTACAAATGTGCAACATATCAATTTTAAATACATTTTATTCTGAGCTACACAAAAAATTTCTAATAAATTAGATTTTGAAAATAAGCTACTTAAATCACACTTTTGTCTTTTTGCGTAACTCAAAATACAAAGTATTTGAAGTTTATTTTTGGCAAGTTTCTAGAATACACCAATGAGGACATTCATGATTGTTTTCAGAATTTTTTGAAGCTCGTGAATATTTTTTTCGAGTTTTTGAAGGCCAGGATCACTGGTGCCGGAAGCACGAAATCTCCACTGACTTGCTTGCTGCTTTTCTGGGTCAAGATTTCCAGATCACCTATGCCAACTTATGTATATTAATAAAACTGAAGCATCTATGTGTGTGTGTCTGAAATGAAAATATAGTTTCTTTACATACTTATACGCAAAAGAAAAAAAGTAGCATATCTAACAGAATAAACGCCTAAACATTTTAAAATGTCTCACTTGAAATCTCCATTGCACCTTTATTTGATGTTATATATATCAAAAAACTTCATGCACATTGGTTCTAACTAGTCCATACTCCATAAGATTGGGAGCTCGATAGAAATGAATCTTATATGTACACTTAATATTGGATCATTTTTCTAGGTCTATGTGTGAGCTCCATATGTAATATTGAGCAGTGCAACCTTGGCAAGCAATCGCAATAAAAACTCCAACTCTCCAAGTGTCAATACACAACTGATCAAGACAACAAGACATATCGTACCGGCAACCAGAAATGAGAAAAGGAAGGCGATGAGATCACAAAAAACAAAAACAGAAGGAAACCGAAAGGAAAAGACGAGGGACGGCATTGCACTTGGAAAAGAAGTAAGCTGACAACGGAAGGAACTATAAGGATTCGAGAAAGCTTATGTTATACTGATATATCTCGTATCGATGCTGACATGTGATGTCCAACTTTTTATGTATGTGTATACCGCTTTGTGTGTTCATACATTCACACCACGTCTAAATAGTTAAATCCTACAACTATTGTTAACTATACTGCTCATAGCCTTCGAAGTCAAAGCAAAAAAACCTTATTTTCTTCCTTCTCCAAGGACACCCCAACTAATGGTGTACGAATATACATAACTAAGGCCTCGGCAGCCACTGTGTTCGTAAACATGTACGTCCCTTTCTGAATAGTGTCATATGAGACTGAAATGGTGATGAATGGGACCAAGAAAATGGAGAGGAAAGAATGGAATATAATAATGGACAAGATTAGGGAAGGCACTAAGACAAATGGTGATCGATTTCTAATCAGCAGGACCCATGGGGGTAGCCATTCATACCAATGTGGCCCTATTGCACTCAAATCAACAAATAGTGAAGCTTAATTCATCAGAACAAATTAAGCAAAGAACCTTATCTTTCGATTATTCTGGAAATTTTCTTATTTTCCTAGTTAGTGCAGAGATTTTTTGATGTGCTCCGTTCTGTCATGGTCCCTACGAACCCTTACCCTCTCTTTCTTATACATTATATCCAACATATCATAACAAAAGTAATTATAATAACAAACAACTAAAAATTATAATGGTGCAGGATTAGAATTTGGATCATTTGGATGTGATGGAATAAGCAAACGGGTAAATTAATGGTCTACACTTCTCACGCTGATCCTTCTGCCGCCTCCTTCCCTCTCGTCGTCGGCGTCGTCGTCGTGGCTGCTGCGGTTGTTGTCGTACTTGTAGCGCCGACGCTACTACTTCGAGTTGGGGGAGTAGAAGGAGATGCCGGCGTCGTCTGGCGTTGCTCGGCAGACTGTGACGGCTCGTCCTCGTCATCCTCGCCGCCTCCCGACGTGCCTGCCGCCTCAGCCGCGGTGACCACTGGAGGCGGCGCCGTGGGGGCGGCCGTGCTTCCGCGCTTGCGCTTCTTCTTCTCGTAGGGGATCCCCCGCGCCTTGGCCTGCGCCTCGCGCACCTCGCGCAGGTAGATGCTCACGGCGCGCGCGGCGAAAGGGTTGGACTCGGGGCGGCCGCCCGACTCCTCGTAGGCGGCGCGGAGGCGGCCGATGAGCGCGTCGAGGCTGCCCCATGCCTGCCGGAGCGGGCACGCGCACGGCGCCGGCGGTTTGGGATGGCCGAAGTAGGCGCAGCCGTCGGCGTGCACCTTGGTCTTGCCGAACTGGTCGAGTACTTGAGGAACTCGATGACGTGCGCGCCGCTGCAGCGGGGCAGCGTCAGCGGCGGCTTGTGGTTGCGCAGGTACTGCAGGAACGTGTTCCAGTCGCGCCGCTTCTGTGACTCGTACCGGCTCAGGCCCGCCGGCACTGGCTGCTGCTGCGACAGAGGCTGCGGCTGCAGGTGCTCCTGCACTACAGCATGCTGGCCTTCGGCTCCTGCTCCTTCCTGCGGCTTCGCCTGTTGCTTCTCTTCTTCTGCTTTCTCGACGGCAACCGAGGATGACGACGGTCCAGCCTCCTCCGGCGTACTCGATCCCTCGCCGGGAGCCGGCTCCATAGCTGCACGTTGGCTCTCTGTTCTATCAGTGTTCTCTCTCTCCTCGTACGTGGTTTCTTGTTTGTCGGCAGGAGCGGGGGGAGGGAGAGAACCTACCTAGCTAGGTAGCTAGAGAGAGAAGGGAATGTAATGGGTTCAGGTGGGAGAGGTAGAAGAAGACTTGTTGGCAGTGTGGTGTGGCATCCTTTGCGGCTTTTGTCTTTGGTTGCGTTAATAGCGTCTCCACTACACACTGTCGAGTGTCGAGGCGAGCTATTATGCTGATCATTTTCTTTATCTTATATAATCATGGTTCTTAGTGTTCGGCATAAGTACCCGTCCTTGTTGTTCCTTTGTGTTTGTATATGTGAGCTAGTGATTCTTTTCTTCATTTTTTTCTCTTTTCATTCGTATATTTGGAAATGGAGAAGCATCGGACCATGCAGCGCGTGGTTATATGTTTAGTTCTGCGTACCGGCACTGAACTCTGTATTCTACCTATCGGTGATTTTTTTAATTATGAAATCGGAGGGTTCACACTCTAGCTCTCTTTTTGTCTTTTTCTTTTTTGAAAAAGATCATGTCCTTGTTGTTCCTGCGGCCAGTTGAATACATATATAGTACTAGTTCTCTATGAAATTCCTTCAAATTTTCGTGATGTTTCGCTTCGTAGTAGACTCTTACTTTTTGTTGCGTAGGTGTACTTTTGTTTTATTTCATAGCTGCTTTTGTTCTTTTTCACATATAATTTCGGATTTATTGTTGCAGCCGAGAAAAGTGACCTGGCAGAGTAGGGTGAGGTACGTGTTGTGTATGACCCCACTAGCTAGCTTAAAGATACACGCCATGATATTTGGTACATATAGCATCATCAATTAGTATGTGAGCTCAGAAAATAAATTAGTACTACTCCCTCTTATCCGGATTTAGTGTCGTAGAAAACTAACTAAGCACGTACAAATCGTAGCTCAACTAGCGACAATATTTTAGGATCAGAGAGAATACTAATTTGGAGATTCCATTGGGATATTGTAACAAAATTGGGCTGGGTTCTGTGTATCCACTGAGAGTAAAAATGTTTTGTTGATTGTACATCTTGATGCGACGGTTAAGCCAATAAAATTTGCTTATAATTTTTTTCTTGTGCGAACATATGAAGCATTAAGGTTACTGTAACAATCAGTGATGCACACATACTCCCTCTACTGCTGCAAAATTGTCTGTTTTGGACAACAAGGTCTCGAACTATGGTCATGGCCATTAGTTTCATTAAATTCAAGAGATCATATACCATGGAAGTCCTTTTTGAAACTCACGCGTATGATGCTCATGTATCGATTCTAAATACTTCTAAAGATATCAGTAGCCAATATTTGAATGATGGCTTTATTTCTTATCTAAAATGGTAGCTTTTACATGACCGGAGGGAGTTTATTCCATTTGGTATGGCTGAGCCTGGCAAATAAAAGCTCACCATATCTTGTACGTGGATTTCAAATTTCTATGGAGGTTAATAGCCCTCTCAAAATGACGAGGACAATATCCATCAATACCGCTACTAATTTCTCTACTACCACATAGTTAGGTACTGATGAATAACAAGAAAAGTGTATATTATGGTGTGGAGGGGATCACATTGTGGAGGTCTTCCTTAGCATGATGTCGCTAGGAATGTAATGCCCACAAGTGTAAAGGAGTAGGGAGTCATGTGTAGTCTTTCCCACAAAGTGTATTGAATTCCCGAGGAACACGAGAAATTAATTTGTAAACGTAAGCTTGGTTTTTTATTGTGATATACTAGTAGTTTCATAGTTTACCCAATCTTACCAGCAACTCAAAAAAAACCACTAAACACACCTAATTTGATAAAAATCTTCTCAAGGACGACACCATCACTTTCGAGTTAAATAATTAAAATTTTAAAATGTTGCTGCGCTCATGTAAGTGGTGCCTAAGTTTATCACATTGCAATACCATGACAGCATACTAATAATTATTAATTCTCGGCCACTTACCCAAATTGTTAAAAACAATTAAGATAATTAAGTACCACACTAGTTTTATGGTATAGGGTCCCGTTTTGTCCAAACGTCACGAATATAAGAATTGGGATTTCTTGTCGCTCTGACCTTCACTCTTAAAATCGTAAGCAATATGGCATCATTCATTGGGCTCATATAGGTGCCTTAATGTGCACGGAGGCCTTGGCGGATTCACGACAGGTCCTTCGCTACCGCTGGAACCAAGGAAGCAGGAATGGTCAGGCGAAGTATGATACCTATTCCTCCAATTAGTACTATTTTGCCGCCTCCATCCCGAGGGGCTCGGGTACCCACCAAGGCGTCAAGTTATTTCAAGCCATCCCCATGCGGGGAAAATCGATGCGGCACATTGCGTCCCGCACAGAACTGACAAGGGGGCGCTTGACCCTACAGGGTTTTCGGGCCCTTTAGAAACTCCCTATGCAGCTAAGGCACTAACCGACTGATGATTGTTGGTAACCCCAAGTGAAGGTATGATCTAGTGCAGTCTCTGAGTGAAGAACTAAGTTTATCAAACCAGTAGGAGAGAAAAGCTTATCAAAGTTGAAATGGACCTACAAGTAAGACACAAAGCTTAATTCCCAAACGTTTCAGGAAGGTTGTCAATCTTCCCGTGTCGCTAAAAACAAATGATTAAACGTATAGTGTGGAAGATAATAGTAATAAACACAAAAGTAAAAAATGGATGGTGAAAAATATGTAAACGAGGTTGTAAACAATGTAAAATAGATGTACCGGGTGCCATAGTTTTACTAGTGGTGTGTCTCTTTTAATAGAAACATTGTTGGGTAGACAAACTACTGCTAGGCAATAGACAAAATTATGATCATGGTATTATGACAAAGCGTACAAGGCAAATATTTATGTAGGCATCACATCAAACATATATAGACCGCGCACCGGCACCACATGTATAACTAATACTCCACTCGAGAGCGCTTCTATGCTTGCCTCTATGAGAATTAAGCTGTAAACAACAGAGTATTGCATTAAACTTAGATTCGGCTGTAAACCGGAGACGCTCCCATTTCCTTATTTGGGGTTACCTATGGGAACCACTAAGCCTAGAATGGAACATCTTATTGGTATTCTGGAAAGCATTGACGGGACTTTGGGTGTAGCAACTACTCTCTCTTATGATGGAAGCTAGTATTTGTCAAGTCAGTTCTTGCAGCCATGCCCAATTTTGCTATGTGTACGATTAAGTTACCTCTTGGGTTTCTAGACCATGCTGAAAATTCTTGTCGGAATTTCTTATGGAAAGGTAAAGAAATTGATAAAAAGGGCAAGTGTTTGGTTAAATGGGAAAAGGTCTGTAGACCAAAGACTGCTGGAGGGCTGGGAATTAAAAGCTTGAGAGTGCAAAACAATGCCCTGATGATGAAAATCTGTTTAAATTCATGAATCAGGACGATATTCCCTAGGTCAAGCTCATCTGGAATGCACACTATCCTGGATACAAGCTACCTCAAGCAAATAATCACTGTGGCTCATTCTGGTGGAAAGACTGCTTGTCTCTCTGGGATAACTTCATGGACTTGACAACTATTAAAGCTAATAATGGAAGAACTCTCAGAATCTGGAAAGATAAATGGATGATGCCATCTGCCATGGAAGATTTCCCCCATCTGTTCTCTTTTGCCAAAGATCAAGACATCAGTTTGCAGAAATTCTTCTCATCAGCTGAAGAGGATATCTTTGATCTTTATCACCTGCCCCTGTCAATAGTTGCTGCTGATGAATGTGATGGTTTATCACAGATATTACAAACCTGGGCAAATAATCGAGAGCCAAATACTGAAGATCGCTGGACTTTTGAATGGAAGGGTAAATATTCAGCCAGGAAAGTATATGAAAAACTTGATCCACATGAAGCAGCACCTGCCCCCTTCCAATGGATTGGAAATCAAGAGCACTGCCAAAGCAGAAATTTTCTTCTGGTTATTGCTACTGGACAGATTAAATACCCGAGACTTGCTCACTAGAAATAATTTTTATATTGAGTCGAAGGCCTGTGTTCTCTGCCAGGATTGCCCGAATGAAACATTGGATCATCTTTTCTTCTCATGTGATTTCAGCCAGAGCTTTTGGTGTAAGCTTAATCTAGAATGGAATAATGATCTCAGCCTTATTGAGCTGCTCACGGATGGTAAACACAGAAATAATTTTCTTGGGTTCAAGGAGGCACTAATTACAGGCTGCTGGAGTTTATGGAACCACAGAAACAGAATAATCTTTGATAATCAAGATCTTGATATCCATGAATGTTTTAGATTTTTTAAGGAGACATTTGCTCTTGTTATGCATAGAGCTAAGCCTAGCCTTAAGGAAGGCATGCAGCAATGGTTAGATACATTGTAATTTTTGGCACTAAAAGACCTCATCCTTTGTAAATATCCGCTTTTTAATGAAAAGGTACTGTAGGGGCCTTCCCTACAGTTTTAGTGTCAAAAAAAAACTTAGTACATGATGTGAGCAACATTTATTATCAATAAGTAGAAATAAACATCGTTGTTTTGCCCTTAGTAGCAACATCACATTATCGAACATATACTCGAGCCCAGGGATGAACGAGGCATGAACCCATTATCGAACATATACTCCCTCTTGGAGATTTAAAAAAAAATACTTAGAAGTCGTTTCTTGCCACTCGAGCCTAGGGATGAACGAGGCATGAACCCACTATCGAACATATACTCCCTCTTGGAGATTTAAAAAAAATACTTGGCCAAAGCAATCATATATATCAGAGAGCATGTAGCAATGTAAATAAAGAAATCTCATAATTTTTATAACATGCGCAATCTGAACATAACATCACAATTCATCATATCCCACCAAACACAAAAACTAGCAATTACATCAGATGAATCTCGATCATGTAAGGCATCTCACGAGACCATTGTATTGAAGCATAAGGAGAAGAGATCACCATCTAGCTACTGCTATGGACCCATAGTACAAGGATGAACTACTCACGCATCGTCATGGAGGCAGCAATGGTGGTGTAGATGCTCCGGCGATGATTTCCCCCTCCGGTAGGGTGCCTAAACAGGACTCCACAACCCCGACTAGGGTTTCCGCGACGGCGGCTCGGTAATTCTTTCAGCCAAATATTTATCCGTGCCCGATAAAAAATTATGTTTGAAGGGATTTTATAGGCGAAGACGCGACCCGAGGCGGTGCCCAAGGCGTCCACGTGGTTGGGGCCTGCGGCCTCCTGCTTGCCCGCAAGGGAGATGTGCCCCCCCCCCCCCCCCCCCCCGTGCGCGCAAAACTGGCACTTGGCATCTTGTTAATAGGTTAGTCCAGAAAAATGCCACAAGAGGTATTAAATCATAGTAGAAATATGTAAGAATGATATAAAAGTACCATGAAATAATAAAAAATTATAGATACATTGACGTATCACCGACTCGAATCTCGCTTGTGTCAAGGAATATTCCCACTCCACAAGGAAGGTAAGGCCGCGAGACCGCGTCCTAAAGCACCTATGCAGCCGGATAACTAGATAAATTCACAGGCCTCATCAAGCCATGCAAAGGCTCGGGGCTATTGACGGAGTTATGAGCAGCCAATACCAACGACAAAACTTCCAGACCAGCTGAACCGCCAGCCGGACTTCAGGTCATCAGAAATGTGAAGGGATGGAATGCTCCTATATTGCTCGTGAGCTAAAAGTTACGGGACACGTGGGCGCTGTGAGCTCCCCCTCCTCGCAATTTTTGGTTCTCCATGTCCGTCGCGAAAAGTTAGAATTTTGATATTTTTCGTGAAAGTTCCGGACAAACTTTATTTTTCTCCCAACATGAGTAGGGTCTTTAACCCCGGTGTCTGAACATGTATACGTTCTTATGTCCATCCGATAATGGTCACAAACCTTTATCTATATAGAAATTCACTAGCCGGTTACGAAACACCGACGCCTGAATCCGCCACTAGTCCTCCCCTCTTATGTTTCCCTCACCTCGTCACATTCGACGCCGCCCCCTTTGGCAATGCCAGCTGATCAGCACTACGCGACCGCGCGGTTCGCGACATGGACGCATACATAGCGGTTGCAGCTGGGGAGGACGAAGGAGAGGGATATGTGAAAATAATTATCGACAACTTTGCTGAAAAAACCTCACAGTTTCAGTAGCCAGCGCCGCTAATCAATCCCTGATGGGGTGATTTGGACTGAGTGGTGAACTCAGATGCCCAGTTGTGGACAAGTTTGAACAGTTTTCTCATTATTTTTTCACTTGTTAAACTATAGCATAGGAGTGTTCAAACGCTATGTACTTCCTAATAATATGATGTTTTTGATATTGCAATATGGGCTACATACGGATTAAAATGAGTGAATATACACACTAAAACGCGTCTAAATACATAAGAATCTGAGGAAACTGTGAAAAACTAAAACATCTTATATTTACAGACA
Organism: Poa pratensis; assembly: GCA_947311845.1. NCBI lineage: Eukaryota > Viridiplantae > Streptophyta > Magnoliopsida > Poales > Poaceae > Poa > Poa pratensis. The sequence continues at coordinate 17,758,359 of CAMZMU010000067.1, forward strand.
GAGAGGGTAGATGCCTTAATGTAGAACCGACAGCGTGTTGCAGAAAGTGATCGGGTGATGGCCTTTCCTTGTGCGGAAAATACAGAAAAGGCAGGGAAAAGATTCGCGCGAAGAGGACCTCCAAACTGATCGAATGCGCTCTTTTGGTAGACCACGACACGTTATACACGATAATACAAGAAGGACCCAACTCTGGCGTACGTTTCTCTCTCTTTCTCTCTGGCAGGGCGGCCATCAACTGCATAACACCTGATCATTATGAGAGCCATTGTATAGGTCGCATCCGAGGGTAAATTGTGATACGAACTAGCTGTATTATCTTACTAGTTTTGTAATTTGCGTGCACATTCGAATTACGGAGTTAACACGAGGGATTATGCTTTACATTTTGGACCCTATTAGATCGGTTCAGAGAAAGGAAAAAATGATCCATCTAGGCAGCAGGGCTTTTTATATCAGATAGGGCAACTAAGGCCGACACATGCGCCAAAGCAGATAACTGCTCTATGCTGTGGGTTTATTGAATATTTCTTTGGGGCATATTGGATGCCCTAGACGCGTAAGGCACTGGGTAATTATTTAGCACCTTTAATGATTACAAAAAAAATCTTATTCTTGCTGAAAGTATTGACTCAACATACACCTAACATGTCTTAAATTTTCAACTCCGAACTCAATTACTCACAACTACAGAAATAAAAATGGCAAATCTGACTGTGAATAGTAAAATGGCAAATCCATATTCGAATTAGGTACCATTTATAGTCTGGTTCGATTTTTATTTTGTTTCTTAAGCTATGAGTCAGATTTGAATGTAAGATTTTCACACATGTTAGTCCTAATTGTTTTCCGGATTTTTTCAACTATGGTTGGATATAACTTTGATGAGCTAGTACACCTAAAGGTGCCAGTGCACCCTATATGTCCCCGTCTTTTTTGGTGTTAATTAGTGCCGGCCCAATCGGATTAACAATGGTGAAAAACTGTAAACGGGATGAATACATGCTCAACGGCTCTGATAATGATCCTGCATGGAGTAGTTAATTGTCACCTCACACATTTATCGGCCTCTACTTATTACTTCTGATCTGGCCAGTATTTCTTCTGAACCAAGTATAGTTCAACTTCAAATGAAAATTTAGTCTAGACTGTCTAGAGTTAGGCACGAATTGAACACACATTTCCGCAGATGGCAACTGCTGACATAAGTAATGTTTGCCCAGACTGTAATTTTCCACTATTTCGATTCAAGCCAGCAAAATCAATCTAACTTATACATGTTTCGAGCGAGCTAGTTTGATTAGCTACTTCCATTTACCGAAAATAAATCCTATGTCCATAGCTTTCAGCACACGAAACATCTACATACAAGAATAATGACAAGTGGTTGAGGTCTACTGAGTCACAGATGGAACAAACCTTACTTATGATCACACACTAAACTTGATTAAAATAAATAGTACTGCTAAGATGATTAAATAATTAATGTAGTTTGTGTGGCAATTAGAGGCACTCAAGAACTCAGAGACATCTTACTGGCATCACGACTAACAGTATGTGTAGGTGTATGTACTGTGCATATGTAGTTCACTATTAAGTATATAAAAACTTTATGGGGCCAGAATGATTGAACAACCCACTAGTTAATCAAAGATTTGCTTAAAGGTGGCATAACGCGATAGCTACATCGTACGGGTCCGTTCATCTTAATGCTGAATTTTGTTCAAAATAAGTAGGAAGAGGCAAACTGGCTAACAAAGAGAATGACATGTGGGTTCTATCAGTTGAATTTATTAACACACGAACATGAGGGCCATAGGATGAGGAAACTACCAGTTAACTGAACAAAGTAAATTCAAAATGGTATATGTATGGGGTAGTTCAAATTGTTGAGTATGTATGTTGCAGTCATGCATAATTAAGAATTTACACAATTCTAATTAATTCCATTTAAAAAATTAATTATAAAATGATATGTTCTTGCAATTGGGTCGTACGGATTTATTATTATTTAATTTTACACAAAGCTTTTTTTTTAGAATCGCTTGTCTCACAAAGCTAGGAAGCCAGAAAGGAATCCAATGTTGCCTATGTACACGTTGGCGTGCCCTGTTATCTACTGTTTTTCTGAGTGATTACAACAGTGGTTAAAGGAAACGAGTAAATTGTGTTGCTTATTCTGGTAGGACTAGATAATATAATTTTGAATTCATCTTAGCAATAAAAAAAGAATCATTCCACTGCTAAGATTTACAACAGTGGTTAAAGGAAACGAGTAAATTGTGTTGCTTATTCTGGTAGGACCAGATAATATAATTTTGAATTCATCTTAGCAATAAAAATAAGAACCATTCCGCTGCTATATAGTAGTAGATCAGTTATAACCATGTACACTAGTTAGTAGGAAATGTTGTAATAACCCTATAAGATAACTAGAAGTCGTGTACTGTAGATAATTTGCAAGGCGATATGATTTACTAGTTTTCAGTAAAAAAAAAACAGGGTGGATCGCTTCACAACCTTCTTGTGCACCCATCAGGCACCCAAAAAGAATGTTTCCAACATATGTAAATGAAGGATATGTGTACTTTTGGTTTACCTCTACTTATTTTAACCACCGTAAGACAAACTGATTTTTCTTACTGAGCGCATTCATATTTTATTTTCCGACACATGTAAATGGTTTTCACATGTATTTCCCTTGGACATCTCGTATATATGTGGACATTCATTTGATTTCAACTGCCACCCTTTGCCAACGAAGTTCGGTCCTTTTTTTAGATGACATGCATACCTAGCTAGTTATTCTCTCTTCCTTAGTGTTGGTTAGACATCATAACATACCTGTAATTTATTCCAGGACAAGGCATATTTGAAGGGGTCATTGCCCCTCCAGAAAAAGGTCCAAACAATTAATTGAATGAATCGTATATTCATGTTTGCTAAATATATGTAGCAAGTCAATATTCACTCAGATAGATGCTTACTTATGTTTTGGTAAATGAAATCTCTGAGATATGTTCAGTGGCCGTCACAATCTGTACTCAGTTAATTAATCGGCTATGCAAAGTGTAGCGGTGACACTGTCTCTCCCAGAAAGCACATTTTGACTCCTTTTTACCTAGACTTTGATTTTCCTCGTTGCTTGATCTTCCAAGATCCTTAGTGTGAATTAATGTCCCTACCATTCACCAACGATTGATCCCTTTCAATCATGTAGGAGAGCAAAAGAAATGCCTATTAAGTTAGGTCATTACTAGAATTAACCCTTGGCAACTTCAATAGTGCCAACTTGATACTAATTAAACTATCAATGATCTAGATTAAGATAATCCAAGTTGTTCATGTACAGTGATGTGAAGGACGACTTGGAGGTTATTGTATTGTAGAGTAATTATAATTGTCTTCGTAAGGCTGACGTAGCGAATCTAGCTGGGTGGTTTATTCTACAATTAATTAATGCGTCGGTAATCAACTCGCGGGTCCTATAGTCTCCACTTGAGATCCGACTCCTGACAATTTCTACTAAATATATTTTTCGTTTTGTTAAAAATAATGTTAATTCCTCGTAATAAAAGTTAATCATTATTTTCAAATGAATAATGAGATGCATACTGACCAAGCAATATTGTACTTTCCAAATTCTGTAAGAGGCCAATAATTACAAACTATTTTCTGACCACCAACAGAGTCCAGTATTTTTTTTACTTGAGTCCATTAATTTTTATGTACTGATTAGCTAATGGTTATTGAAATGACACAACAATGCCATGTGTATGTAAGAGAGAAAAAAAATCACTAGCCAAAACTAGCTTTCCCCAACCTATGAACTAAAATAAATAGAACTACATGTGGCACCAACCTGTTTATTCCCAAGAGGCTGTCATGTATACTTCCAGTCTAGTAAGATGATGTTTCGCTTTCACCACATGTTAGCATATCCTTTTAATCTACCATGGCGGGATCAATGGAACAAACTTTATCTAATATATTTACAGTGGTTGGAAGTACATTCCGTGCTTGCAATCAGTCTACCTATTAGAGTAAGTGGATGATAATCTAATGCACCAACCTATTCGAAAATATAGATATCGATCAGTATGCTCTTTAGAGGTACGTGTCCGACGATCGTAAAACGGATCCTGCTGTTAAAAGTCAGAGCTCAAGTCCTCAAAATGTGTATATTATATAAACTATACTACATGTCATCCAAAGGGGTACGTTGGACCCCATATAGTGCGATTGTCCACTAGCACCTTTGATGTACGTATACTAGTGCACTAGGTTCGTTCTGAAAAAAAAACTTGAAAACTGTCCTTGACATAGAGACAATTTATGTTAACTATCGTGCCATAGAGATAATTTATGCATATACTGGTTGATAAATAAAAGAGTGAAACTACGAATAATATCAAATGCAAATCTTGAGTGAATAGTATCTTACTGTTACGTACAATATATTCTTAGTCGGAGTTATATTTTTGCTTTAGTTCTGGGTTGGATTTGAATAGGAAATTTGTGACTTAGTATATGCATGTCGGGTTGGGTGAACGTTGCTAAAAATCAGAATTATTTTTTCAATAATCCTCAAAATGTGTGTATAAAGGGGTACGTTGGAGGCACATAGTGTGATTGTCTACTAGCCCTTTGATGTATAATAGTGCACTAGATCGCCAATAAACATGAATCTGAATGTTGTGAAAAAACCTTTAAACAGTTCTTGGCATATAGTATACAGATAGGGATGAAAACATAGTAGAAATGGACGAAACTGTGTGCCACCTCATTTGTTTTCTTTTTTCGGGAAGTGGAAGCTGATATATAAACCCTAGAAACCACTACGGAAAAAAAATCTAAAATAGATATGGACTGAATACGTTGCGGAGCTGACCACGAAAGCAAAGGATGCTTGGGCGACACAGTGGCACCGCAGAGTCGGTCTGATGTCTCTAACCCTAGATTGCGCGGGTCAACGGGTGCTCCTTCTTGATTAGGAGAGAAGGCCGCAGGGATTATATGATTAGTTAGTAGAATAGATTGATTTGTTCCTCTATTGAAGGGATGACAAAAGGCTTGCTCGATTGGACCAAACGTAGACACAACATCCACACTAAAGCGAAAGTTTTGTATTTGGCGAAAATGGAAATTCCATTTCATGCTTGTTATGTGGAAATGCCATTATGTTTCCACTTACAAGTTTTTGTTTTTGTTCTCCAAAATTCATTTCTATATTTCCTCTTGGTTTCCTTTATCCATGCAAAAGTCAAAAACTTTCACTCTGGTTTCATCCCTACATATAGAAGTACTGTGGCATAAATTTCGAATCAAAATTCGATCGGCGACACTATAAAAAAAAAGGTGAAGCTATGAATAATATCAAATCAAATCTAGAGTGAACAGTCTGTACTACTCATGATCAGAGTTGTAATATTTTCTTTAATTGTGGCATATGCATGTTGGATGAATATTGCTAAAAAGTTTGAATTTTTTTAAAGTTTCAAAATGGAGAATGAAGAGCTTAGTATCAATACGCGAACAGTGCATTGTATTTATCTCGCTTTAATTTTGACATTTGTACATCTATATGCATGGTCCCCGTTTATGAAAAAATATTCAGTAAAAAATGTCCATGATCTCTATTAAAAGTTTATATATTAGAGCCCTTGTCCGGACACATCATTAATTTAAAAATATGCTCACTGAAATGAAACCAGTAGAGTTATTCGTGCTGTCGAAACGTCGTCCTGTAGCCGTAGGTCCTACAGTTGGCAGCCATCACCTCGATGGGGATGCCCCATGCGCAGACGCAGACGCGGACGCAATTAGTTCAAACTAAAAGCAAACCGATTAGGCCCAAAAATAGTGTACTTGTGTCACCATCTTGACGCCACACTTAGGGCCCTTTTGTTTGAGCTGGTTGTGGCTAGCTATGGCTGGCTGTGGGTGCTGTGCAGAAAAGCTGTTGTCCAGGAGAAGCTGCTTTTCTGAGTGGAGGTCTTTGGCAAACCAGCTGGCTGTCTGACTGTTGATTGTGGAATTGTCTGAAACACCCTTTACATTCATGAGAAGTCATACTGTTGCTGCTAACGTTTAATAAATAACATATGCAACTAAATTCAAGTCGAACTTCATATCCATATAATTGTCATTACATAACCATCACAAATATATAGTTGTCCAAAATACATTTCCACTACCTTATACTAGCTAACTCGTTAAGTTCCTACGTTGTCTAGAAATGAACAACGTGTTGGCAATGTCGTCACGTGTTCCGTTCATGCCTCTTGTGTGTAGTTCACCCGACACATGATCACTAGGCAAGGTAATTGCTTGCCTCTGGACCTTGGGCATGTAATCCTCATCTGCATCACATCGATCAAACTGCTTATCGCGCAAGTTGGAGTCTCTAATGAAATTGTGAAGCACACAACAAGCAATGATAATTCTCTTCTGTGTAACCAAGTCGAAATGAGGGATGCCCTTCAAAATGAGCCACTTATTTTTCAAGATCCCAAAGATGCGCTCGATGCAATTTCGCAACGATGAGTGGGCATGGTTGAAAATTTATTCCTTCTTGGTTGGCGGCCCTTCTCGACGGAAATCCGGAATATGGTACGTGTTGTTTTTGTAGGGAGCTAGGAATCTCTTTCTGTTTGGATAACTGGAATCAACAAGATAGTATGTACCTACGCACAAGAGAACAAATTTATGAAGAAATATGAAACCAATAATGCATAGAAACACATGTGTAAAATGAAAAATAGAGTAGTACCATCAGGAGGGTTGGGAACTCAAGTGGATACTTTTCCATGGTGTGTTGCAGAATCCGGTTATCGTGTACTGAACCTGGCCATCCACCAACCACAAATGTGAATCTGAGATCAAAGTCACATATCGCTAGCAGATTTTGTGACGTGTACCCATGTCTTCCTGTGTGGTTGACCTCTTCTTCTTTTGCAACTTCAACAGGGATGTGTGAACCATCAATGGCGCCAATGTCCCCTTTGAAATGAGGATAAAAACGTGCATCTTGAAGTCTTGGATGCACATCCTTGAAAGTTCGATCCACTGGTTTTATGTTATCTTTACCCATTGTGCATAAACAATTCAACACCATATGGAACTTTCTATGAATTATTTCAAGAGACCGACTGAAATGGTTCTGGACTTGGGTAAATGATTGAGGTGCTCCAACAGTCCATAGAAACATCCCTTGACATTCAACAGGTCTCATGTCTCTAGTTGAAATTAACCCATAGTTGCTAACTAGGACGTTGTGCAATTTGTGAAACACATCAGGATACATTCTAAACATTTTGTAGCATCTTTTCCTATCAGCAAGTTGTTCATGCACCCATTCATTCCCAGTTTGTTGTGGAATCCTCTTAGGTGCCTTGTTCAAATACTTCTCAGAATAGAGATTACCGATATAGCCCAACACAGCCATGTCGTGAGCCAAACCAAGGAGATGGCGAATCCTTGCTTCATCATTTCCATTGTCACCACCACCATCCATCCTACAAATTTCATATAAAAACATGCCAAAAAATTGACATGTCATAGTTGAAGGAAGGTCGCAACGGGTAAGAAACATGACATATAATAATTCAAGGAATGTAGCAAATGATAACAACAAACAACACATATAATGGTTCATAGAAGGTAGCAAATTATAACAAACAGTCTACAAATAATAGCAAATAACACAGTACACCTAATGGTCCATCGGTTTTAGGATGATCACAAATAGTTTACAACAAATACCAAATAACACACAACTACTTGTTCATCTCATCGTGCATGCTCTTGAGATAATGAAGCCTTCCTACAGATGTTTCAAGGCCTGCAAACACCTCTCTGTTCTCCCTCTTCACGGCAAGCTTGCATGCAGTGAACATAACATCAGTTCCTTCACTAACTCCACACTCTCGAACCATCCCTAAAAATTCCTTCGTAGTTGGGACAGTTTCATCCTTGCCACATGAACTTCCAACATCAGCCTTTGAGACTAGCGAGTTCAATGCACTGCTGTACACCTTGAAGAAGGGGCTCTCTTTCTCCTCTCTACACCACCAAACTTGAGGCGCTTCGCCAAGTTTGGTGTCTTTTTGGAGGCATCATCATCATCATCCACTGGAATTGCAGCTGCCATGTTCGCTCCTGTTTCATCTTCCCCCGGGATGGCCGCCGATTCTCCGGTGACATGAGCCTTCCTAAACATGACATCACAAGTTGTGTCAAGTTGGCGGGTGGTCCATGTCTGAACTTGCCATGCTCAGGACAGAACTGCAAATGGAACACAACAAATAAATTAGACAACTATTATCATCAACAAAATAGACAAAAAGATAATACAAAAGATAAAAATGTTACTTACTTCCAGGTGAGTGTTCCACCAATAATTATCTGCATCCATAGTTCTTGTTTCCGGATCCCAACCTAGCCCGGTTGCATTTAGCAACTCCATCCAACCGGTGTATTCCTTTTTTAAAGCATCCCATTTGTTCTTGAATTGCTTCTTTACCATCCTTTTTCCCGTTTTCTCGGCAAATTTGTTCTCAAGATTCTTGTACCCCTTCTTACTCAAACAACCTCCATCCCTATTGTTTGCATTGACTTCCTCCATACAAATGTCGCACAAAATACGAACGGAGTGTGCATCCCAAGTTGCCTTGTCCGTCATTGGAAATTACTAACAGAAGTTAAAACACACACAAAAACTACAGAATTACTATGTGAATTTTGCACTAACAGGAAGCATCTAAACATCACCAAATAATTATGCATAACAGCCAACATATCCATCGGACACTAACAGGCAGCAATTCCATCTATCAACAGCAATTCCATCTATCAACAGCGAGATCTACCAGCAAGCATTTACACACATTTTCGAAGCAGGAAAAGATGGAGAAAATGAGGAAGGCTGGGCCGGAATCATCCTCACCTAGAGGACGGCGGGGAACTGTGGCGTCGGAGCTCTGCCGACGGCGGCAAGGTAGGCCGGTCGAGCAAGACGAGCTCGGTCGCGGACGGGTCTCGGTAGAGGACGGCGGGCACCGGGAGCGTAGAGGACGGCGGCGAACGGGAACGGCGGCGTCCAGGACGGCTGGGAACGGTGGCGGCGGAGCTCCGGCGGCTGGAGCGGCGGGGAGCGGCTGGGGCGGCGGTGTGGTGCGGCGGCTGGGAGCGAGGAACCCTAGCCCGCTCGCTCGCTCGGGTGGGGAAGCAGCGAAAGAAAAGAAAAGAGGAGAAAAACGCTTGGGTGCGGAAGGCAGGCTCGGCCGCTCGGTGCGTCGCTCTGATTTTCCTCGCGGTGGCAGATTTCTCGCAATTACGAGGAAGGAAATGACCGGAATTGTATGCCCCTTCGGAAGACTAGCTGGGAAGCCCGGGAAGCACCTCAAATCGTGCTTTTTCTCATACGAAGGAAACGGAGCTGCGTTTGGAGAAGCCCACCGCACCGCGTACCCTTTTGGCTCGCTTTGGCTGCTTTTTTTCGCGGAAAGCTGTTAGAAGCCCAAACAAAAGGGCCAATCATTCTCCTACTCCCCGGTGGCACCACGCTGACGCGATCGACGAACAGGAACATGTTACTGTTGGAGAACATTTTTTAGAATATACGAACAGGGTTTTGTACAGTGAGTATCTTCTTATCACGTTGATACCTTCTTACATATGGATAAAAATTCCGAACATCAATACAACTGCAGTAAAAAATAGCAGGAGATGTGAAACTGGCAACATGTTACGATCAGAACGAGAAGATTCTGGTTATCAAACAACGGGATCACAGAACCAGCCCAAAGCAACGTCCGTAATCACAAAAATTCAGGTTGTCACCCAACACGGAACGAGAATATTCAGTTTAACTTATTCATCAAAGAGATCACGCTGCTACACGGCAGCAACATATGTTCTCACAAACGGAACAAGACTACCATAGTTTCAGTCGTCAGTACACATGGCACAACTTGCACATGACCAAAGAAACGATGAAAGAGAGGCCACCAGGCGCGGTGGACTTGCAAATCAATCTTCCAAAGAGCTCATTGGCCACAACCGAGGCGGAGCACCAGTTGCAGGGTGGACTCCTTATGAATGTTATAATCCGCCAGAGTGCGGCCATCCTCGAGCTGCTTACCGGCGAAGATCAGACGTTGCTGGTTTGGGGGATGCCCTCCTTGTCTTGGATCTTTCGCCTTCACGTTGTCAATGGTGTCCGAAGACTCCACCTCCAGGGTGATGGCTTGTCGGTAAGAGTCTTGACGGAAATCTGCATGCCACCACGGAGGCAGAACACTAGGTGCAAGGTGGACTCCTTCTCGATATGGTTTATGTATAGTGGAATAACATGAGTTGAGACTATGGTGGTCTACATACCCACTGTACAAAAGAGAAATTGTAGCTTAGTCACTTTCATGAAAAAAGAAGAGAAATGATAGCTTAGAAATATTACTACTATTTCAACTCTATATTTGAGTATAAACCAGATAATGATGAGCTCAGAGACATATCAATACAACCTTAAGCAAATATCTTGGGCGCTGCCCACCAAGGGATCAAGCCAGAGCCGATTAGTGCCGAATTGTAAAACCCGAAGCTTCACTCGGAAAAAAGAACATTACGAAGGTATTGAGTAGAACTACCCATGTTAATTTACCATTAACTACCACCTCTATAAAAATTGTAAAAGGATTTTCTGCCCAACATGTGTACTTTAACTATAGCCTTGTGTACTGTATCTTATTGTGATTTTCGCATAGCTTCCAAAATTATAATCTCCCTTTCCGAAATACATGACGTTTACATTTTGCAGAGTTCAAAGTGCCAACTTTGATCATTAATATCTTCCTGAATATATATGTGAGCTCTTTTACGGTGCTTGTGAAACTACCGCTGGTAGTTTCGGGTAGCTCCCCTACTAAATTATCTCAGTCGTTGATTTCTATTGTTAAGCAGACTTCTCCTCCCAAATTATTGCAACCGTTGATATATCATTTAGCAGAAGTTTAATCACTCCGGGGCATTATGGTCCTTTTTCCTAAAAAAACACGAAGAGTTCTCTTCTTCTCCTCGATCTCCGTATTCCCGTGACTGCGCGCCGCCGCCCTCCTTTCTCTCCCTCCCGTGCCTGCGGCGCCGCCACCCTCCTTTCTCTCCCTCCCGTGCACCGCCGCCTAGGAGCGCCGCCGCCTCCACGCACGCCGCCGCCCGCTTCAAGAACGGCCGCCGTCGCCACCTGCAAACTGCCCCCGCCGCCATCGCCGCCGCCTGCACCTGCGCATCCACGCACGGCGCCGCCAGGAACGCCTTCGAAAACTTGCAGACCGGGCGCCCCCACTACGCGCGACGCCGCCCTGCCGAACACCTTCGAAAACTTGTTTTGAACTCTACTTACAGATCCTTTACTTATGCATCTGGATCATGTGTAATTTCGTCTCCCATTGTTATATGCTGCCTAGCTGAACCGTATGTACTACTGGTGTTTGCGATCATGAGCTCGTCTAGATTATTATGTGAGTTCTGCTCCTGTCTAGAAGCTTGTGTTTCTGTTATTGTATCCTAATTTCAGTTTTTAATGATGTGATTAAAATGAATTTAACTATCTTACTAGAAATTGGAATCAATACTCGTATTTCCTTCCAATAATCCATCTGATAGATTATAATCATGTGATGCAACACTTATTAAGGTTCAGTTTGACATTGTCATTTCCTTTAGTTCTCATACTATGATGGAATGATGCTTTTTTTTTTAGATAAAAGGGCTCTGATGGAATGATGCTATAATGACTTGTTTGTCTGGCCTGTGTACGCACATCTGTACTTGAAGGCAACATACGATTATGGACCACGGAGAGGAGAGTGAGGCATGGGCTGCAGGAGGTGCCAAACGCCTGTTTCACTTTCCTACAGGAAGTGGATTCAGTGGAGCACATCCTAGTCCAGTGTCCATACGCAAGGCAAGTCTGGTACAACATCTTCCAGAGTGCACAATGGCAGATGACACACCGTCTGAAACTGACACCTTGGAGGATTGGTGGCTCAAGGCAATAGTGAAGTACAGGGGAAAGAACAAGCGCAGCTTCAACACAGGCATCATCCTCACATGCTGGATGATATGGCAGCAGAGGGGTGCGCCAGCCCGTGCACCTGCGGCGCCTCGTCGGAGGCCTCCGAGCCGTCACCCATCGAGAGTCCCCTGTCCATACTCTCCTAGGTACAGATACACAAAGCCATTGTCAATCTGTCATCGTAGCACTAGTTGGTTACCTCCTGCCAGTCAATTGTTATCTTTAAAATGGTTCGTAATCTGACATATCATCAGTTTTTTCCTGGACGGTAACGGCTGGGCGACGATGAAGAAATATCAGAGAAATTGAAGAAGACAACAATGTGAAGCTGGTGACGAAGGTAGCTGAAGTGGAGCTAGAGCTATATAAATTGAGGCAATGATGATTTTGTTTGTAGGAGCAGCTGGTGTAGTGATGCATGGATGTGTTGCACCGATTGTTCCGGGTTTTGTTTAGTGGTGTATGGCTGTGTTGTATGAACTTGATGCTGGAATAATAAGAATGTATTAACAGCCTGAGAGCTGCATGGCATTTGTTTCTTTGCTGCCTCAAATAAACCTGCCATTGTCAAACACTCCCAACATTTGTTTAAATTCATCTTGTAAAAACCTGCCATTTGTTTATTTGCTGCTTCAAGTAAACCTGCCCAAGATGGAGGCAGGTGGTGGGGACTACCAGGACGGCCTCCATCTTGGGCTCGAGGAAGAAGAGCAGGGGCGGCACGTCGCACGCCGATGGAGCCCGCGGTCGGCTGTTGCTGCTGGCGGCCACTTCACCTTGACCGCCGCGACGGCCGGCACCGCCCACGCCGCCGACGGGCCCTTGGTTCACGGAAGATGGAGAGCAGGCGGCGCGTCGCATGTCGATGGAGCCCGCGACAAGGGGTCCGAGCGGATGCAGGGGCTGGGGACGACCGGAACGGCCTCCATCTTGGCTCGAGGAAGAAGGCGACTAGGTGCGCCGCGTCGCCCGATGGCGCTCCCGCGACCAGCTGCTGGGATGGGGAAAATGACGGTGGGGTCGTTGACAAAAATTACCTAAATACCCTTTTACTTTTCATTAAAATAAAAGAATATTTGGTAGTTTCAGGTTCTTTTAATTTAGTAGTTTTAGGTAGCTCTTATTTTATCACCGTTTGATTAGAGCGGATGGACGGTTGTTAAAATTACCAATTACCCTAAAACTTGTATATGTAAATAGGTAATCCATGAAACTATTTTTGATGACGAATTTGTAATTCTACAACTTTTACATAACAAATTTGAATACTTTATTACTTCTTCCTATTTAGTTGTCGCTCACAACTTTCGAGGTCTAACTTTGAGCAACAAAATATGTGCAATATATATCAAGAAAATTATACCAATGAATTGCACTGGAATGAAAAACAATAAAGCTGTAACTTTTATACAAATGGCACATATTTATTGGTCAAATCAGTGGTCAAAATCAAAACACAAAAAACAAGCGCACCACATGCATTGAGACGTAAGAAGTATTAATTAGTTAATAGTAAAAAAAATAAGGACTTTGATTGCATGCTTTCTACGACCTGATGTATTCTGGAAACCAGGTAGTATTTTTTCACCAAGATATACACACATACAACCTCTTGCACAAAATTTACGCAGGTGAGTTTCTAACCAGTACATATGCACATGATTTTTTTAATATTGAGAAATTCCGAAATTCAATTTTTATGGTTTAAAAATAGGTTCAAGTGTATTTAAGCTCTAAAATTATCTTGAATTGTGGTCACGTGGTAGTTTTTTTTTTTTTTTGCTTGGTTGTGGTTGTAGCTGGTAAACATTTCTTTCTATTTCATGTTGGTTGTGGTTATACACCCCTGGCCTAACGGGAATAAAGCCACAAGTTTGACCTCATGTGTGTGTCGTCAAGATGGATTTTTTTAAGTAATGAATGTACCCGTCAAGTTGAGGAAAGCCTAGAAGGGGCACAATGGGCGACTCGGGAGGCGACCCGGTAGGCGACTCCGGCGGCGCCGTACTTGGTACACGGCTCACCGCTCACCGGCCGGTTCTAGGAGACGTCGTCGCAAGCTCGGAGGAAGATGAGTCCGCCGAGTCCAGGCTCTCGTCTTCGGCTACTTCGGCATGATCTAGGTCGTGGAGTACAGTACAGATGCAAGACACTGGAAGAGAAGGCAGGAAGAGACCTCAAGATGGGGAAGAAGAAGAAGCACGACAAGCGACGGATGCAGGCGTGGGCGGAAGAGACCTCATTCTCGCCGGTAAGTGATAACGCTGGTTCATCGTTGTTTCCCATTGTAGGGTCGCCGGCGATCAAGATTCTGGTGATACCACCATCCGTTCACGCTGGAGGACGCTCTTGAGGCGGCAAGCTGGACGTTGGTAAAGCGCAAGGAAAGGAAGAAAGGCGGCACAGTGATCACCAGGTCAAGATCGACGGCGTCCAGGTCGAGAAGATCACCGGCGGCGAGCGGCGACGGAGTACCGCGGATCCCAGATCACGTGAATCAAGGAATTTTGAAATTCAAAAGTTTGTTTACCAATGGATGCCTATGGGCACAAGGCCCAGTCAGGCCCATGTGGTTTCAAATTTGCTTCATATGGTCACAAGGGCCCGAAGCATTTTCCTAGAATTTATGAAACTAAAGGCACAAGGCCCAGGTGGCGAGTTGCATTGGGGGTTTTAGGGTTGCGTAGGCAAAACCCTAAACAATCGATACCGGTTCATCCTCTCTGACGGCGCGGCAGGATCGTCGCACATACGCGTCGGTGGTCATGGTGGGTCGTGGAGCTGGGAACGGCGGACCTCCGTCCAACAACGGAGGCAATGGAGGCAACAATTTCCGTGGTCAGGCGGGAGGAAGGCAGCCTAACCGCGGGCAGGGATTTGGTGATAATGACCATGGCGGGAACTTTGGAGGAAAACAGAATAACCGTGGACAGGGATACGGTAATGAGGATCGTACCAGCAACCTGGGCATGCAGAATCGCAGCGTAGGAGGAGGCGGAGGTGGATACTCGGTACACAAGGGTACCCCAACCAAAACTTCCGGGTTCGGGTCCGAGCAACTTCGAGAGAGGTGAAGGAAGTGGAGCTGCTTTTGATAATCGCCGAGCTGATTTTGATCAACGTCGTACTGGACCGCCCTCTGGTGAATTCAGAGGCAATTTTGGGACATACATGAAGGCTACTATGAGAGAGGTAACAGAAACTTTCAAGGCAGGGGAGGGCACAACAACACCCAGCTTTTCAGAAATACAAACAATAACTGTGGGGCTGCTGCGCAGGGGTATGCGGGGGCTCAAGGAAGAGGCATGGCTAATCACAGGGTGGCAGAACTGGTCCTCGTGCTGTTGGGAACTCAAGTGATGTCGTTAGCAACTCTAGCATGGACTTCGAACAAGACGAAGTGCTGGCGCCAAGGGAAAAAGTTTACAGACCCAAAACTACAGCTACAGCTACAACCGATACACAAGAGAAGTCGGATGTTGCAGCGCAGGTACCGAAGGTTAAAGCCAAGCCAGATAAAACACTTTGTTTCAGGTGTGGCTTAACGGTCATGTTGGGACTTAATGCGAAGCAGTGTTGTGTGTTTATTGTGACTCTGCATTGCACGCTGATGAGGCTTGTCCGCTGCCAACGATGCCTAAACCCACATCAGTTTTGTATGGGATGGCTATGGAAAGTCTCATGTTTTTCAAAGTTGAAAAGTCGGATAATGTTCGCCTGAAAAATGATAGTGGCAAGGTCGGCAGAATTAGAGTTTCAGGTGGGAAGATGTCCGCTCCACAAATTCTAAAGGAACTATATTGGCTTGTGCCAGGGGAACACGCTTGGGAGATTTACCAGCAGGGGAAACAGAATTTCGAGTGGTCTTTCCAACAAAGGCTGATTTATCTCGGTTAAAGAGAATCAAATTTATTGAGGTAGAAGGAACAGAGATCACCATGCACTTTGAGGATTGGGTGGCGAAACGCTTTGATAAGTGGGGATTGTATGATGTTTGGGTCCGCATTTCAGGTTGCCCAGAACCTTTATGTCGGGACTATTTAGCTCTTTTTGTTGTTGGTTCACTTGTTGGAATGACCAAGGAGGTTGATATGAAATTTACCCGTGAACATGGTATTGTAAGGGAGAGGATTGATTGTGCTAACCCTGAGCAAATTTTGAGAACCCTTGATTTTATGTATGAGGGAGAGGGTGTTGGGGTTCAGTTTCATATTGAGGCTGAAGATGGAATGCTGGTTGCGGCGGGTGATTTTATGCTTCATGATCCGAATGCTGATGGAGATTATGAGGGCGATGGCAAAGATGACTTGACAAAATAACAACAACAGGAGAAGGGAAAAGATGCTAGCAAAGACAAAACTACACAACCAAAGAAGCGGACAAGCATGACAAAGCTGAGGAGATGGAGACAGATGATAAGCCCTCTGACTCCATTGACAACACTCAGACAGGATCCCTTGAAGTTCCTCTTCTTTCACCAGTGCGGGCAGGTGGACCTCCTCTGTTTGCTGCATCGGCGCCAGCCAAGAGGTGGTACCAGATAGTTGAGGAGGAGGAAGCTGAGCAGGCAAGATCAGCACCAGTGTGTAAGGCCTCTCGGTGCAGTGTGCGAAGCTGCTATCGAAAAATAGTCTGCTGCCGCAGCAGTGTTTTGCTCGGTCCAACTGCCGGAGCTGCAGCGCCCGGCAGAGGTTTCAGAGGTTTTGGTGCAACGGCAGGAACCTCCGGCAGATACTCAGTTTTCAGTGTCGCAGCAGGGCTCTCCGTCTGCGCACTACAGCCAGCAAAAGTTGACGGAAGTTGCGATTGAGGAGGTGGAGGATGCTGCTGTTGGTCATCCACTTCCTAGCATTTGTACGCCACAAAAAGTGGCAACAAAGGGCAAGAAAAAATTATGCGATTCGGCTACTTGGTCTCCAACAAGGGGAGGGCATGATAAGCCGGAGGGTACTGGTGTTTTTCTTGGCGGATGCTACTCGAGGTCGGAAGTGATTGAGTTCGGAGGCTTATCTGAGGAGGCGGTTGGATGTTCGTTCGAGTGCGCGCATTAGGGCGCAGCCGAATGCTAATGCTACTCAGATGGATCGAGCTAAGCAGATGGCTAGGGCAAAGGAACATGACTATTCAGGTACTGATTTAATTCATGAATTTACTCTAGCATCTTTTTCTAATGAAGAGGTAGTCGCTAGGGCTACTAAACTTGGTGTGTCGCTTGGTAAATCTCCTAGTCAAGTAGAAAGTTTGGTTAATCTTTTAAAGGATGTAGATTTTAATAGGACTTTAACGATGCTTAAGAAAAAAGAGGCTACGATTGCTACAGATCATAGTGACGCTGGGTCTTTGGTGTTGAATGAAGCAAATAGTTTAGCGGTGGATCTTTTGGATGAGGAGGCCAAGGCAGCGGCGGATCACAAGGATCCCCCTGTTAAGGTCACTAGGACTACCAGAGCTAGAAACAAGAAGGTGGTCGGAGAGGTTTCCGCAGTGCGTCGTAGCGCTCGTTTTAAGAAGAAAAAATAATTTTAATATTAAAAATGAAAGGGTGTTTTTGGAATTGTGATGGGTTTGGGGATACTGCAAAGCATTGGTTTATTCATGAATCAATTCGGGATCACAAGTTGGACTTCTTTGCCATTCAGGAAACGGGTAGAGATAATTTTTCTGCTCCTTTCCTTAGGTTCTTAGCAGCCGGTTTAGACTACTTGGTACTGTTTACCCACAAGGGAGGTCAGGTGGTATCCTAGTTGGTATTAATGCACAAACTCTTTCGGTTAAAGGAGTAAATCATGGGGATAGGTGTGTTAAACTTGACCTTACTTCAAAGAGTGATGGTTTCGAATGGTCTTTAGTGGCAGTGTATGGGGCGGCTCAGGATGAACACAAACAGTAATTCTTGGCTGAACTAGCTCGAATTGCTGAGCAGGGATCAAAACCACTGCTTATTGGGGGGACTTTAATATCATGTGTAGAAAAGAAGAGAAGAGTTCTGACAATTTTAATTCCCGTTGGCCTTTCCTGTTTAACACTATTATTGAAAGCTTAGAATTAAAAGAGATCCAGCTCTCTGGGAGACAGCACACTTGGGTCAGTCGCAGAGACACACCACATATGAAAAGCTGGATAGAATTTTGTCTAATGTGAAATGGGAGCAAAAATTTCCTCTAGTTAGTGTAAGGGCGCTAGAGAGGGCGGGATCTGATCATACACCTATACTTCTCGACTCTGGTGAACAAGCTCACCTCGGGAACAAATCTCATTTTTCTTTTGAGCTGTCTTGGCTGCGTCAAGAAGGTTTTGTGGATCTGGTTGCTAATGTATGGAATTCGGTTTCTCATGGAAGGACTCCGATGGAGAGATGGCAGAACAAGATCCGCCACCTTCGGAGTTACCTTAGAGGCTGGGCCAGAAATCTTAGTGGGATTTATAAAAAAGAAATCGGTTGTTAATTATAATTGAGGGGTTAGAGGCTAATGCTGATTTAAACCCTCTCGATCCAACTGAAAGAATTACGTTAACAGATGCAACCTTTAAACTAGCTACACTTAGAAGAGATGAGGAGGCGAAATGGGCACAACGAGCAAAGGTGAAACATATTCAGGAAGGAGGGAACAATACTAAATATTTTCACATGATTGCAAATGGAAAACATAGAAGAAAGCGAATTTTTCAATTAGAACAAGATGATGGCATCATTGTAGGATAACAAAATTTGAAAGTGTACATTATTGAATTCTATAAGAATTTATTTGGTGCACCAGAAGAAAATTTCTTTTCCATGGAGGAGACGGTTGGACAGGATATTCCTAAATTATCGGAGGAGTAAAATGATATTTTGAAAGCGGAATTTACCGAACAAGAGGTATATGATGCTATTTTCCAAATGGAGAAAAACAAGGCGCCGGGGCCTGATGGTTTCCGGCTTAATTTTACCAAAAACGCTGGATCATCATTAAAAAGGATTTAATGGACATGTTTGCTGCTTTCCACAAGGGAGAGTTGCCACTGTTCCATTAAATTTTGGGACTATCATTTTGTTACCAAAGAAAGAGGATGTTATTCAAATTCAACAATACGTCCTATTTGTCTACTTAATGTAAGCTTCAAAGTTTTCACGAAAGTAGCTACTAACCGGATCACCAAGGTGGCGAATACGGTGGTAAGGCCAACTCAAACCGCGTTTATGCCAGGACGACATATTCTGGAGGGTGTGGTTGTACTACATGAGATTGTACATGAGCTTCATACAAAGAAACTGGATGGAGTCCTCCTGAAAATGGATTTTGAAAAGGCATATGATAAGGTCAAGTGGCCTTTTTTGTTACATGCCCTAAGAATGAAAGGTTTTCACCCAGCCTGGTGCCAATGGATTAAAGAATTCATTAGCCGGGGGAGTGTGTGGATTAGAGTAAATGACGATATAGGACAGAACTTTCAAACTCAAAAAGGTCTTAGACAAGGAGACCCACTTTCACCTATTTTGTTTAATGTGGTGGCTGACATGCTAGCTATTTTGATCAACCGAGCTAAAGAAGATGGTCAGATAGGAGGCTTAATTCCACATTTAGTTGAGGGGGGCATTTCAATCCTACAATATGCAGATGATACCATTATTCTTATGGAACATGACTTGAGCAAGGCTTTAAACATGAAGTTAATTTTATGTCTTTTCGAACAACTGTCAGGTCTTAAGATTAATTTTCATAAGAGTGAGCTCTACTGTTTTGGACAAACCAAAATAGAAGAAGCACATTATAGATAACTTTTTGGGTGTGAATCTGGTTCCTTTCCGTTCAAGTATCTGGGAATACCGATTCATTTAGAAAATTGAAGAATGGTGAGTGGAAACCAGTCGAGGACCTTTTGAGAGAAAGCTAAGTAGCTGGATTGGTAAACTTTTGTCTTATGGTGACAGATTAATTCTAATGAACTCGGTTCTTACCAGCTTACCTATGTTCATGCTGTTTTCCTTGAGATCCCAAAGGGGTAAGGAAAAGATTAGATTTTTATAGATCAAGATTTTTTTGGCAGAGTGATGAGCACAAGAAGAAATATCGACTCACAAAATGGAACATTATATGCAGACTAGAGATCAAGGGGGACTTGGAATTGAAGTGCTAGATTTACAAAAATAAGTGTTTACTAAGTAAATTGCTCTTCAAACTAGTAAATGAACAGGGGGTATAGCAAGAATTGTTACAAAACAAATACCATAATTCTAAAACGTTGTCTCAAGTGACAGTAAAACCTTTTGATTTCCTTTTTCGAAAGGATTGTTGAAAGTGAAGGATGCTTTTTCAGTAGAGGTTCGTTTGTGATTGGCAATGGTATGAACACAAGGTTCTGGGAAGATATATGGCTAGGGGATTCTTCTCTGGCAGAACAATACCCTTTGCTATATAATATAGCTAACTGAAAACAAGTTTTGGTAGCTCATGCTTTAACACAACCTCTGAATATTACTTTTGGAAGAGCACTTACTTCGAATAAGTGGGAACAATGGTTGCACCTGGTTAATCGTCTAATGGATGTCAATCTTTCAGGGGACCAGATAGGTTTGTGTGGTGGCTGACTAATTCTGGGGTATTTACGGTCAAGTCTATGTATTTGGATTATATGAATGGCCATACTAGATTTCTAAAAAAACTGGAAGATGAAAGTACCATTAAAAATAAAGTTTTTTATGTCGTTCTTGCATCGTAAAGTTATTTTAACAAAAGACAATCTTGCAAAGCGGAACTGGAATGGTAACAAGTGCTGTTCTTTCTGTGACAAAGAAGAAACAATCCAACATTTGTTTTTTGATTGCCCTTTTGCTAAAGTAGTGTGGCGAATTGTTCATATGTCTTTCAACATAACCCCACCAAAGAATATAATAAATCTTTTTCGTAGTTGGCTACAAGGAATTCATAAAAAAGAACTTAAAAAATTCGAGTGGGGGTCTGCGCTGTGTTGTGGGCAATGTGGAATGTCCGTAATGATCTTGTTTTTAACAAGCCAAAGAAACCATCTTTTTTGCAGGTTATACCTTTGATTACTCATTGGATCCGCTCATGGTCTTTTCTCCAACCAGTGGAGCAACGTCATGTTATGGATTCTGGATGTACCCGGTTGGAGTCAGTCGCGAAGGACTTCTACAACCGGGATGGCGTTTTGAGAAGAGAATAGAACTATGAATAATCTTTTTGTGTGTTTAGTTCTCTTTCGTTGGTTGATACATGTATCACCCTTTGTGATCCGTAAGCTGTAATAGGCTACTTAAGACTTTTAATAAATTAATAAAGAGGCTATATGCATCACTTTGATGCAGAGGCCGGGCTGCCCTTTTCTAAAAAAAAACACGTGTTTACATGATTTTATCAATTTGTCAAGCTCCGCAACTCCGGGCATCAGTAGGAAATGTGAGTGTGTTGTGTGTAGTTCTATGCATGTCAGCATGGGTAATGGTGTGTGTACATATGTTCATATGTCATCTTGTTGTTTATAAAACGGTATGATGTTTTTCTAAAGGAAAAAAAATTCGGCCTTTGTATCAGTTGATTCACACAGACATAAAAAACTACGATGGTATCACAGCAGTGGCAACGAGGAGGAAGGAGGATGCTTGTACTCATCCGGCCGCTAGCTCACAGATTCCGTTTGGAGTGAGGTAACCGAATGAAGTGTAACGTACATTTAGATTGGAAAGCCACTAATTAAAGTTGTTTAGTTAGTTGGATTATCTAGCTAGCTCAGCTAGGCCGTAGCTGATGACACGATCGATCGAATATAAATAGATCGATCCAGCTTTACCGTTTTTTCTCTCAAAGGTCGTCGTCGTGTGTATCGTGCTAACCGTCATCATGTCTGGCGATTAGTAGTAGTAACCCAATTCACATGCTTTAATCATTTCTTGGTACTGTTCATCCATCCCTTGCCACCACTCGGTGTTTTTTCTTGTCTCTGCGACAAAAAAAAAGAGTATAACTATGGTACACATTGGGAGCAAACACGTGGTTGGATGGTTAGAATTGTGGTTATATCATCAGTTTCAAATTTATGCTTGACACATGAGTGTCTCAGAAAAACGGAATATTTTTTCAGTGAAAGGCGACGTTTTCGTTGACAACGATACATCTGTGGTGATTTAGTCAATGTCAAAATCCAATCTGTCGGCCCATTATTTCGGAAGTGCTCATAGTGATAGTGCGTGCGTTCATATGTATCAGCGTATTCACGTGTATGTGGCCATCTGCGTGTACTGTATTTAGCAAATTAATTTTCCATTACTTAATTAGTTGGGGGTGTGAATAATCATGACAATTCTCATGACACTTCTCTCCTCTTGCATGCTAGATATGGTGGCGCTGGTAATCGATGGAAGCTCATTCCATTGCCAAACCTTGTAAGATACACCACCCTAGCAGTCACTCACGTGTCGTCCCTGCTCTGTGACAGCACGAAACCGTGTCTCACGATACGCTTACGCGGTACGTGTGGCGAACACTCGCACTCAGGAACGCATGAGTAGTGACTGCGAGAATGCGATCTTGAGATGATCCCGACACTTGTAATCTGGGATGTCACTCAGTTTGACAACGTGGGCTGTGTAAAGCCATCCCGCTCTGAGATAGGGTATCGAGACAACGATGGAATTGTCATGTAGCATAGGTAGGTGTATATGTAGTTTGTTGGATTCCGAGAATTTAGCCCACATCAGGTTACAGGTCAGGTCGGTTTCAACAGGAGGGATATCAGTGAATGATTCGTACTCACTGTGCTAGCTGCATGATAGCTAGTGAGATACCTTGAACAGCCGTGCAAGATGAGGGTGATCACTGATCATCCAAACCATTTACCAGTTTCCTTTTGATGAGAATTGGGTACTTACTTACTAAGTATTTTGTAAGTATTTTTTCGAAAAGGGGATCCAGCCTCTGCATCAGGTCGATGCACACAACCTACTTTATTGTGTAGATTTCAGTTTACAGTTTGTAGTATTAGAGCGAACCACTCAAGGATCAGCCAAAGTGACGACTTGGAAAATAGAACACAAAATAACCATATGCATCTTGTGTTCTCTATTTGAATACCGCCAACCACTCTGGCTAAATATAGTCTGAACGGTGGCCATTATTGAGCACAACCAGAATCCATAAGAGCATCTCTAACAGTGCCTGCAAAACGCGGACCCGCAAAACAGTTTTGAGGGTCGTGTTTTTCGTGTTTTTGCTCGAGTTAACGTGCCGCGAAGAACAGAGCCCTCAAACGAAACCGTAAATCCACGAATTTCGAAATTTCAGATTTCGCGGGAACATACTAGTTCATCATTTTTACATCCATATTTGGTACAGATGGAGGCAGCACCACGATTTTTACACAAAATACAAACCCTACATTAAACTAACCCTAGATCGCGGCCGATCAAACCCTAGAACGCAAAATTTGGCTCCTCACCGGAGCCACGGGCGCGGCGGCGACGCAGCGGTGGAGGAGCTTCACTCCTCGTCGGAGACGAGGTCGATGACGGGCAGGAGGCAGCTGATGACAAGCGTCTGCTGCAGGAGGACCTCGTCGAGCTCCTCGTCGCGCTTGGCCGTGCTTGGACCGCAGCAACGTCGCCGCCAGCGTGCGCTCGAGCTGCTCGTCGGTGATGAAATCCTCCGGCCCGAGCGTGGTGCCGAAGTGCTCGGGGTCGTAGCCCTCCGGTGGAGGAGCAGCTGGCGCGGCGGAGGAGCTGCCCTCGCCGTGGAGGCGCTGCTGCTCGCGGCGGCGGCGGAGGATCTCCCGCTCCCGCTCCCGCCGGAGCCGGTCAAACTCCGGCACATCGCGGCGGAAGAACGACTTCGGCACCGGCTCGCCGAGCTTATACCGGAGGGCGGACCGCTTCCGTGCGCCGTCGCTGCGGACGACCACCGCCCGGTTCGCGTCGGAGTAGTCTCCGTCGAACCTGTCGTCGCCGAGGAGCGGCTCTGGTTCCCTCTTCGGCGCCATGGCGGCTCGTCGTCGCCGGATCTGTAGAAGGGGACGCGGGATTGCTCGTCGGAGACGGCGGAGTGTGGGAGGGATTGCTTGCCGGAGACGGCGGAGAGTGAGAGGGGAGAAGAGGGTTTCGACCTGCATCCGCGGTCGCAATCCGGCTAAATAGAGGCTCGCGGAGGAGATTCAAGCCCCCCCCCCCCCCCCCCCCCCCCCCCCGCGCAAAACGTTTGCGGGCTAGGCTAAATTGCAGGCGCTGCTCTGGCCCAAAAACGGCCCCAAACCCGTAAACTTGCCGGACTTTTGCGGGTTTGCGCGTTATGCGGGCACTGCTAGAGATGCTCTAAGTCCCTGATGCCCGGCCGGCATAAGGAATAAATGGAACTAGGCTAGAGATACTGTGAAGAAGTGGCATTTCATTTTCAGGGATTTCTCTTCGGGGCACTATAATAATAATAATAATAATAATAATACTCCCTCCGATCCATATTAGTGGGCATAGCTTTGTCTAAATTCATATGTATCTAGTTAAGTATTTAGACTAGATACATGTGTATCTAGACAAAGTTGTGTCCACTAATATGGATCGGAGGTAGTAATAATAATAATAATAATAATAATAATAATAGGTCAGTCCACTTGAGTATACATCTACTAGAAAAGAAAACAGACACTATATGCCGGTTTCACGAGCATAAAATTGATTTTCGCTAGTTGACCAAAAGGGAGTATAGAGCATCGACCAGATCTTGTGAAGTTGATTGCTTGACGCCATGAGGCGACTGATAAATGGTTCCCGTTCCGACCACAGTCGCACTTAATTAGCACAACTTACAGCAGGGATCTGTGACTGTAATCGTGGAATCAAACGAATCCTTTTTGTTTTTTAGACGAATCCTTTCTAGGGGGGGCAGATTTAAACAAATGGGCCCCTAAAATAGCCTTTTTCGGGCCCATATTTAAACAAATGGGCCTCACCAATTACGGTGAGAAAAACAACCAGAAATAGTCGTGTGTGGAATGTTTTAGCTGGGCCATAATCTTCGCATGCAATTTGAATGCTGGGCCCAATGTTTGTGGGTACCCTCCAGCTAGTGTTCTTTGTTCCACTAAAAAAAACTCAGACAAGAAAACTAGTGTTCTTTGCTTTGGACCCACAAAATTCGAATTAAGGAATAAAATCATGGCGAATTTGCAAAATCACATTAGTTAACTGTATTGCATTAGCTCAAGCACCACAAAATCTCGGGTTCTTGGAAAAGTTCAAGAAAAATTGCCATGGTTATCAATATGATAACACAAAAAAAAACCGATTATTTTTCGTCAGAATCTAGCGAGTAGTTGGGGAAAAGTTTCGCGGGGACCCATCGAGTATGTTCCCAGGTACTACTTCTACAGTACTACCACTAGATCTTGATCGTAGTAGTGACAAGCACAAGTTCATGGAAGGAGCGGAGTGCTTGTTCAGTCATCGAGGTAATAAGGTATTCGGGTTGGTGGTACTGAGGGCCTAGGCGGTGGACAAAATGGATGCAATGGTTAGCATCAACATGGGAAACATCTGGGTGGAGGACATTCTCGTCTGCCAAGAATGTCCTTCTCTTTTTTTGACAAAAAGAATATATTAATATTAAAGATATCAATTACACTCAGCCTCTACACGAACATAACATAATATGAAGAATTAATCCCGACATCAAGGATGCACAAAACCAAAAACATAATTAAAAAAAAGGACCCCGCCAAGTGATCAACAACTCACAGCAGCTAGACCCAAACCACGACCAATGACAGAACCTTTACTGCATAAGAGGTTCTCCAAAAGAGACATCTCTATGAAGGTAACAGTGCACAAGCTCGTCGTCCCCCGGTCATTTTAGGTTTTCACCGTGGAGAAAGTCCGAACTCACTAGATAATGCCTTCAACAAGTAAGCTATCGTCATTGGCAGGTACAACCAACAAAGGCCAGATCTAGGCTTTCACCCTGAAAATCGAGACTCGATACTCGATGAGCACCACCAAAAATGTCCTTCTCTAAAAAAAATTCGAATTGAAGGGCTCCCGCCCTTGATTTCATTTAAAATGAAACCAAAGAAGTTTTTACAGGAACTCTCCCACAACCGCGCAAAGCTTACTTGTTACAGGAACGCCCCTGATTTCATGCCAGGCGGACACTACTCAGTTCAACACCGCGCAAAGCTCGAAACCTAAAACGAAACAACCATCTAGAAAATTGCTTCTACAGGCAGCATCTCCTTACAACCTTTCGAGAACACAAAACAAGCCTCCTACACCACTCTCTCCAGCTCAACGCAAGACCCGAACAAGCTCCAGCATCAACCAGCACTTCCTCCATTGTCAATCCTCCTCGTAACAAGGGCCCAACCATGCCTTCTTCCGAAGATTTCAAACCCATTCTTGCCAAGCGCCGCGCCACGCTACTTAGCCCCTGACGGTCACTTAGTTCCTTCTCTAAAGTTAATGGGGTAATATCTACATATCTGGAATGGTCAATTATGGATTAATTTAGTATGTTCATGGTTATCTATGTGGCTCTCCTGGTGATAATGCACTTTGAGAAAATGCAGCGCATTGGTTTCAAGCTTATAAGCTACGCCAGCAGGTGACTAACTCAGACACTGTTTATGATGAGACATTGTTTATGTCCTAGTTTTTTAAAAGGGTTGAAACATGATATTAAAATTTGTATTGGCTTCTCGAATCCAAGAAACTAGGGATCAACCAATATTATTAGCTCAATTTCAACATGAGTTGGTTGTATAGGACAAACCCTAGATAAAAAAAGATATCAACATGGAAACAAGAATGATCATCTCTCTCCTAGAGCAGTAGCGGCGAAACGTTTAGTGAAAATTTAACCAGGAGACTTTTGAAAAGAAAGGCGGCTTAGAGAATATCGTCAGACCAATTGCTTACGTTATCGCCGTGGAAAAAATATATATGATCCAAGGCATATTTATGCTAAGAAACCCCAAGGTGAAGTTCATGCATTGCTAGCGGATGTGCTTGCACAACTATCATTCTCAATGCCTTGTCAGGTTTAGAAGAAGTGGAGACATTTTGATTCAGAACTCTTGTACGAAACCAAGTATTGTTGTTATTGGTTGATTCTGGAAGAAACCATAGCTTCCTTAATTTGGAATTTCGTGTCTGTGTAGCCTAACTGTATAGTTGAGACCGGTATGAACTGAATTACAGTCTCTGCCCACTTAATTCTTCTTTTTTTACGGGCAACTGTATAGTTGAGACCGGTGTGAACTGAATTCAGACTCGGTGCCATCTTCCCTCTCCATTTTAGTATCGAAATTAAGAGATGAAGCGAACGAGAACAGATGAAAGAAAGCCAACACTGAGCAAATGGACGCCACACAAACACTGGAGACAGTTAAAGGCATTGGTAAATTTAGCAAGCCAATGGCAGGGCGGGCAACAAACTACGTACCAAAGCCAACACGCGCGCGCGCGCACGATCGGGCACACACGACCCCAGGATTCCTCTCCACCGCGTGCTCTCCTCCTCCCCTCCAAGGCGGGGCCAAGAAACGCCCGCCGCCGTGCTCGCTTGCCATCGATCACCGCCGATGTGGTCGCCGTGGACCACCCGGAAGCCAGCCTCCGGGCGGCTCACGCAGTCGCCGTCCTTCTCCTCGTCCGGCACGTCATCGTCCAAGGACCACAATGGCATCGGCACCGTCCTCGACGACGCGGCCTCACCCGCCGGCCCCGGCGGCTCGAGCAAGATCGTCCTCCACCGCGTGCGGTGGTCGAGCAAGCTGCGGACGTGCAAGTCGTTCACGGCCGCGTCGGAGGCTGCCGCGGCGTCGGTGGCGGGCGAGCGGCGCGTCGTGCTCTACTTCACAACCCTCCGCGCCGTGCGGCCCACGTTCGAGGCCTGCCGCGACGTGCGCGCCATCCTGCGCGGCCTCCGCGTCGGCGTCGACGAGCGGGACGTGTCCATGGACGCGGCGTTCCTCGCCGAGCTCCGTACGCTGATGCGGAGGGACCGACCGCCGCTGCCGCAGCTCTTCGTCGCCGGACGCCTCGTCGGCGACGCCGACGACGTGCGCGCCCTGCATGAGAGCGGGGAGCTCCGGCGCGTCGTGGCCGGGGCGCCGCAGCTGCCGCCCACGCCGTGCACGTCCTGCGGTGGCTCGCGATTCTCCCCCTGCGGCGCCTGCGGCGGTGCCCACCGGCGGTTCAGCGAAAAGACCGGGGGATTCCGCGTCTGCACGGCGTGCAACGAAAACGGCCTCGTCCGGTGCACCGCCTGCTGCTCCGGCGGCTGATTCGCGCCGTCACTTCTCGGAGGAGACCATAGATATTTGCGCGTGGAAATGGAAATGCTGGCTATCCTGATTTACAAATGTGCCTCATTCGATTGAAATCCAAGGATTTGCTCGTCAAACCGTGTGATTTGTGCCAAGATCCATGTTTGGACGTGGTTCAAGCTTAATTAGCTGTTGTTCTGCTGATTTCTCACCCTTCTTTTTATCATGGAAATAGGGTGGAAAATCCTAGTTGGTACTATAGTAACCAGCGGAGATTTCAAAAAATAAATTTGCCATTTATGGGGTAAATTCTTGGAGCATAGCTCATTTCTGAGTCCCCAACCCATCTCGTGCTCTATAGATAATTACTTTTAAAAAATATAAAACTTTCTACTCTTTCTAATTTTATCTTGATTCGTAAATATGTAGACATATTTTAGTGTGTTGATTCACTCATTTAGTAACGAATTTGGATAAACACAAAAAGGGTAGAAAGTCTTATATTTAGAAACAGAGAGGGTATTTCCTAAATCTTATATCGTGTCACTCTACCAATTTATTCAGATTCTGGCATTTCTTCTCTCTGATGGTGGCGGTATAGAACTCGCGAGTGGCATTCTAGAAAATGTCTAACCATGCAATGCATTTGTCGGGCTTTCATGGGCACACTGAGATAATAAAATACATCGACGATTTCCTTTGCTACTAATACATACAAAGTTTTACTGTAAATTACTTTTATCACCCAAAAAAACCTAGCATGTGATGATTTAGCACCCGATGGTACAGATTCCGAGCAGTTGCCGAGAGTGCCACAAGATTGCTTGGCAAATAAATGTTCGCCGAGTGTATTTTTTGGGCACCTGCCAAACATGTATTTGCCGAGTGTTATTCATGACACTCAGCAAAGATTGCCACTCGGCGTACCGGTTAGTCGCCGAGTGCCTAATAAAATGCACTCGGACAAACCGGGGTACAGTCGTTTACTGTAGTGCGATGTCTTGCCGTCATGTGACACATGCACCAAATGTACTCTTTTTTTTTCATGTACTCAATGCCATTTAAGGTGGTGGTGTCTCTAACGGAGAGAGTTGGAACGGAGGCAGCTCTTCTAGCCTAGGTCTCGCTCTCCTCCATATTGGGCTCTTTGGACTAGCTGGGTCATCGAAGCCTTGCGAATAGATCGAAAGATTTATCACTCCGACTAGGTCCTATAAAGTTTTGTTCAACGATCGGTTGGATGTGGTCTTGTAGTGTAGCTACTTCACAACATAATTAACGGGTATGATTACCTTGGGCCGTGTCGACACCGTCATGTTTATCATGTCTTTGCTTGTGCAATTCTTTGTGCCTCGACAATGTATGCATATTTTGAAAGAACTTGCTATGTACTTTAGGATGAGGTACAAAGCTGTAATTCTTTTGGGTGACAAGGTATAGTTCTACGATCTACAAAAGAACTAAGAATGAGAGGCTACAAGAATAGCCGTAAACTGCACTGCAGGTGGGATGTTTCTTTAGACCACACAGATTTGAGACCACGCATATTTTGGGTTCAAAAATCTCATATGTATTTGGAACCTTTCTATGCATTTTTTTTTAACATAAAACACACAGTTTCCATGTTGTACAGTATCAGACCATAGTCAAATCCTCATTGACCTTGACACGAAGGTCAACTGCCACATTTCCTATAATTTTCCATTTTTTGGAAAAAACATTTTTTGAATTCGCTAGTGGTGCTTTTGAAAACTACTCACTCCGTTCTAAATTAGATGACTTCCATTTGTCCAAACATAGATATCTATACTTGTAACATGTCTAGATACATTCACATGTGGGGAAAAGAAAGTCATCTAATTTGGAATGGAGGGAGTAGTGTTTATGGTGTCAGTTTTACAGGTGGACATCTTTGCCTTATTCAATAAAAAAAAGGTGGGCATCTTTGCAGGATCGGCAATTCTCTTTGTTATAGATGAATTTGGGCCGAAACAGAAAAGGCAAGAAACAGTTATATCCATATTTCCAATGGGCTGGCCCAACTGCAATTTCCTATCTTCTCCAACAGTGCCAAACTGGGACACTGCCTATACTTTAGACAACTAGTGTTTACAATGTTAGTTTGACAAGTTCCTTTTTTTAACGGGATGTTAACTTCACAAGTTGGTTGCTCGCTTCGGCTGCACTCTACCCTTTCCCCATCGCACATATTCATTTGATTACATCAATTATATCTGAACCTAGGAATATGGGCATATATATGGTGTATTCGTATGAACACTTGAATTGAAAACCTATGAAGACATAGTGAAATCGGAGTAGAAGTATTTGGAGCGATGCATGAGGCTATATCTGGCCATGGGCTGGGCCGGGCAGGGCTTCGGGTTGGGCCTAACAAAGCCCAAAATCTCAGGCCCAGGCTCAACGAGACCCGGACTTCAGGGATATATTTTAGGCCCAGGCCCACCCATTGGCAGTAAAATCCCATCGGGCCTCGAGCCGGGCCGCTTCCTTAAAACGCCAATATGCAAAGCCTAGGCCCATCCGACATGCGGGCTCAAATCTAAGGCCCAGGCCCGACCCATGGGCAAGCCCAGGCCCGACCCATGGGCAAGCCAAGGCCCGCCCAGGCCTTGGATTTTTTGGGTCGGGCCGGACCGGGATGGAGATGGCCAGATATAGATGAGGTCGATGACACTGTTGGATGGCCTCGGTGGTCGAGTCGAGTAGTTGTTTGTGTTGAGTCCATGTTGGTGGCTAGACCAATGGTGTGTCCCATGGTGAGTTGGTGTGTTCCATGATGGTTGTGTGGGTGTGTTGTACTCTTGGTCTTGCCTGGTTTCCCTCCTATTAGTTGAGTTTGGTCTTCTTAATTATGAGATGAGACAAAAAAATCTCATTTTACAACAAAACAAAACCCGGAGAATTAGCTTATGATCCCTAAGTTCACCCGTAGAATTACTGGGGGAAATTTCGAGATATTTTATTAACTCAAGCTACAAGATTTATTTATTTTTGGGCAGGAAAAATCGAGTTACAAGATTAACAGTAAAAACCATGTGTGGAGCTAAACTAAGGAGTTATATGTATAACAAATTTGGTGATGAGTTTATGCATGGTTTCCATCTGTTTATGCATGGTTTCTATCAGATTGGTTGGGAGGCTTAACCGGAAAGGGAGCAAAACAAGAGCGAAAAACAAATCGCACCATATCCACTTTGATCTACTGGAGACATGGAAAGAAAGAAATAGGAGAATTTTGCACAAAAAAAAAACTAACCCACGAGGGGCTCATGTCATCGATAAAGGATGAAGCCTCTGCATGGCGATCCGCTGGCGCACCAATCCCAATGGTAGCATGGTATGGAGGAACACCCTTCGATCCAGGCTGATCGGTATATTGCTTGAATTCAGAGAAGGTCACAACTGTCAAAAAGAGGAATCACTGCTTTGAGTTCATCTTGCTTTCCTACATGCTCCCAGTTCACCCACTTCTCACTTCCAAATACCTTCTTGAAGTAGACTGAATGATATCTATCAAATTGAAGTTGCCTTTAGAATCTGGGACTAGAACAAGACAGCTATCACTTTTCACGATCAAACCAATGGGAAAATGCAATGGATAAAAACCATGGATAAGCCCTTTATTTTTTCTTTCAAGTACCAACTCGCCAAGAGAGGTTTGAAGAAGAATTATCTCTATGCTCCACACCTCATGAAGCTTATCTTGAACCAATCTCAGCTTTCTCCATCTGCTAGACCAAGAGCATCCTCCTTATCAACCAAGGAAGGACAAGAGAAAAGAGAGCCTCCTCAATGGCTCAAAGTGTAGAGCTGCCTGCTAAGAGAAGAAAAAGGGCCTGACCTCTAGTGCTCAAGTTCCTGCTTCTGCTAGTGATCTTCCACAATCCTCTACTCATGATATAGAATCAGAAACGTAAGAAGAAAGCAGCTGTTCTGATGAAGAAAATGCATTAGGAGAGTTTTTTCGATTTTCTCTTCCAAGCCCCATATGCTTTCTTCGTTTTATAACCGATTTTACTCCCACTTTTAATAGAATAATATGGCAGCTCTCCCGCCGTTATTGAAGAAAAAAATAACGCACAAATAACACTCCCGGCAGAGCAGAATAAAAGCAGTACAGCTCACGGACGAAGTTACTTGTACATGTTGGTTGGTGCAAATCAAGTTGGATTTAGTAAGTGTATTTATCATTGTTCAATGTACAGCTATAAATTAACTTCTTTGTATCCCATCCGTGACCTGTCCCTAATAACTGACTTGGTGGCCTCCATTATATTTAGAATGGAAAATAAAATATATTTACAATTTTTTTTTTGAATGGTCACCGGGGGAGCGAGAAGACCCTCCACCTGAATTCTATTCATTTTCTGTTTAATGGGTTCAAGCGAACCAGAATTTTACAGGGAGGAACGAAGAGAAGATAAACAAAAAACAACGCACACCAACACACACACAAAGGGGGCAGGAGGTACAGGTGCACTTGAGAAGCACTAACAGGCGTGCTCGCATGACGACCACCACCAGGAAGACGGGCAGGACAGTGCCTTGAGGAGTGCGTCCAACACCGTCGAAGGGCATCACGGTCCCGAGACATTGCAGATTGCAGCACCACCACCTGCTTGCATGGCGACTACCCCACAAGCTGGCGAACCAGGAGCGAACGGGGACCAACGAGTGGGACTGGCCTAGCACCAGCGCCACGAACCTTGACCCCGACCTCAGCCAAAGGGGCAGCCCCAAGCACTCTGGCCTAGCACCAGCGCCACGTGGGGAGGCGACCTCGCCACCGAAGGGGGCCGATCAACCGAGACCGCACCAACAACACGAAGCTCGCGACAATGCCGCTACCATCCCCATCGGATATTTGCCAAGCTTGCACAGCCAACCAGCACGCCAAGAGCACCATAGGCAGCACTGCGAGGCCAAAAGCCTCGCTGCCGGATAAACCCAAGAACAGCAAGCCCAAAACGCCAATCAGGTCCAAAGGCGAAGAGCAGGGATCCTTGCAACGCCTCCAAGAAGGGAAACCACGCCCACAGGCGCGGTCGTCGCAGAGCTTTCGCTCGACCTCACCTGCACATCGGGGTTGCGAGCAATGCAACGGCTCCAACACCACGCCTCCAACAATGTTAGCAACGCCCGGAGGCACCGCCGTGGTCTGCTCACGCACAGAGCATGAGCACGGGTTTCCCCGGGAGCTGGCATCAAGACGCGCCACCGAGCCAAAACCTGAACCAGAAGCTAGAACGGCAGAGGACACCGCGGGAAGCTTCCGGGCGCCGTCTCCCAACAGCACGCACCAGAGGGAGCAGAGGCGGCTCCAGGCGGAGCACAGCAGCGCCACCATCGGAATGCGCCAAGGAGGTCTTCAGCCAGGAGCCGCCGCACCGAGCGGCCGCACCAACTGGGGAGAGGGGCATCACCATGATGCTCCTCGCCATGGACCTCCACGTCGCCAGAGGGGCCCACCGCCGCACACACCAAGCACAGCCGAGCTGCCGACGGTGCCCCCGAGGCCGGGATCGACGGCCGGACCACCGGGACGCGAACCACCAAGGCGGGCCATGCTCGAAGGGGAGCAGGGCCACGGAGTGGAGCAGAGTCGTTCGACGGCAAAGAGCCGCCGGGGATGCCAAGAGCGCATCCGCGCGGGGATGCAGCGGCGGAGCACCAGGAGGCAGAGCACGCACCTGCAGTGCCTCGCCCGCTGGGACGCGACGGGGCGGCGCCGGCAAAGCAGCCAGGAGGAGACGGGGCGAAACTGGAGAGGATTTGGATATGCGGGGAGGAATCGACCGAGGGAGGCTCCCCGTCGCCACCGTCCTCCGTGGGATGGCCTCCTCCGGCGGCGGCGGGGGCAGAGGGGGCGGGGAGGCGGGCTTTTGGCGGCGGCGGCACGGACGCCTCGGGGTCGCCTGGGAGCGACCCGGAGGCGGCTAGGGTTTCGACCCTTTCGGCTCAGTTCTATTTATAGTCTATAGCCAACTAATTGATTGCCTTGATGGCTGCCGCGTGTCTTTCACAGCATTGGCCTACGAACGCTTTACGCTTGTCCCCGAGAGAAAGGTACTAACAATATTGCGATTTTTTGCTGAATCTGTCTGAAGGACCGGCGATTGACATTTATATACTGCAAGCGTGAGTTGCTCTAATTAATAAATTAATGGGGTTCGTCAATTTGATCAGTGCTGATATAGGTCACCAAACATATGATGTTTCAGTCTTATCTACCACGCTTCATTTCATGCAACTTAGATCTGGCATGCGCATTTTAACAAAAAAGTCGAACAAAAACAAACAAATTGTGACATGGATTTCTTGCCGAAACTACTACTCCCTCCGATCCGTTATTGTGTCGTGAGAAAACATCGTAGCGCGTACAACTCTTACGCATAACCTGCGTCGGTTTTTTTTGGATCAGTGGGAGTATTTGTTTTCTAAAAATAAGGCACAGCTTTTATGTTAGAAAAAAAATTCTATCTTCCAGAGAATAGCAGTAACAGAGAGGGTTTGGCTCCTGGCCTCAAGCGTGGAATTTTGCAGACCTAAAAGTTGATGTTTAGATGTTTCAGTAATATGGATATGCTTGTGAATACATACAGATGTGCTCTACCCAAATGCAAGGTTTCATTAAATAACACTTATATTTTGGCATAGACAAAAATCAC
Organism: Poa pratensis; assembly: GCA_947311845.1. NCBI lineage: Eukaryota > Viridiplantae > Streptophyta > Magnoliopsida > Poales > Poaceae > Poa > Poa pratensis. The sequence continues at coordinate 17,793,372 of CAMZMU010000067.1, forward strand.
CAAATGGTCGCTCTACAAATACAAAAAAACTCGATTTTGCTCTTCATATTTTGTCTTTTTATGTACATCACAGATGAAAGTATATTTCCATAAAATTAGTCGCACATTTTTTTCCATAATTTGTATTCACATTTTTTTAAGATCTAAACTGCAGGTATTGATTTATTTTAAATAATCTAGCTACATGGATCCCGGGATTTAAAAGAACTTTCTATTAAAAAGGAGCGCTTCCAATCGTTCAAATGAAGAGGATGACTACATGACTCTATTTTTTTTAGGGAACTACTACACGACTCTACATTACACTCTGGCAGTGGCGGAGCTAGCTCATCGATAGAGCCTGGGCAAAGTCCAAGTGAATTTGCTTTGCCAGATTTTTGCCCCTACAAAACTTTGATTAACACTTCAAGTACCGTTAGTTTTTAAAGGGTAATCACCAGCTGCCCGGGCATGCCGGGCCCTAGCTCCGCCCCTGCACTCTTGCAAGCAGCACTCAGACCACGTGACTACGATTCGATTGGGAAAGAAGAAAATGTATATTGGTGAACCTAAAATAATTTTAATTATGTGTGCCTCTGCATAGTTGTTGCGATGATTAAAGGAACATGCATGATTAACATTAATTTGGTTACTTTAGCTTTTGCAACATATTCGTGAGAGTTCATACGCCAGCAATGTTTTCTTACATTCCACAAATTGTTACACTAGATTTCATGTGACGTTTTGCGTCCGGGAGTATACTGCTCGTGCCGCCAGCTAACCTATGACGATATGCTCTGAAGATCGATGAATATTAGGGGCCATCTGTAATCCATTTTCAGGGCCGTACGAGCCTCGCATAGACCCGTGAGGGAATCCTCACCGCTACCACGGTATTTTTTTTCGGTGCAACAAAACCGTCGCAGATCGCCATACGTGATGTAGTGTATTTATTTTAAATTTTAGTATAGATCGGCATTTTAATTTTGATTCCTCCAATGTGTCTAGTTATAAGTTTACAGGGAAAACATTGTGGTTTTGCTTAATTTTGGGATCATCTCATGTTGCCTCGGTTGCCTTTGCAATTGTTAGATCAAAGTTGTTGCATTATCCATTGTTGCCGCTTGTGTTGCCTTATGATCCAATTGATCAATTGTCCCTTTTGAGATGTGCATGACCTATTGTTGGTTTTTTGAAAAATCACCCTCTAATAACCATTTGGGAACTACGACTAGTTCTTAGTTCCCAAAATAGTTAGATACTAAATCAAAAACCTCATCATGAGACCATGGAAACATTTTTACCATAACCCATTTTATTGTCTTTGTGTTTGTTTTGCAGATAGATCATGATCAAGTTACTTTAGGTCTTTTATTTTATTTCTTTGTAATTTCCTTTTGGAAATATTTAATTATTCCCAAATGTAAATAATATACGCTAATAAATATTTACTTTATTATTGTCTCCATCACAACAATAACATGCTTAGTTAGTTGAATTTGAATGTTCGTAATACCACAATATAGATAGATTTCGCTAGAATGATGAAATTAATCAATAAGCATGTGAAAAAATGGATATGCCTGCTAACCGCGAGATAGTGGAGTTTGAGGCTTCGTTGGAACCTCATTGTCATAGGACTTATGTTTAATGAATTTGCAATATACTATTATGGTATGCTATGATTCATTTTATTTGCCCTTTATCCCATATGTTTAAGTATGTAGTTGCCTTAAGAAATTTCTTTTAAGGATTTATTTCAGTTTGAGGTGTATTTCATTTTATTATACTCCCTCTGATTTATAAAAGATGTCGCTAGTTATGCTTTGAGTTTGTACATGAATAGTTGTTTTCCTACAACAGTTAAAGTGGATCGGAGGGAGTATTTTTTTTACCTTTCATGGTTAAATAAAAAAAAATACTCTTTAAAAATCTTAGAATATTAGTTAATAATACTTCACAATTATTACATATTTCCATGATTTTTCTTTGAATAAATAATTAGCTCTAGTTATTTATAATTCCTCATATGATAAAATTTAAATCTCTACTAGTTAAGTATTGAATATTTAGATACAATTAGGAATTACATTAACATCATATTCAATTCTTTTTTGCCTATTTTCCAAATATTGCTTGGAATTTCTACAATATTTTTTATTATGTTTAAGTTTTCTTATAGAATTTTATTAAGTTATTCTGATTAAATTTACTCTGATAAACAAAATGGGTTGAACTGGATCAGCCCATTTAGACATGTCTAGCCCAACTGATCGGGTTAGGTCAAGTTGACCGTTCCAAACGCCCAGTTGCTCTCTCTCCCTCACACCCTTGGTTAAACTTTGAAAAGATTGACTTGAGAAAACTGAACACAGGGTAAATAAAAACAGAGGAAGAACAAGATGTGGGGAGAGTGCTACCTACTGCTAATTAAATACGTGCAGGCTATCTACGGATGCCTTTGATGAAAGCTAGGTTAAAGTACGTACTAGTACAGTACTACTATCATGCTCTGTACGTTTGTCCCTCGAGACTCGAGTCTAGGATCTGTTCCCATTCATGCGATCTCATTACTCCATCCGTTTGTTAACGAATACTCGTAACGGTTTGTACTATACAGAAGGGAGGAAGAAAGTAAAGGAGACGGCGACGTATATGTCCCTGTACCGGTCTATCGATCCATGCATGTGGCTGGCAGGCGAGCGATCTCCATCTCGACCGATGCGAGCACCCGCCCGCAGTGCAGTATGGTCGAGAGAGAGACCAGTCACCCGATGGAGACCTTGTACTCTCCTTGTAGCTAACCTCCTCCAGCTCATCAGCCATCCAATGGTTATATCTGCATGTCTGTACCGTTTAGATGAGTAGCACATTTCGGGTGCTTGGTAGAGATATGTCGCTAGCTTAATTTCCTTAACACCATTTTGGGGCTCAGCTTAATTTCCTTGACATACTCATGCCTTCTCCTCTAGGAACTATACTCTTACAACATGTCATATTTTGTATATACATATATTGTTAAGGCTCTTCCAATCGAGGACTTATAAATGCATGCAGTTGTTTTCCTTCTGGAAGGCGTCGCTTTTGGAGGTGTTGGACTTTAGGTGTTGTTTTGGTGGTCTTAGTGTCGCTGCTATAAGGATCTAATCCTTGTAGCGGGACTTTTCTTTTTTGTAATTCTTCTTTCTTTTTCTGGCTGTGTGCATCCGTAATGACATTAGGGCAATGCATTGTTACAGAGGCTGGGTGTAATTGGTATCTTCGCAATATTAATATATGCTCTTTATCTATATAAAAAAATGCATGCAGTAGTCCCAAAATGGTGTGTGTTCTTTTAGCAGGTGATTTCCATGGCAGCGAAAGATGCAGGGTCGGGGTAGTTTAGGGGTCGATCGAGAGTACCTTTTCAGAAAAATGTTGAGAAGGATGCAGCCGGTGAGGAGGGGTTGAGCGGCGCGGTCGGGAGAGTCGGCGTGTGCTGACTGCTGAGCAAATCTACTATGCTTTGCTTTAGGTGTGATCCAGTCTAGCTAGCTAAGCTAAGCTCCTCCCCGGCCCTGTTGCACCATCTACCTACCGTCTGCTGCTTTTGCCGGCCTGAACATGCATGGATGTCTTGGGCAGGGCATCCACTTCAGCTAACTAGCTAGATTATGGACAGCGGTAAGAACGACCGAGGATTTGATTTTTCATGTCATTTTTGCATCATTTCCCAAATAGATGCACAGGCAATCAGATAAAAATCCAAGAACTGATATACGATGTACTTTTAATTCAGGGTCGCCGGTTCTAGATACATTTGTATGTAAACAAATGGAATTCACCTAATTTAGAACGGAGCGGAGGAAGTACGTTACAGCATCCGCACCGCAGCTGTGCTAGACGACGCATCGGCCGCTTTGTTTTCACCTGGAGCCGTTGAATGCGGCAGGATGTATCGGTGTGCCGTGGGCGAGTAAATGGCACTGGCGGTCACTAAATTCGTCGTGTGGTGCACTTAAGTCACCATTTTCAAAAATCTTCTGAACCCGTCACTCAACTCAACATTCGTGTGCAATTTGGTCACTCGGCCGTTTGTTGACCGGTTTTTTTCGGTTTTTGACCCAAAATCATCACGTGCGGCTCACGTGTGTCTCGTTCTGGTCCAGTTTTTGCAAATAACCCCTTGAATTCTAGCAACGTTTCTATGCTGGCCTCTACTGACAGGTGGGTCCCACCTGTCATTGACAGGGAATAAATAAATAAAAGATCTTAAATAAAACGTTGCGGCGGCAGGGGCGGCGCCGGGGCGTGAGCAGGGGCGCGGGCGGCGCTCCGGCCAGCAGGGGCGCGGCCGGCGCTCCGGCCAGCAGGGGCGGCGGCTCCCGCTCCACGGCGCGTTGTGCCTCGAGGACGTCGCGCCTGGCGTCGCCGACGAGCCGCCTCGAAACGGAAACCCAGTTGCTGCGGGTCGTCGTCGCGGCGGAGGATGAGGCCGAGGGGCGCGGCGCAGAGGGCCAGGACGCGGCTGGCCTCGCCGTGGAGCGCGATGAGGCGCGTGACCTCGCGGTGGGCGGCGGCAAGGGGGCAAGGTGGAAGGGGAACCCGAAACGGAAGCTCTGCTCGGCGTGCTCGACGTCGACAGCGGTGAACAGGGGGTTGCCGATGGTGTGCTCGAGGCCGCAGGTGGTGGGCAGGAGGACCCCGAAGTCGTAGCTAGACGCCTCGGAGACGAAGCCGCCCGTGGTGGTGCTCGTGGGAGACTCGACCACGGCGTGGGCGTCCTCTGCTCCCCAGATGTCCTCGGCGAGCAACTTGCAGGCGTCGGCGAGGCTCGCGAGGACTCCCTCCGAGGTGCCGACGAGCAGGAGCGTCTCCGGCACCGTCAGCGCCGCCTCCATCCAGAGCCATCTCCTCCATCGCCTGGGAAAAAGACCAGCCGCACCAAAATATCAAAATGTACTGATTTGAGCGAGAGAAAGAAATCAGAGGGGGTTTTTGCAAAGTTCCTGGTCGCACGTGGCAAATCTGGGTCAAAAACCAGTCAAAACCGGTGGAGTGACTAGTGGTGCACACGGATGCTGAGTTGAGTGATGGGTTCAGAAGATTTTTGAAAACGGTGACTTAAGTGCACCCACTCGACGATTTTAGTGACCGTCAATGCCATTTACTCGCCGTGGGCGGCCTGACGTTCGCGGTGGTCACGCCCGAACAAAATAAAGGAATCACCATCTCCCCTTCCTCCGCGCGCGTGCCTGCGTGGCCACCCCATATCCTCCCGGCCTCTCTCCTCGACCGCTTCTTCACCCCTAGTCAGTCTCCTTCCCTCGCCATCGCTCCAACTCTACTGGCACACACATTCCATCTCTCCCAAGCGTGAGGTAGGTTGCGTGATTCTGCATCTGTGCGGATCCATGGGGAGGCCGTGCAGGGTGGTGGTGGTGGCGTTGCTGCTGCTCATCGTCTCCTTCAGTTTCAGTACTCCTGGCACCTGCAGCTCCGATGCTCGGCAAGGTATGGCTGTATGTGTGTCTCAGTCCTCTGTTCTTTTCAACATATCTCAATTGCTGAAGAATCATTGCCGGAGTTTAATCCATGTGTGTTTCTCTCTGTCATAGTACTTAAGAGCAAGCTTTGCTACTTCCTTCATTTTTGTTTCTTGGAAATGGAGATATTGATGCTAGTACGAACTGAATGACTGTAGGAAGCGTGAGCCACCGAGGAGAAGATGCGCCCTCCGCGGCTCGGTGAGTACCTTTCATGCTTCGTGTTCAGTTCAGGGATGCTCTGGATTTCAGTGCCACTGGGAGAGAATCGAGTGCGATCTTGTGAAAGGCATAGCAGTGGTTACAGTAGCTTGGAAAACTTCTTCCTCTAGATGTTCATATATTTTATTAATTGCAACATTCCATTTTTCACTTAAATTAGTAGTATAAAATCACTTCAAAGTTCAAAGTATTCGAGAAACATTCCTCGGAACGATCTTCTAAGATTGAATTGCATAGATAAACAACGATTTGAGTCGGGAATGATGTGTTGGCTGTCAGAGATGGACGGCTGAACAACCGAGCAACCCAACCCCGGTCCCCGGTTGCCCGGTTGGTGCGCGCCTCTTGTCCAGTTCTTCTTCACCTCTTCCGCTGATCGCTCTCGGTCTGCCGACTCAATCATTGGCAGATTAATCCAGACACAACGCGGACGAGAAGCTCTGCGACAACCGAGCAGGTACGGGTCCAAGCAGTCGACGACGTTTCCGCAGTGGCCACCCTGGCCATGGGCGACGCCGACGCCGCCGATGGAGAGCTTTCCACCGCTGGAGGACGCCGGCTCCCCGTCGAGTGCTCCTGCGCCGTCGCCGGAGGTCGCCAAGCCACTGGCGTCGCCTCGGCACGGAGCACACAGCATCACATTGCCTCCGGAGCCAGCGACGGTGGTGACCCACGGCGCCGCGGTGGCCGGAGAAGCGGCTGGCCATACTCCCACCAGGCGACGTATCTATGTCATCGCAGGAGCAGGAGCTTCCATCCTCGCGGCCATGTTGGCGGCGCTGCTCGTCCTGTGCTACCGGTCCAGCAAGGTGGTCACCGTCAGGCCCTGGGCGACCGGCCTCAGCGGGCAGCTGCAGAAAGCGTTCGTGACAGGTTCGGCTCGTCCCTGAAATCTGTGCCAAGTTTCCATTTTGTACCACCACATGCATGGTTTCCTTCTGTTCTTGGGACTAATTGGGAGGTGGCCGCAGGCGTGCCGGCGCTGAAGAGGTCGGAGCTCCAGGCCGCCTGCGAAGATTTCAGCAACGTCATCGGCTCCTTGTCCGATTACATGATGTATAAGGGGACGCTGTCAAGCGGCGTCGAGATCGCGGTGGTGTCGACGACCAAGAGCTCCGCCAAGGAGTGGTCCAAGCACTGTGAAACACAGTTCAGGAAAAAGGTGGCTGCAAATTAAGCTAGGATGAAACTAACAAATTTATAATTCACTCTAATACTGCATTTCTTATGTAGTACTCCCTCCGTTCATAAATATAAAAAGTTTTAGGTATTGCACATGTTGTCTAGATACATACTAAATTGAGTGAACATGCACACTAAGACATGTCTACATACATTTGTGTACATGTGCACGTAGACAAATGCTAAAACATCTTATATTAAAAAACGGAGGGAGTAATACTAAAAAGCCGTTGTGTTGTTTCAGATAACGAGCCTGTCCAGGGTGAACCACAAGAACTTTGTGAACCTGCTGGGCTACTGCCAGGAAGAGCAGCCATTCACGAGGATGATGGTGTTCGAGTACGCTCCGAACGGCACGCTCTTCGAGCATCTCCATGGTAACACTAATGGAGTTCCGCCCATGAGACACCACACTCATGAGAGGGAGCAAACTAACTGAACAATGCTGTGGTTTGCTGCAGTGAGGGAAGACGGCCATCTGGACTGGCCGACGCGGCTGCGGGTGGCGGTCGGGGTCGGCTACTGCCTGGAGCACATGCACCAGCTGAGCCCGCCAGAAATCCTCGGGACGCTCGACACGTCCACCGTCTACCTGACCGACGACTTCGCCGCAAAGATAGCCGACGTCTTCTTCTGCCCCGACGAGGCCTCGTCGGCCACGAAGGAGATGGCGAGCCTGCAGTCCCCGGCTCTGTCCGACAGGGAGAGCGTGGTGTACAGCTACGGCATGGTGCTGCTGGAGATCATGTCCGGCAGGTTCACGGCATCCGACGGCGGCCTGCTGGAGGGCTGGGCGGCGAGCTTCCTCAGAGGGGAGAGGCAGCTGAGAGACGTGATGGACCCCGGCTAAGCAGGAACACGCCCCTCCAGGCCGAGACCGTGAACAGGCTGGACAGCCTGATACGGTCCTGCACCGACCGGGAGGCGAGGCGGCGACCAGCGATGACAGAGGTCGCGAGGCGGCTGAGGGAGATCACTGCCATGCCGCCAGACGCTGCCACCCCCAGGGTGTCTCCGCTATGGTGGGCAGAGCTCGAGATCATCTCCACAGAGGCCACCTAAAGACGACAGTGGAACTGCAGAGTTGCCTTCATAGAGCGTGTGCGTTTGAATTGCACTGCGTGTATGTGGTGTAGCAGAGTGCTGCTTGTGGCTAAGATGATGAAACAAATCTCCAGTTTCTGTAACCAGTTTACCTAGGACAACACCCTGCAGAAGATTCTCCAGCAAAACCTTCAAACATAATAATTCAATAAACACAATTCTAGTAAAGTTCAAACCCACGAAATAACTTTAGCAGGGAAAATGTTTGATCTGGTAGCACCAAAGCATGATAAGAGCATTGTACTGCCAAGCAGTAACATCAGCAGCATAGCATGGATGAACTCAGACTATAATACATTAACAAATTTAGCTGTTCAAGACGTCCAATGCCATAACCCACTGCCATCAAATGTGACGCATACCGACTTGATAGACCGAAAATGTGACCCATAACGACTTGACAGACCGAAATAACAAACATAAGACGCCTACGACAAGGTTCCTACCACTGACGCTACATATACTTTGGTATCCTTCTGTTCATCTGTGCCAAACGGAGTTTTTGGCGCAACAACAAAACAGAACATCCGCCATAACAGACAAAGCAAGATAATTTCTCATACTAAGAAACAATTGCTTGGTTTATCATTCCCTGGGTCCATGACGCCGTCTCCCTGACTTCATCGTCCGACTCGAGGCACTCTCTCAAGAACTCAACATGGAAGAGGTGGCTCTTGAACAGATCCTTGGAGACGGGGCCAAGTGTGTCTGCAAGATCCCCCAGTACAGCAACTGCAGCCTTTGTCACGCTCTCATCCCTGAAAGTAAAACACATACACATGATGTTAAGGAATAGGACGAATCCCCCTTGTAAAAAAAAGGCAACAGAAATGACTTGCACCTGCTACTATCTCTGTAGACAGCTTCTGTGAACTGCAATAGATGGCCTGCATAAGGTATCATCAGCTGAGCTTTTTCACCCTTTATACCCTGTAGTATGCCAGAGTACGCCTCAAATATGCCCCGTCTGAGCTGGTTACCATAATCAACCATATCCTCGTCATTTTGATCCAAAACAACAAGAAGCTCAGCCGCTCCTTGAAGCATTGGCATAGCATACGGCAGGTATTTCTCAAAATTTTCACCAATGGCAAGAGCGATATCTCCAAAGCATGAGAAAATTGGAGGTTTGACAGACCTGTTCAGCTGTGAGTTCGAGAGATCCTTGAGAAGAACGGTCATAATTCCATCACAGAAGGGCAAAATTTTATCTTCCAAGGCACGGCAAATATCACCCACCACCCCTACAGAGATGGAGCATACTTGGTATTCTTCATAATTCTGCAAGCCTGCTTCAAGGTACTTGAAAAATTCAGGCATGTACTTCACAAAATCTGGACCGGTGGCATAAGCAAGAGCACCAATGGCAAGCATGGCTTCTTCATGTACAGTAGCACTGTGGCAAGCAAAGACGCGGAGGAACAGAAGCATCAACTGATCAGCAGTCTGGGCAATCATGGACTTTGCATCTGAGCTGCTCAGTTTCTGGATAATGACCTGCAATACACCACACAACAAAGCCTGCAGATCGCTTTGCTTCTCCTTGTCGCCTGATGTAGATATTTCGTGATCAAATGTCAGGTTCAATCTCCTCATGATCTCCTGCAATAACTGGCCTATAATGCCTGAAGATTCAGGTATGACTCTTACAATCTCATTCAGCGCTTCATAAGCAGATGCACGAAGCCTGAAATGGGTCATATCACCACGATCCGCGGCAGTAAGGAGAGCAGCTATAACATTAGGAAGATAAGGTGTAAGCAAAGATGAGACCGGGCCTGCATCTTCATAACCTTGGGCAAGGAAATATATGGCTCCACAGACTTTCTCGGCCACATTTGGAACATCTTTGCTACTCTCTAGCAACACAGTCATGATACGAGGAAGGTTCGCATTTGATATGATTGGATTTGTACTGCATGGAGAATGCAAAAGCTCAAATACTCGCCCAAGAGTCCATGCAGTGGTGTCCTTTACCTGACTGTTTGGATCATTCATTGTGTTGAGCAAGAAATCAAGTCCAGCTTGTACCAGGGGAGCAAGTTTCTCAAGGGAGGGGCCATCGAGGATAGAACCAAATGCAAAAGTAGCTGCCTCACGACAACGCCAATCCGGCTTTGTGATGTTAGCCTCAACAAATGGCATCACAAGAGGGACAATTGCATCGCCAACAGTTCTAGCAATGAGTCCAAGGCACGTTCCACCACTCATGGAAATGTTCCAGGCATTATCATCTTGCTCTTGATCTTCCTCTTGCTTCAACAGAGTTTCTAACAGCATTGGAACAAGTGAAGGGAGGGCCTTCTCAATGAAGCGATAATTTCCAGTTGAGTTAGCATCATCAGATCCCTCATATTCCTCTTGAGTTCAATCTCTTCTTCACAAATAGTGCTCCAGAACTCAACAGCTTGAAGTGCAACTTGTTCCTCATCTCCTTTCACAGCATTAGCCGTCAGGTTGAATATAGTTTGCATATAAGGAGCCAAGTGCACATAATATGTGGATGCGATTGCAACAAGGCATTCCAAGGCTGCCTGCCTGATCTCCACTTCTTTAGATACAGCCGTATCACAAATTACTTTCATTATAAAGGTCCTCTCCATCTCATTTGCAAAGTTGCTCTCAGCAAAATCAAGAGCGTTATATAGAGCTTTAACTGCAGCAAGACGGACTTCAGAACTTAGCTCTGTCTGGTTCATTCCCTGAACAACTGCAGTCAGAACAGCATTCACTTGCTCCTGCTCCAGGTGCTCAGGAGGAATCTCCTCGCACACATACCCCAACGCCTCTAGAGTTGCTTGCTTTAGTGCCGCAGATGCCCCTTGCTGTGTCATGTTGCCCAGTAATCTGGCAATGAGGTCTTGCCACTCCCGGCGGGGTATCTCAATGGAGGCAACCTTTGCAATGACTTGTGACGACGCCTGCCTTGCATCAGCCACTGAAGATCCTAGTGTTGTCAGCAATGATTCTTTAATCTTCAATTTGATTGATGGATCCAGGCTGACCCACTGTTGAGTCAGTAGCTCCTTCTTTGCAGAATCTTTTGCGTCCAATGAATTCTTAAGGATAATACCAGCAAGTCTTCTAGACTCTGGTGGTCTTTCATCACTCGTCAACTCAACTGACAAGGACAGGAGGAAGTTGGGGAGATTCTGCTCCTGGAACTGCTTAAGGCTGCTTTCCGCTGCTGCGCGGAGGTTACCATCGGGAGATTGGGCAGCTAGAAGAATCTGAGTGATATCCATGGCTGCGACTTCCCTATAAAACATCAATAGACCAGACAGTGTCAGTTAGCAACATTTTATGATAAAGCAGTTATGTAATACCAATTAACACAAAATGGCATCCATCAGCTCTCCTAGTCCTACAAGCCTACAAGCTACTTGACCAGATTCATCAAGCTTAGTCTTCTTCAACAAGTGATATTAGAAGGTTTTTTCCATTGAGAAACACAAGGACAGTTACAAGATTAGTCAAAAAAGTGTCTGGTGAAATATGGTTGTATCATGTAGAAAATCTTTCACTAACGGAAGAAACCATTTCATAAGGTCGTAAATGTTAGGTCAGTAGACCAGCCAGACACATTTCGCAGTTAGACAGTAACAAAAGCTCCTACCATTCCATGTATTAAGCTATCTGACGAGGAGCCAAAGCTAAAGTAGGGTAAACATGCCGCAACAAACTACGTACATACATCGGGCAACTGCACACAGAATCACCATGGCAAATTAACAATAAGGCACCATGAAGCAGTGTTCTACAACCAGATAGATTATCATGACTACTACAACATGCATAGACGATAAGAAAATAAGAAAACAACACTGAAGTAGGGTAATAGGCCAACACTGCCAGGTTCTAGAACATGCCAGGTGCTAGATCAGTTTATACTAATCCCTTATTCTGCGATGGCAATTTATAATAATCAACGGAGAGTAAGTGCCAAGCTATAAAAATACGCTGGTCGAACCAATTTGAACGCGGTTACTGATGCATCTATACGCTGGGCAAGTGGCATACCACTATCAGGATAAAGCTCCGATGCGTATCAAGGCGGTTAACAATAAAATAAAATCCCCCGCAAAACAACAATAAAATAAAATAAACGCGGCTATGGGCCGCCGCCGGTCCACCGCCGCGCACTGCTCTCAGTTGACACCGGGAGCTTAAGCGGCGGTGAAACGGAGGTCCAGAGTAAGGGGGGAGGCGGGGGGAGCGTATTGGATGCAGCAGGGAGTGCTGGGTAGGCGGCTAGGGTTAGGGCTTAGGACAAGTCTGTGAGAGATCGGGGGGTTGTGAGAGCGGAACAACACGAATCGAGACGAATCCAGGGCACGGGGAGCTTACCGGGGGAGCGAATCGGCCGGGGGATATGCTTCCGCGCTCGCCGCTTGCTCGCCCGCCCGCCTCCCGACCAAATGGAGCTGGGCTCTGGAGGAGAGGGGAGGGGGATATAGGCAGCGCCGGCGGCTAGGGTTTTTAGAGGCGGGATTCGGGGTTTTTGGGGTGGGAATTTTGGAGAGGAGGTGACGCGTGGTTTAGTACTAGTGGACGCGCTCCATCGGACGGCCCAGGCGACTCCCGCCGGGGCCCGACACGGCTCGCGGGAGGATCGGACGGTCGATTTCGTGGGCTGTTTTCTTTTCTCGATAAAAAAGGTTTTTTGTGTGTTTTCTTCCTTTTCAGACCCTACTGCGCAGGGCTGAAATGTGGTAGCCGCTCCCGTCCTATTGAGTTTTCTTCACCTTCAAGCCTTTTGGGGTGGTAAAAGGGTTAGTTTCAAAATTATTTTGTGTTTAAGTTTCAAAAGATGTTAGTTCCATCGAAATTCACCTTGGACATGGATTTATCAAGCAAAAAGACCACAATACACCTCCATCCATCCTTTGGGCACATCCAATTGTATGTTAAGTCTAGCCTGGATTTGCACATTCGGTAACCTGCCATAATCATCTTTTGAAGGGCGCAGCAAATCTCGTGATGGTCTCGCGAGAACACGAGCAATACAACCATAGCAGTTGTACCTCTCCCGATAATAGCACAAAATCATTTTCTTTTTGTCTCGAACTTAATTTCTAAGTTTAAGAAAGTTCACTTTTCGACCCTGGATTCCTGATAGGGGTTACTTTCATTCTAAAACTTTTATGGGGTACAAAACAAACTTAAACTCTTGGAAAAATACAAATCGTGTCTGATCCGATGAAAACATGTGACATGGATAGAGAAAACAAGTTTCCTAACTAAACTGTGACTCGCACTTGTAACCTCAAAATAAGAGAAATGCTCGTCTCCCCCACCCACCCCTTATGACTCCACGTCGTGTTAGTTTCCATGTCCCTGAAGCAATGCCCCCATCTACCCTAGCATTTTCGCGTCATGTTGCCCGCACTTCTAAATAACACCTTATTGTCTTGCCCTTTTTTCCATGGCAGTGTGTGCGACGCCATATTGCCCTCTTGAAGCTGATTGGGTAGTTGCGCCTTCCCACGTGGAGGAAGCAGGATGGCATCATCAATCAATCACGGAGTTACGTCCTTTGACAAACGCTACGACGACGGGTTTCTCCGATGAGTGTGATGACGGCGGTGAGCTTGACAACGTTCGGTAGGAACATTGACGAGTTGGTGGTTCGAGCGAGCGGGGGACAGCGGACATGATGGACGAGCCTGAGGGTCGATGCGAATGAAGGGGTGTAGTGCAATGGACTAGTCGGACTGTTGAAGGGTGAGACAAACAAGGGTGCTCATGTTGGGGGGTTTGGTGATTTAGCTTTGATGTGGGGGTTTGGTGATTTAGGGTCAGTGCCACATTTTGTCCACACTGGCGTTTTTTCCTCCAATTTGACGGGATATGAACTTTTCCAAAAGTTTTAGGACGAAAAGTAAAATCTCTCAAGAGTTCCGGGAAGAAAAGTGGACTTTAGGTCAGATTTGAGTTGATGCTACCAAATATCTTTTGAGATTCTTCCGTGAACATTTGCATAATGTTTAGGAGGAAGCACTAGATACATTTGACTCTTGGATCAGCCAAAAAAAAAAGAGGAACCGACCCTAGTGAATACTCCATATCTTGAGTATTTGGAAAAAGGTAACAGAGATTTGTTCTCCGTCTTAAGTTATTTTCAGTAATTGTCTAAGCCATAAAGAGGCGCTCCATATCTTGTTCAAAAGGATAGTACAACACGATCGGAATAAATAGGCTACATACAAGATTGCAAAGACAGCTTACATATATCACAACTTTACAAGCACCCTTTTTCTTAACTTTACATGTAAATGGTTTGTAAGACAAGTGTACATTGATCAACACTTCCTCCTTCGGTATATCCCCTACGGCAGCTAGCGCCCTCCACTCAACATACAACTGGAGATGATAACACTGAAACTTACACTCTTATGTACCATGTTCAACAATACAACAGCAGCCCTGATGCGGGGTGAACACTCATAGAGAGCTCCTTTCCAGTCAAAAATATACAAGGAACCAAGATCATGCATCGGTTGGTTCACTCTAGTCCGAACATTCTACACCTAGTTCATCGAATCAAAGCTGTGAAAGCATATGAAGCACCCGCAGTTTGAACCTGAGTACCCAATATGTATATTGTATGTCTGAAGGCTTTGTCGAAACCCTCACAGCATGTGTATCATCCACAGCTTGAATTTGCGTACGTATAGATATACGATGCACGGTCCGATCAGATCTGTCTCAGATAAACGTTTGCAGAGTTTCATATACGATTCCAGGTTGCCGGATTCCTGTATGTTTCTCCGCAGTGCGGTCAGTACAGCAGCTCTGTCCAGGTAATCAGGACATAACCCCATATCGAGCATCCGCATTAGTGTTTCCGAGGCATCCAGATGGAAACCACCTTTGAGGTAGCCTCGCAGGAGCCATGACATCGACTTCTTCCTTCTTCCTGCACTGGTTGACTCGACTCCTGCAAGCAATCTTCGAACAGCAGCAGCCTCCCCTTGAGAAGCACAGATGGCCAAAACAACATCATAGAGTTGTGTATCAGGTTCCCTACCAATAAGCTTCAGTTCCCAAAGTTGGCGCTCGGCTTCTAAGCCACAACCAGCGCAAGTGTACAATGAAAGGAGCCTCTCGTGCACAAGTCCTAGAACCTCACTGCTGCCTTCCTGAACTGCCCAATTTGATAAAAGAACACCATTCCCCAATAGTTCTGATTGATACTTCTCGATGCTGCGCATGCTCTTAGTATTCAGATTGGCAATTGAGCCATCCTTCACTGACAAATTCAATTTACGCAATGCCTTTGAGAATTCCTTTTGCTCTTTAACCAAGGCAGTCAGCCCAATAAGATAACTATACACTTCAGGTTTCAGTCCACTCTCTTTGAATTCAATGACCAATTTAATAGAATCCATGTAGTCCCCGTCCATCTATCAGAATAAAAGTAACACGGAACATCAAAAACTGGAGCCAAGACATATGAGACTGGTATCAGAGACAGAACCAGCATGTAATGGTGTTTACAGAGCAGCTAGGATACGTTGAGTGCTTAAGTTATCACACAGGTGCCAGGACAGAACAAATGGGTGTGTGGAAGTTGGTAAAATTATCCTCTAAGACTTCTATTTGTATCACTACATCAATCCAGTCTGAAATGTACATACCAATACCATAGTTCCAAGCTATCCAAACCAAAATGTATCACTAATTTTGAAATCTAGAGCCCCATTGATATACCAAGATAAAAGACAAAGCATAACAGAATTATAGGATGCTAACTGTCTACTACTCCAGTATCAAAATGTTCAATCGATGCATATGACAGTCTTTGGCTTGTACTGTATGTTTTAAACGAAGCCCATAGATTTCAAGGATAAGGATCAAAGAAAAAAAATCAGTTAGCAAGTACAGAACAAATACATGATCTGAGTAGCCTTGGTTAATGTTTTGGAGCAACTAGCTGTGATGGTTCTGCATATGATAACAGCTGGTCTCTTTCAGATTTGGTGGTGATTTGCAATCAAAGGTCTCTTTCAAATTTGGTGGTGATTTGCAATCAAATTTGTCAATGTTAATATAATGATTAAGTGTTTTGGAAGAATATATACCGGAAACAAAAACAAATTTACAGTCACTTATTAGCAACAAAATTTTCTTTCACAGAGGATTTCGCAACCAAAATCATTAAACATTTGGTAACCAAAAGTTTATCAAGATTCTTTAGAAGTGATGTAATCAAATTACACGGGCTGAGCCAAATATCTGAAGGCAACCAAATCAGCCAATGATTGGGGCATGAGTTGAATGGCCAAAATTTGTTATGGCAAGACCGACAACAAAAAGGAATAGTGCGAGGTGATTAATCATGTGTTTAAAGTTTAAAGCAATATAAAACCAAATAGATTACTAAACATACAGACATGTGATCAGCGTGGGAGTCAGGCCTTAGTCTATACCTGAAGCATGCGGTTGCAATGAAATAATCCAAGGCATGTTATTCTAATAAGATACAATAAGAGCATGACACGAGATGAATAAACCTACAAGCAGAATTCAATGATGATCATCTTAAAGTAATACACATGTGTTTGATTAAATAAGGAAGGCAAGACAGTTGTCATCCCAACAACCTATCCAACAACGCAGCTGCGTGGTGAGCACAAAGCGAAGCGAACAACCTATCCAACACAGAAGTTCCCATCACACATAGAGCAAGTGAAATTGGACAAATCAAAATAAGGATAAGACTTGACCGCAATCGGCACAGATCATGTCAAAATCCAGAACTACAGATATCTAAGCTGGTTTTCAACAGGCAGTTCCAACTTCTAAGAATCATATGAAACAGTACCGAGGAGAAATGTGAACAATCAAGAGGGGCCTCAACAATCAATCGTATAAACGACAGGAACAAGCAGGCAGAAATTGCAGGAGGAGGGGGGGAGGGCCAATTACCATCATCTTCCAGGCGAGGTAACCGACGGGGCCTCCACGCTCGCTGTCGTACTCCCCTCCGGCGCTCACGCTCCCCCTCCTGAGCACGTCCCTGACGAACTCGACGGCGCGCGCCCTCTCGCTGCGGTCCCAGTAGAGCGCGACGGCCTTCTCGACGAGGCTGAACCCGGGGCGGAGTCCGACGCAGTCCATCTCCCCGAGGAGCGCGGAGACGTCGGAGACGTCGCCGCCCGCCCCCACGAGGCGCTCGATCCAGCCGCAGGCGATGGCCGTCATGAGCTCCATGGTCTCGCCGTCGACGCGGTCGGCGCGGCGCAGCCAGTCGAAGACCTCGAGCGCGCAGTAGGCGTCGCGGCCCTCCTGCGCGAAGTAGACGAGCACGAGCTGGAGCTCCCGCGGGGAGAGCTCGGCGAGCGGGGCCTTGTCGTCGGCGTCGGGCTCGCGCTCGAGGTGCTCGATGGCAGCCGCTAGGAGCCCGCCGGCGCCGGCGCCGGCGCCGAGGGTGAGCTCGGCGGCGTCGGCGGGGATGACGTGGTCGAGGCGCACCGAGCGCGGGGGAGGCGGGGGGCGGAGGGAGACGGCGGCCGGGCGCGGGCGCGGGGAGGGGAGGGAGACGTGCGGGAAGGCGGCGGCAGCGCGGGAGGAGAGGGCCATGGGTGGGTGGTTAGGGTCGGGGGGCATGGAGAGCGGGGAGGAGAGGGGGAGACGTGGCCGAACCGAAGGGGGAAGGAGACGAGCCGGCGATGGAGATGGTACTTGGGGAACGAATGAGTCGATGAACGTGTGGGGCAGTGGATAGGTGCACCAGCGGCGGGAGTGTCGCGTGATGGTGACGGGGAGGCGGAAGCGGTTGCCGGAAGAAATCACCGCCACTGGTCTCAGCGATTTTTCTGTAGCTTCGTTTCGTTTACATCGAATGGTTGTAATTCCAATTTGATTAAATCTACCATTTTTTTCTCGAAAAGGGAACGAAATCTGCATCGATATTCTGCACACAGCTCTTTTATTTAAAGATCAGAAATACACAAGTAAACAAACTTGAAATCACACGCCTCGCGACAGTTAGCTCGAGCAATATGTAGGCCGTTGTAAAAGAAAATGAAATCTCTATTTGTATGTTAAAAATGAAACAAAAATTCTAGATGAAAATAATGTTGATATCTACCGGTGTGAATTTTTTAATGAGAAAGTTTGTTCTACTTTGGCCTGGACAAACAAGATATATCTGGCAAGAAGAAAAAGTTACGGGTGCCTTGGTGATGACGGGTGGAGCTTCGGATTTTTATCTCCAAAGAACGAAATGTGAGCCACCAACTTTAGTAGGGGGCACGACGCAAGCACACGTCAATATTGTTAGATGTTTTTATTGACCTGGGCAACATCGTTGCTGACGCTTGTACCATCATCATCTCTCTGGCTAGTGACATATCTCTAAACAGATGTTGGATGAGAAACTGGAAATCGACGACGCCTCATATCGCCACGCCAACAGCCACTGTCGCACCACCTTCGATGAACAGATACAAACATGACTCGACACCGTGGAGGAAACATCATAGCACCTGACAGGACCAAACATGACTTGATGCCCTCTACGCACTGGCGGCGCTACATGTAGACCATACTAGGTCATGGCCCACCCTTTTTTTTTTGACTATTACATATAACTCTGCTATTATTTCAGCCCACTAGCACCAAACAGCCTAATATTTGTGTTGATTTGGCCCACTCCTGCCAAACTGGCTCATCCTTACTTTTCTTGCATGCTCCGCCGCTGCTTGTACGAGACGATGCCCACCACCGCCGGCTAGGCATGACTTGACACCTCCGTCGAAACCGTCATGTTTAGCACCTACTGCCAATCGAACCTGATCTCGAAATGGATGGTGTCCCCCTACCGCCACTTGCCAGTGAATACCAAACATGTAGGCCCAACACGTTGAAATATACAAGCTGGCCGGATGAAATCGGAGGCCTCTATGACTATGTTGTCATCGTCATCGAGGAACAGTACGAGTCGGACGAAAGCACTGGGAGTTCCTTCGGCAAGCGCATGGCCGAGGTCCTCAAGACCAATCCCACTGACACCCATGCTGAGGGTGAAAGGGCCGACACTGGCCACTGAGGTTGCCGCCAAAGAAAAGGTGCCCGCTGAGGCCACTAACAAATAAAATACGAGCACTGAGGCTACCAAAAAAGATAAGAAGGATGAAAACCTGCCTAAGTCATATGTCCTTAGATAAGGGATAATCATGCGTATGCCATCTAGGGTGGCTAATCAGAGGTGTGGGGTAAGGCGACATGAAAAATTCACGAAGGGGTCGACACACACGAGTTTAAGTAGGTTCGACCCCTCAACGAGGTGAGGTGACAACCTACTTCTGCTAGCATGAAATAATATGTATCAGGTTGCAAGGTGTGACAAAAGCGATGTTCGAGAGAGTAGATGGCTCTAGCGTGGCCGCGTGGGTGGTGTAAAACAATGAGATCGTTCTTGTAGGAACCAGATCCAAGATCATCATGTTCGGCTTGGGCGACATCAGTAAGAGAAACCGAGAAAGGTAGCGTATGACGGTTTTACACGGACAATACGTCCGAAAATGAAAACAAGTATCTGTTGCGGAGTCCATTGGAGAAAAACAAATCAAAGAAAACACGTACGACGGGTTTACACGGACATCAACTGACTCAAATAGTTGGTCAACATCCTAATCAGTACAATACCACCTAATTGTATGCCACATGTGCTCGAAAATCACTAAAGGGGGTGATGTGGTAAATCATATTTGAGGGTAACAAAACTGCATTCAGAGGATTATTGCTCCGCTCAAAATACATTTGAGGGTGAAACATAACATGCCGGTTCTCATGGTCTTTGGCGGTCCAAAAGCTGACCGCCAGTGGGTCCGAGTTAATTCAGGAGGCAAGCTCGAAATGGGTAAGGCTTTTTTACGTTCGGCTGAAGCGAAATATAGCCCAAGAAGCCCGGCCACCAGATGTCTGTTGCTAAAAAAAACAAAAACAAAAAACAGATCGTCTCCGGCTCCCGTCGAACTGTCGAAGAGGAACGGACGCAACAACGGCCCTGCTCAGCTATTGAGCTCTTCTCCCTCGATCCCCCGACCTCCTCTCTCCCTTCAGCCCGGCTCCTACACCGGGCCCTACCTCCACCACCTTGGCGTACCGTACCGTCGCCGCCGACGCCTCAATCACACGGCACCTACCCCAACGCACCCGCCTCTCACGCGTCGCCGTCATCGCCGTTCCAGTCCTCGTCGGGGCATCGAGATTCTGCCGCCTCCACCCCGTCCGCAAGTCTCTGGTGAGTTATTTTCTTCTGATACAGCGATTGGTTAAATCCCACTGACCTCCACAATTTCTGGGTGTGCCGGGGCACACCCAGCACACCATCTAGATCCGCCCCGCGCCTCTGTTTTGGGTTCTAAGCATAATCAAAATACAATGATATCCAAATGGTACACATACATGTATCTGGGCTTCTGTCTAGCACTGTTTTTTATTTCTTGCCAAATCTAGATTAATGTAGTCGCAGACTGGCTTAAGCACCATTCATCTGTATCTGATGTGCTACTTCAAACAGGATTAGAAGATAGATAAAGGATGGCTGCACGTGACACTCCTATGACCTCGGAAGATGACTACGAGGTATGCCATCTGTTGGTTTTTATAGAGCATTTTTACTGCCCTAAATTGAACTTTCACAACAAATCTGTTGCACAATACTACTTTGTTCATATTTACAGGATTACAATCACAGGAAATGTGTTTTAGTACGAATCCGATGGTAACAATTTGTGTCACATGAATTGCATATTATCGGCTTAATTCATGCTGAAAGTTCAACTTAGGATGGTCAACCACACCTTACAGAGACCAATAGACTAAGAAAGAGAATCATCTGGGTTATTGGTTTAATTACTGCTATACTTCACCACTATTCCGCTGGAACCCTGTTTGCACTGGTTCGAACTCGTGCGAGAGTGGCTGCGTAGTTTACCAGTGCTAGAAGCACATACTACATTTTCAAGTACTGCAATCTTCAATTGTTAAATTGATTAGAACGGATTCTAGTATGTTTTAATTGTTGGACCAATTCATCTTGCATTTTTTCTCTTAATTGAACCAGATTTCAGTGATAATTGATATTGATACATCATTTGTCCGTAAGGATTGAAACTTCCTATGAATGTTCTTGAGTTTTTTCTGTTGGTGTGAGCTATATGCCTGTGTTTTGCAGACTCAACAGAAGAAGCAAGCTGCTGCAGATGTCCTTTTTCACTATTCGCAGTTTGCTATGGTGTGCATTGGTGAGGGAGTTCGCCCGACTGATCTCCGATTGCATCTTATGAAGGTATATTTCTTATTTTGTATCTAATGCAGTTTCTAACTGTTGCACATATATTACCACCATTTTTAATGCATGTCCTAAGCATATGAGTTCTTGTTCTTGTCATAAAGTCTTCTTTGGGTGCTTGTGATTAATTTTCCCAGGAATTCATAGGTCAAGGCCTTTACATACTCAACAGTCGACATATTAGTTTTATCTTGTAATCAAATTTTCCACTACAGTATTTTGTTCCTTCAGCTTTCACTAGAAAAGTTTTGATAATACTTCAAAAGGAATTAAAGCGAAGCTGAGCTAACAGTTCTTTATTTTTTTAAATAGGTCTAATACACCTTAAAAATTATTAGTGCGTATGTATTTCAGTATTCTTAAGTCAAATGGATGAATTATTAGGGCAACACAATTTACCCTGAGCCAAGTAAATCAACCTATTTGGTACCTTGCACTGATTTCTTATTCCTGGAGGGCACCTTTATGTTCAGGAATTCTGGATCATTAATTCGATTTATCATTTGTGTATCGTGGTTTACTTGAGACATTACTTTATCTAGTAAATCGGACAAGCATATTTGCTAGAGTTTTGTCATGTGTGGCAACCAAACATGGGAGTGTTCTAAAAATTCCACAACTTTGTGCATTTTATCTTTCATTTCGGTTTTCATGTGGAAATCAGTTGTCTTGTATTTTGCACCCTATAATGTAGATTAATGCCCTTCCATTAAGCAGCTACAAAAGGACATTTGTTATGATGCAATTGTAATCTTTTTTTTAATTGGGTGCAAAAGCTTTGCCCCAGTCAATTAACTAATGAAGTGTGTTTTGACAAATACAAAAGAAAGATAAGATAACACCAAAGCCTACTCTCCTGGTACAGTTTCACTAAAACTTGGCAACCACTGTGACCCAAAAGCTAGCCTCTTCTTTTTATTTTTGCGAGGAGGACAAAAGGTGTGGCATGCTTGTTGTGGAAAACGCGAGCATTGCATTCATTTCAAATTTCCCGTGAGACTAGGCGCATGAGGGAAGCCAAGGCGTTGTGGTTAGCGGTCGCTCCGTCCGTCATTTTGTGCCACCAATTTTCGTTGGATAGCATCACCCATTGTTGAAGATCAAGGGAATGTAGGCCAATCCAATCTTGATGAAGCCCCATAGCCTAAGTGTGAAACGGCACTTGACAAAGAGTTGTGCGACCAATCCCGGCACCCTCTTGCAAAGAGGGCACACACCACAATTCGGCCACCCTCTTTTTCCTAAGCCGTCGGCCGTCCAAAGCCGGTTATGTAATTGTAATCGGACTTGCAATTATTAACTTTTGTCACTCTTGAGTCTTGAACCCTCCGGGTTTCTGTTTGAAGTGTGTGCAACTGTTCTACCCACATGTGTTTGATGCAAATTTGCTATGATATTAAAACTGTCAGGACAGTGACGGAGCTGCAGAAAATGTACTGGGTGGGTCAGATTGAAGAATGATCGTAGATTGGGCTTCTGATGGAGTGGGCTTTGCCAATTTATAGACATTAGTTTTTTTTTCTGGCTTCTGGGCTGGGCGGGCCACAACCTAGTTTTGCCCCCAATGTAGCTCTGTGACGGTCTCAGGATATTTCACTTGAACAAGTTAACATGTTTCTGGTGCAATTAAGAATTTAGTTAGCTCCATTCTCGCTTTAGTATGTGGCTATGGGGCTGTCAGGGCTAGCTATTTCAAATCTGCACTTTCTCATCATTTATCTTGTTCAAACAAGAAATAAGATGGTCAAGCCTTGAACTCTAAGCTGTTCAAACTAAGCCGCTGTAGTCATTGAATATGTGAGATGGACCAACTCTAATATTCAAAAGCAAAACTATTGCTGCCAAAAAAAATAGTTGATAAACACAGTACAAGGACGGTATGCATAGTGGACAGGTTAATTTGGCTTGGAATACATTCTTTGTAATAATACCCTTTCTCAATTTACTTCCATCTGGTGTCTAACGAGCATCAACTCGCTGAAGGTTCTTTCCATTGGCCTTTATAGTGCTTCTTGAAGTGGCCTCAGATCAGATTAGCCATTCCAAAGACATGCTTTATTCGTTGATTTTAAAATGCGTCAGATAGGATTGGCCATCGATAATGTGACTTTTTTCACTGCTTTAAACCTTTTAGCTTCAAGTTCATATCTTCTTACTGCCACAGGTCAAAATTGTCCGGCAGCCCGGCATATAACTCAAATAGACTTGTGAAATTTATGTTAAATGATATTTTACCAGGAAACACAGGTTTCAGCGAGTACAATGGCTGTAAAGGCAGTAGGGACAGTTGACACCTGGCAATTCATGCTATTAGCTATGCGTATCATTACATACTCTGATGTTATTTCTTCTCTCTGTGATTTTATCCGGCTGATAGGGTGCTAACCCAGATATTTTGTCTCCCCTACCTGGCAGGAAATTTCAGGGATGCCCGCCTCTTTGAAGGAAGAGCCACAGCAGGCAGCTGCCTCTCCAGAATCTAGCGGTGAACCATCATCCTCTGGGACAATGAAAGAAGACAGGAACGAAATCCCCTAAAGCTTCAGCTGCATCTTGCAGTGGATGAGGGCACTCAGAAATGATAGGCACTGATTTCTGAACATAGAGATGTAAATAAGTTAGCATGCTTGCGGTGGGTGCTGCGGCAAACACGTTTTCTTGACAATTGTAAAGTTTGTGACATCCCTTTGAAGACTCATTTACTTGTGTTTGTATTTTCTGTTATATGAACATATAGCCTGTAACTGCAGAACGATATAGTTCATCGTTTCTGCTCAACATGGTTGATTGGAGGTTATGGTTTGTGATTTCGGGGTAGGCGGGCTAGTGATTTCGTGGTTGTTGAATGCATCATGTTTAATGTATACTCAATCACCAGATATATTTGTTGAAACCACCACTTTCAACTCTTTAATAAAACTTCATTCCCATTCCCTTAATTGGTTTTAGGGTTACTATATGCATGCAGACCAAAAAGAACACAAGTACGACACTATTGGTAGCATTTTGCAGGTAAATTTCCATGCTATCGAAGGAGTGGGGATCGACTTTAACATGAAGGAGTCAGCATGGCACCATCTGTTCACGTTGGTATTAGAACAAAAGCTAGAGGTAGATGTGCTAGATAGCATCATGATTTAACAGAAGAAAGCCGTAACACACCAGGTACTAGTAGTCTAGTAAGCAAACAAACTGGTTCAGATTGCCTGATAACACAACTCAATATTCAAAATTAGTATGGTAATCTCGTCACTGGTGATCAGTTAGAACTGAGCAGCACATGTAAAATTAAGTCACATCATAGCATCATGTAAAATTATGTAGCCTGCACTTTTATTCATGTCAACATAGTTATGACAATAGTGACCTGGCCTGCAAAAACTCAAGTACTTCCAAAAGCAGTGATGATTGTTGAGTACAGTACTAAATAGCACCCCAACCTGACAGAGAAACACCTTTTGCACCTTCCACAAGCAGTATTTTTTATCATTCGCACCAACCAGAAAGAACTCATCATGCACCAGAACATCCACACAGTCACACTTTCATTTTTCGCTATGCAAAGGAAAGGATATATACAAAAGAGCAAAGTCGGTGCATCAGTTTATCATCCACTGACCACTAACTTTCAGACTTGAGTAACTCAGTGACAAAAGAGCAAAGTCGGTGCATCAGTTCCAAGGATATATGTACAAAAGTGACATCACATGGGGGTTCAAGCCAGCACCATAGATGAGCACAAGTTACCATGTCAAAACCAGAGTGTCGACGCAGTACTCTGAAGAAGCAATTAGGTAAATGCAGAACAAAACAGGTACCATCACATCTACACCCCCGATTGTTGGGGTTATGCTGCACCAATTCGCCCTTGTGTTGAAAGAAAAATAACAGAGGACAGCAAACAATTTGACATCACTTATATCACTAATTTGTGATGCTATTACGATAATGCTTCATATCTCTGATGCAGACTTTCTCTATTTCTTTTCTCCTTTTCTGTGTAGGGGATACCCCAGCCTGCAAAGACGAAAAAGTTGAACTTTAATCAGAACTTGAGACGAGGAAGAAACAAGACATGAATATGGAAACACTTCTTATATAACTGCATTGACACAAGGGGAAATAGTCTAGCAGGTTTCAGAAGTCGGAACAACTATTTGTTGGTACATTGCTGATAGTTTTAACAAACTTGCCTGGCTTCACAGCAACCGTCTGGCATGGTTGAATTCGAAGACCTAGGTCCTCTTCTCAGATGCCTCAAGATCCCAGCTCCGAGACCAAGAATCAGTATTGCCACAGCCAGTCGGTACCAGGCTCAAGCTACCAGTTGCACGCCCTGAGGACATCGGTAACACCACTGTAGTGGAACGGCTGTCTGAGCGTCCACTCCAGGTGCTGGAGAGTGAATCCAAGTAAGAGCGCGGCCACCCGCGAGAGCCCCCAACAGCCTCTACCTCCTCGCCAGACTGCTTCTGAACGCCATTCGAATCAATGCCAAGATGGTCCATGTTGTCTAGTTTCCCGCTTTTGGTAGTATGCTGTGAGGACAGCGGCACTACCACTGCAGTTGCATGGTTGCTGGAGCAACCCCTCCATCTGCCTGAAAGTCTGTCCAGTGAAGATCGCAACCACCCACGAGAACCCCCCACAGCCTCTATCACCTCCTCTCCAGGCGGAGCTGGCACTATCATCATGGCCTCGATGTCATACTGATCTGAGCTATAGACTGGGGCGAGGCTGGTCTTGCCAGAGCAGGGGGTGGTGATGGGAGTATCACAGAATGGGCATGAATCTGCGGGCCTGCGAATCCATGCGACAATGCACAATTGATGGAACTTATGCGAGCACACCGGAAGGGCCATGATCATATCAGTAGGCACAAAGACTTGGCCGCAGAAGCAGCAGAACATGCTGCTCCCCGGCTGCACCAGCACTGGGGATTGCAAGAGCAACTCCATAATCACCCGCTCCCCCTCTGGTAGACAGGGTGCAGACGGCACATGAACCTCCAACCCAGACAAATACACTTCTGCATTCTTCGGAAATGAAGCATTGACCCTTATCGAAGCACCAACAGCTGCTGCTGCAGCACAACTCATTTCAGATTCTGCTGATAACGAGGCCTTTGGTGAGATACTTCTGCGACAGGAAAATGAGGATCTGGACATGCGACGGCGGCAGGAACTAAGGCGAAGGATCACAATGACACATGTGAAGATAGCCGCGGCAATAATAATGACAGCAATAATGGCGATGCTGGCGCCTATGGACGAAGACGGCGTCACTGAGGGTGACAAGCTCGGTGCAGAGGAACCTCCCATGAGAACCGGAGGTGGAGGCGGCGAAAGACCTGGAAGCATATCTGGAGAAGCGAAACAACTGAACTTAGCCCAAATCTGCACTAATTCACTAAAATTGACTTAGCAGAGATCACATGCAGAATATTACAATCATAAAATCAATCAGATCAAACAAGTTTCTTCTGATCATAACACAACAATCAAACTAATACAGCAAGCAACCTGAATCCCCCATTCCTGGCATAGCTCAAAAATTTCTCAATGAAAAATTCATTAAAAAACACAACACACATCTATTTGTGAAGCTAAATCCATTAGTCAGATGTGTGGGACGACTGCACCTTCCTTGATGTTCAAAATACAAAAGACAAAACAGCACTGGGTACATTCAACAGGCAACACTAGGGGAGGAAAGGCCTCAGGGTGTTTTATTTCAGACCATTGCACAAACAGGAGCTAGCAAGACAAGTTAGGCTCGATTGACGCCAATAATTTCCACCAAACAGAGAACAGGCAAGATCTAATATCATTTGCACCAAACAATCCAAAAGTCAAGTGTCCATCTGCAATGACCAGCAACAAGAGAAACATCCAAGCAAAATCAAGTTTCAAACATTATTTTTTCACAAGCAAGAGGCAACAGATCTGGTGGTGCATCATGTGAAATCCATCATTGGCTAATAGAACAGCTCAACACTGATATACTATGCGCTGACCATTGTGAATCACTGAGAACTGAGCAGCACGGGATCATGTAAACTTTCACAATCTATCAGAAGCCTGCACTTTTGTTTGAAGTAAAAACACAGTGACATTTTCATATCAACATAGCTAATACGTAACACATTTATCTGTCCTGTAAGAGCTGAGACAGTTAAAACTCTTAAGTAATAAAATCCCTTTATCTAAAAAAAAAGAGCTGAGACAGTTCGACAGCAGTGGCAATTGTGGGAAACTAGATAGCGTCGTGATTTCACAGAAGAAAGCAGTGCAAGCAACACACCAGACAGTAAGCAAGCAACCTGGCTCAGATTCTCTGATAAGACAACTCAATACTGAAACTATATGGTAATTTCGTCACTGGTGATCAGTTAGAACTGAGCCGCACGTGTAAAATTAAGTCACATGATCCTAGTATCATATAAAATTTTGCAATCCATCATCATCCTGCACTTTTTTATTTCATATCAACTAATCAACATAGTTATGACAGATCTTATGACAATTGACATACTGCCTCTGCAAAAACTCAGATACTTTCACAAGCAGTACGAAATAGCACCGCAACTTGACAGACAGACAAACACCAGGTGCGCCAGATCGGAAGAAAACAAAATTGGCCTAAGCTTACCTGCTGTATCGGCGACGGAGAGGATGACGAGACTAGGCCGGCGCGCGACCCAGTGGTGGTGCTGCGGCCCGAATCCGGAGCCTCCTTCGTGGTACCTGGAGCTGGCGGCGGAGGATGAGGCTAGGGTTAGGTTTCACGGCGGCGAGGGGGCGGCGGGTGGAGGAATCGGAGCGCGCCCGTGAGGGCGATATACATTCCTTACCTCGGGGGCGCGGCGGGGGCGGGGGGAGGCGGAGGGGACGGAGGGGAGCACCGCGCCGGTTGGCGGCATAGTAGCCAAGTTCCCGGAACGACGGGAACGAGGGACGGGGACGAGGAACGGGAATCGCTGCTGGCCATAAACAGGGAACGACAGGGGTATACATCTCTCTAACGTACCGATCGATTGGGGGAACGCGACTCAAACAGTTCCGGGACGATGACCCGGGAACGGTACGAGTCGAGGAAATTTTCAACCAGCATCTTTCCTTGTTAAAGCTTTCATGAACGCATTTTTCGGAGAGACATTTTGGGAAACATCAAAACATCCCGCTAATCACCGCAGGCAAAGCCAACAAAAATGCTAAGCATATGCCATATTTGTCAAAACCTGTGCCGCCCCTGTATCCCAATCGATCGACCAAGTCTCAGGACCTCAGCCCAGTAATGTGAAGAAAGAAAACCCATCGCCATAGGTCTGGCTACCTCGGCCGGCGCGAGGTTGCGGCCGTGTTCCGGCCACTACCACACCACATCCAGACCTGACACACTAGTCGCCATGCGTGGATTTGTAGGCGCTGACGGTGGAGGCCGTCACGGCGCCGCCGCCGGGGGCGCACGTCCTGGACTCCTGTATACCTCCAAGAATCAACGCGAAGCCGCCTGAATCTGGACGGCCGGAGTTTCGACGGCGGACGCAATGGACGCCAATCCTCCCGTGAACCTAGCTTCTCATTGCCATCATCCCATGCATGATTTCTATTTTCGAATCGGGAATCGGACGTACGGGGTTGCTGAACCGGGGTAGAGTACCGATTGTCCAGGGACGCGTTCCCGTAACCGAATCGTATCGTCCCCTCTATCGACCCCGAACCTCGATTCGGGACGACGAACCCGGTTCACGGGACGGGGCACCGTTCCCCGTTTCCGGCTACTATGGTTGGCGGTGCTGGAGCTTCCGCTGGCGGGGGTCACGCGGAGGAGGCGGTGGGGATGGGAGAGGAAAGCCGAGGAGGGGGTTTGCGGGGGTTTGGGAATGGCGCCTGCGCGGGAGGAGACGGCTATAGCAGAGGATTCTGGCGAAAAAGCAGTTGCAGGACAGGGCCCACATGTCAGTGTTACAAAAAGTGGGCTGCTCAGTACGATTGGCTCATTACAGAAGCTTGATTTTTGTCTTAAAAAATAAGCTTGACTTTTGTCTAAGAAAAATAAGGACGCGCCTAGCGCTCGGTCGACCGAGACCTAGCATATTGCTTGGTCATCTTCCTCCTTGGCTTACTTCCTCTCCCCCGGCGAACCCCCTACATCCGCCAGCCTAACTGCCGTCCGTGGCCGGCGCGGTGCCACGACGCCTCGCCGCCTTGCCCCTGTCCCAAGCTCCTCCTCCGCCGGTTTGTCGTTACCCCAGCCATCCCTCTAAATTCGGCGATTCTCCGGCAACGCCCCCCCTCCAAGTAAAGTTTCTTACTCGCCTCCACCACCTTCGCCGTGGCTGCATCGTCGGTGGCTCCGGCTCGCTCCATCCCTCGCCGTCGTCGTCCCCGCCGAGGAGCCGCGCCTCCTCTCTCTCTCCCATCTAGATTTGTAGGGCACGGGTATCCGAGCGTTAGCAAAAGCGAAAAGATAAGCTTGATTTCCCACGAAAACTCGATTTTCTTTTACGTTTTGACAAATCTCGCAAAGAATGACTACTGAACAGACATAACCTCTCGGCACAGCCACGGTAGAGAACTACGGGCATCTCTCCACGGGAATAGTTAGTACAAGTCGAGATACAGTTGTCCTAGTCACTCTGTCTGCCGGATCTTGCAAAAGAGTCCACTGATCATCAGACCCAGAATGCAAATATAATTTTGTCAGGAGACCAACTGTAGCATGTTTCGTTAATGACTAAAGAGGATTTCTCTTGTTCTGAAAAAACAATACGAGACAAAGAATAAGGCCACCCCACAAAGTTATGAACTACACATAAGAACCGTCTTCTCCTCTCTTTTTTAACACAGAACCGTTCTCTCCTCTCAGGGATGCACATGCCAGTATACTTGGATAATTCGATCATTTTGGCTAAATCGCCACAAGTTAATTGGAGCGGTTGTACCCAAAAAAAATAACATGACAGTTAGCTAGATTTAGGCGAAGTTCATTATACTCCAGATCAATTAGGCCTGAGTACGGAAGCAAATCACAACGTGCCTTTTGATATGATGCATGTCAAAAGGAGGGTAGCCTTTACTATCTCCAAGACCTGTCTGCTCGGAGTTAAGAACAGCTCCATCCAGCAATCCATCTGGACCACTTGATTCAACAAGAAATATGAATCTGTTTTAGCGTGTGTTGCTCTCTTGGAGAAGTGGGGTGGCGTTCCATAGTTGAAGGAACCTAAAAATCAGGTCCACGGGAATTAGAAAGCAAAGAACACAAAGACGGACCAGGAAATTATGCTATGAGGCCGTCAATAACATAAAGTTTCTTCAAGAGTGAAAGGCACCGGAGGTCACGAAGTTGCGCAGAAAGGAAGTATTGGTCACCAAGTTGCGAAACGTCAGTTCTTGATCACAAAGTTGTGGATTTGTCAAACTTTGGTCATTCCGTCAAAACGGACGTTAAGTCGGTGACGTGGCAGTCTGTTTTTTGCAAAAAACCCTTCAAATTTTGTGTCTTCCAATTGCTAGGTCCCTAGAAAGAAAGACAACGTTGGCTCTCAGCGTGGAATCCACCGGCCCCGACGCCGCCCCGGCCCTGCTGGCGTTCCTCGCGCTCGAGGCCAGCGCGGACGACCTGCTCGCCTGGAGAGAAAGTATTCAGTGCTATCTCTAACCGTCGTCCACCGCCACGAACAGCTCCCCCTCCTCCCCGCCGCCGCGCCGCTCTTCGGTGCCGGCGAGCGTCACCGCTGAGCTCTTCTCCTTAGTGGTCGACGACTCCTTCTCCTGGTCCCTGCTCGAGGCAGCGCGCCGCCTCCGGCACTGCCACTGCAGCAGTAGCCCGGCCACGATGAGCCCCACCACAATGACGGCAAGAATCGGCACCACCGGCGAGGACCGCCGCATCGGAGGCCTCCCCACCTGCACCGCTGCGCCGGGGTTTTGCCCAGGGTTGGCCTCGGGGATTCTTGGCTGGTCACTCGCTCCGGCGCACTCGATCTTGAGCGGAAAGCCGCAGAGCCCGGGTTGTCGTCGAAGGCGGTGGAACCCTGGTTGACGAGGGAGCCGATCTGCGGGATCTCGCCAGCGAGGTTGATGCGGGTAGGTCCCGATTTTCACGGATTTGTGCGGAGGGAAAGATGAACACGAAGAACACGCGAAGAACGATGAACACAAAGAGGGGAAATCAAACACACAAGGGTAAATAGCAAGTAGCAACCCGGCAAGAATCGACTGGTAACAAATCCCCGAGGGCAGCCCCCAATCCTCCTCTCCCAAGCACACCTTACTCTTAGGATTGTTTGTCCAATTGGTCAATCCAACCAATCCAACCTAGCCACCTAAAGATGGAAGATTAGCAAGTAATCGCAACTACAAGCGGAGCCTTGGTATCCACGCAGGGATCTTCTCCTCAAAGGAGGCCTTGGTTCATCTCCACATGTGGAGGTCTTGATTCATCTCCATAGGAGGAAAGAGACACTTTGAGAAGAAGGAGCAAGGCTCTACTTTAGTTCCCAAATCATAGTCTAACCCTAACCCTAGGCAGAGGAGGAGTATTTATAGTCCATGAGGCGAAGGGGTAAGTTGTGGGCCGTTACATGGGCTTCAGCCCGAATCTTCCCAGGTCCAGCGGTAGTACCGCTACGCCAGCGGTAGTACCGCTGGGATTAATTGCACTCGCTGGCGGTAGTACGAAGCGGGTACCGGGAGGTACCGTAGGGGTATCCAGTGGCGTTTTCGGGCGTGCCGGTACCTCCAGCGGTACCTCTGGCGGTAGTACCGTGATCTGGGTTCGGCGGTAGTACCGCTGTGTAAGCGGTAGTACCGCTGCCTGGAGTTCTGCGCAGGTCTTCATCTTCAGCGGTAGCACGGCGGTGCAGCTGCCTGGGACCTGGCGGTAGTACCGGCCCGCCTGGCGGTAGTACCGCTGTGCTGATGCTTCGTCTTCTTCATCTTCTTCTCGACTCGTCTCTTGGCCATCTTCTGCACTTGCTTCTTGATCTTCTTGGTAGTTGTTCCTGAGTATGCACAACGTATCCGAATGAAGTAGCAACCCATTCAAAGGAGTGTCGAGATCACACATAGATAGGAGCGAATTCACCTTATCATGGAGAGCTTTGATTCTTGCTCTTGTCATTGGGCCACTTGTTGTAGGAGACGTAGGTCGGGCTACATCATCTCCCCCCCTTGGAAAAGAGTCGTCCTCGACTCTTGGTCATCCTCATCGCTTGATGTTCCAAGGTATGGCGATAGGTCGGCGACGTTGAAGGTGTCATGGACCAAGTGTTTGGAGTTGGAGATGTCGATCTTGTAGGCATTGTCGTTGATGCGCTTGATAACCTTGAAAGGTCCATCTCCACGAGGGTGAAGCTTGGACTTCCTTGCATCCGGAAAGCGATCTTTGCGAAGGTGTAGCCACACAAGTCTCCTTCTTCAAATATCATGGCGCGCTTGTGTTTGTTCATCTTCGTAGCATGGTCTTTGTTGTGCTTCTCGAGAGTAGTTCTTGTTTCCTCATGGAGCTTCTTCATGTAAGCGGCTCGCTTGTCGAAGTCCATGTTAACTTGCTCACGGAGTGGAAGTGGTAGCATGTCGAGCGCGGTGTAGGGGTTGGACCATAGACGACCTCGAAGGGTGTTCTCTTTGTTGCGCGGTGAAGTGCTCGATTGTAGGCGAACTCGGCGTGTGGGATGCACTCTTCCCAATTCTTCAAGTTAGGCTTGATCAACACACGAAGGAGTGTAGATAGGCTTCGGTTCACCACTTCGGTTTGGCCATCGGTTTGAGGGTGGTATGCGGTGGAGAATAGTTGCTTGATTCCCATCTTGGCCATCAAAGTCTTCCAAAAATAGCTCACGAACTTGGTGTCACGATCCGACACAATGGTCTTGGGCACTCCATGAAGACGGACGATTTCCCTGAAAAACAAAGTAGCAATGTGTGAAGCATCGTCGCTCTTGTTGCAAGGTATAAAGTGTGCCATTTTAGAGAAGCGATCAATGACGACAAAGATGGAATCCTTGTTTGTTTTAGTGCGTGGGAGTCCTAAGACAAAATCCATAGCTATATCGGACCATGGGTGATGTGGAATAGGCAATGGTGTGTATAACCCATGAGAGTTTAGAGTAGACTTAGCTTTGAGACATGTAGAACATCGTCGAACTAGGCGTTCCACATCACGCTTCATTCTAGGCCAATAGTAGTTGGTGGCGAGCATGGCGTAGGTCTTGTCGCGTCCAAAGTGACCCATGAGTGTCCTCCATGAGATTCCTTCAAAAGGACCAAACGAAGCGAAGACTCGGGTATACATAGTTTGTTAGCCTTAAACAAGAAACCTTTGTGCAAATAGAAATCACCAATTCCTTTGTGCTCCGAACATTGAGCGAAAATGTCTCCAAAGAAAGCATCGGTAGCATACAACTCTTTAATCTCATCCAAACCCAAGACACTAATGTCAAGACGTGTAAGTAGGTTGGCCTTGCGGGATAGAGCATCCGCGACCACATTGTCTTTACCTTTCTTGTATTTGATTACAAAAGTGAAAGACTCAATGAACTCAACCCACTTAGCATGTCTTTTGTTCAAATTTGTTTGACTTTTCAAATATTTCAAGGATTCATGGTCGGAATGAATGACAAATTCCTTAGGACGAAGGTAATGTTGCCACACATCCAAAACACGAACCAAAGCAAATAACTCTTTGTCATAAATGGGGTAATTCAAGCGAGCTCCATCTAGTTTCTCACTATGGTATGCGATGGGTCTACCATTTTGCATAAGCACTCCACCAATGCCCAATCCACTTGCATCGCATTCAATCTCAAATGTCTTAGAGAAATCCGGAAGGGCAAGGAGTGGTGCTTCGGTTAATAACCGTTTGAGCTCATTGAAAGCAAAATCATGTGCATTGCCCCAAATGAAAGGTACATTCTTCTTTGTAAGTTCATGGAGGGGGCAAGCAATTGTGGAAAAATCCTTGATGAAACGGCGGTAAAATCCGGCAAAACCAAGAAAACGTCTCAACTCCTCAAGTGATGTCGGAAAAGGCCAAGTCCGAATTGCTTGTATCTTGCATCATCAACTTCAACTCCATCCGAAGAAACAACAAAACCCAAGAAAACAAGTTTGTTGGTGGCAAAAGTGCACTTAGAAAGATTTGCATAAAGCTTTTCATTGCGAAGAACCAACAAAACTTGAGCAACATGAGAAGTGTGCTCTTCCAAAGACTTGCTATAGATAAGGATGTCGTCAAAGTATACCACAACAAATTTGCCAATGAAAGGACGCAAAACATGATTCATGAGACGCATAAAGTAGAAGGTGCATTGGAAAGACCAAATGGCATGACGAGCCACTCATAAAGACCAAGCTTAGTTTTAAATGCGGTCTTCCATTCATCACCTTCACACATGCGTATTTGGTGATATCCACTTTTAAGATCAATTTTGGAGAATATAGCGGAACCACAAAGCTCATCGAGCATATCATCAAGCGAGGGATAGGATGGCGATACCGAACGGTGATGGCGTTGATGGGGCGACAATCCATGCAAAGGCGAAGAGTGTTGTCGTGCTTGGGTACCAAGATGACGGGCACGGCACACGGACTCAAGCTCTCGCGGATGTGTCCCATGGCAAGAAGTTCTTGTATTTGCCGCTCGATCTCCTTTGTTCTTCGGGGTTGGTGCGGTAAGGAGCGCGGTTTGGTAGCGGTGCGCCGGGAACAAGGTCGATGCGGTGCTCGATTCCGCGTAGAGGAGGTAGTCCCGGTGGCACTCTTGAGGGAAGACATCTTCAAAGTCCTTCAAAAGAGACAACAAAGAAGGAGGAAGGTTTGTGAAGTGTTAGTCATAGAAACTTCACCCTTGCATATGAGCACATAGTGTAGGGTGGATGGGTTTCTCTCAACTCCCTCATCTCTCTCTTTGTGGCAAATAGTGTAAGTTTTGTGGGAACTCTCTTTGAAGTGTCACACTCATTTGGCTTGTGGCTCTCACTCACTTTATGGTGGGTCTCTCGCTCACCACTCATCTCACTAGACGAACGATCTTGTTGTGCCCTTGCAATGGTCTTGGCGTTGTCGGCGATGACTTGACTTGGTGTCATGGGACGAAGGACGAAGGTCTTGTCGTTGTTCTTGAAGCTATAGTAGTTTGTTCGTCCATCATGCATAGCACCCTTGTCAAATTGCCATGGACGCCCAAGGAGTAAGTGACAAACGTTCATAGGCACAACATCACAATCAACCGTATCTTCATAGGCTCCAATCTTGAAGGACACTTGCACCATGTGTTGAATCTTGACGGCTCCGGTATCACTCAACCATTGCACATGGTAAGGATGTGGGTGCTTCTTGAACTTCAAGTTGAGCTTATCACAAAGTTCTTTGCTCGCTAGGTTGTGGCAACTTCCACCATCTATGATGACCTTGATGGACTTTCCATTGATTCCCGCTCTTGTTGAAACAAGTTGCATCTTTGGTCTTCTTCACTTGAACATTGGTGGTTAGAGCTCTTGCCACAACCAAGGAAGGGTTGTTGTCGCCATCACAATAGATCTCACTTTCTTCTTCTTGAGCACTTTGCATTGTGGCGACCTTGTTCAAAGCATTGTACTCATCTTCACTCATAGATTCATACTCTCCCATGTCATTGATGATCATGACCTTCTTGTTGGTGCACTCAAAAGATTTGTGCCCTTGTCCGCCGCACTTGTAACATTGCAAAGTCTTGTGCCGGACGAAGATCCTTGAGGCGCCTTGGAGGAGGGAGGTACTTTCTTGAAAGGTTGAGGCGCTTGAGGTGTCGAAGTAGAGACTCTTGGAGGACCTCGAGTGTTCGCTTGAGGAAGAGCTTGTGAAGGTGTAGGAGTTGACGAAGAAGGCTTGTTGGCGTAGAATGCCTTTGTCTTGAGGTATTTGAGCTCTTCAAGCACGTGGCGCTCGGCCTTGGAAGCTTGATGTACTAGCTCTACCAAAGAGGCATATGGTTGGAACTCCACGATCTTCTTGATGGGATAGTTGAGGCCATTCATGAAACGAGCCATGGATTGCTCTTCGTACTCGTTGACATTGGCTCTCATCATGGAGATTTCCATTTCCTTGTAGTACTCATCAACCGACTTCAAACCTTGCTTCAACTCTTGCAACTTCTTGTATAAGTCTCTAGTGTAATGGCTTGGCACGAAGCGCTTGTACATGGTTTCTTTCATTTCAACCCAAGTGTCAATTGGTTGTTGGTGGTTAGCGACGCGAGCATCTTGTAGTTGTTCCCACCACAAGAGGCATACTCTTCAAACTCCATCGAGGCTAAGGCAACCTTCTTGTGTCGGAGAAGCGTTGCACACGGAAGATCTTGTCAACCTTGAGTACCCATGAGAAGTAAGCTTCCGGATCACTTGTGCCGTAGAACTTGGGTATGTCAAAGCGGACGTTGGTCAAGTCATCATAGTCGTCACATGGCCACCACGTGGGAATGCACGTCCACGTCTCCTTCGGTTGAGTCCATCACCATTGTGTTGGCTTGACTCGTTATCACTTGACTCGGAACGTTGGTGTTGGTGACGATCATGAGGAAGCTCTTGACGAGGCGCATGTTGAGGAGGTAGCTCTTGTTGAGGAACGGGTTGCTCGACATTGTTCGCATTGTCATGGTTTTGATGACGTGGCCTTGGAGGATGACGAGGGTGACGTCCTTGTTCACCAAAGTCATTCGCACCCGGAACGCCATTGTCATTAGCCAATGGGTCATGACGATCACGTTGTGGCGGTGGTGGTGATGGTATGCGTTCGACGATCATCATTTTGGTGAGGTTGTTCTTGATGCGCATTGGCATTGTTCGCGTGAAGATCATGTGGTTGTTCAACGATAGGAGGAGGTCGTTCATGGGCGTCGCTCCTTGAATCATGTTGACGTTCTTGTCGAGGTTCATGACGTCCATGATGTGCTTGTGTCGACCTTGAGGTGCTTCTTGTACGGCTTGAGCGTGAAGGAGCTCGTTGTCGCGCAAGGTTGTTGATAGCTTCGGTCATCCGCTCCATGTTCGCATTGATTTCGTTGAAGTTGGCATCATGAGTTTGGAGACGGCGCTCGTAGCGGCCTAAGCCATCACGAACAAGGTGTCGAAGACCGACGAACTCGGATTGGGTGACATAGCCATGATCACCGCGAACTCCACCATGGATTTCCTCATCCGAGCTTGAGCTTCCGTTTGTACTTCCCCTAAACATTTTCTCAAGAACAAGTGAGATGTGTGTAAGGAAAAACCAAGACAAACTATATCCCAAGTATAATGTGGCTTGAGAGGAGAGTATCCGGTTCTAACACCCAACACACACACTTATGAGGATAGGAAGGTATGAAGTGGCAAACGAAACAAGCAAACCCGCGACAAGTATATTGTCAAAGGTAGAGAAAATCCACAATGATCAAATTACCAAAGAAACTCCAACCACAAATGATGAAGAAACACACACAAAAGCGAATAATGGGGTTGGGCGACCAAAGGGCGAGCACTCGAAGATAGACAACCTAACGAAGACTACGTGCTCAAATGTCACCCAACACAAGAAGGACGCTAGCTCAATTGCTTTTTGTGGGCAACGGATTTGCACAAGAGTTAACACTCACACTCACTTTGGCGGTCTTAGCTTTGTCGCAACCTACAAGAGATGAGACTTGGCACCACTTGATTCTTTTCTCTTTTTTTTTTTTTGATTTTTGCTTTTTGACGATGATTCCTTCTCTTTTGCTAGTGCCAAGCTCTCTAACGATACACACTCGCCAATACTTGAAGACAAACACTCAACACGTGCAATGCCTCGCAATATCACCGAGCTAGTCCAATAGGTTAAGTTGCGCGAAAGGAAGAAGGGCTCACAACGGAAATGATGGTGGGGGAAATGTCGAGTCCTTGGTGGCGTCGTCGCTTGGCGTGGATGATGCGTTGCTGCGGAAGCTTATCAGTAGTACCGCTGCGGCGGTAGTACCGCTGCGCTGGAGGTAGTACCGCTGCGCACGAATCTGCGCGAGTTGACTCGATTTTGGGCGGACGTGGGCTCCAAAAATTCCTCGAATTCGTGGGAAATCGGCAAAATTGAGGCTAGGGAACGCAAACAAAGGTGGAGGGGGTCCTAAAGCAACAGATTCATGGACAAAAACTACCAAAAACGCAACGAATCGACAGATCGGCTCGAATCAAGGCAAGGCTATTTTTGGTGGAAATTTTCGAATTTCTCAAAAACGAAGAAAAATTTGGTGGATTTCGGTGGAAACACAAAACAAATCCGTGTCAACCTAGAGCTCTGATACCATATGATGCGGGTAGGTCCCGATTTTCACGGATTTGTGCGGAGGGAAAGATGAACACGAAGAACACGCGAAGAACGATGAACACAAAGAGGGGAAATTAAACACACAAGGGTAAATAGCAAGTAGCAACCCGGCAAGAATCGACTGGTAACAAATCCACGAGGGTAGCCCCCAATCCTCCTCTCCCAAGCACACCTTACTCTTAGAATTGTTTGTCCAATTGGTCAATCCAACCAATCCAACCTAGCCACCTAAAGATGGAAGATTAGCAAGTAATCGCAACTACAAGCGGAGCCTTGGTATCCACGCAGGGATCTTCTCCTCAAGAGGAGGCCTTGGTTCATCTCCACATGTGGAGGTCTTGATTCATCTCCATAGGAGGAAAGAGACACTTTGAGAAGAAGGAGCAAGGCTCTACTTTAGTTCCCAAATCATAGTCTAACCCTAACCCTAGGCAGAGGAGGAGTATTTATAGTCCATGAGGCGAAGGGGTAAGTTGTGGGCCGTTACATGGG
Organism: Poa pratensis; assembly: GCA_947311845.1. Lineage (NCBI taxonomy): Eukaryota > Viridiplantae > Streptophyta > Magnoliopsida > Poales > Poaceae > Poa > Poa pratensis. The sequence continues at coordinate 17,832,506 of CAMZMU010000067.1, forward strand.
CTTCAGCCCGAATCTTCCCAGGTCCAGCGGTAGTACCGCTACTCCAGCGGTAGTACCGCTGGGATTAATTGCACTCGCTGGCGGTAGTACGAAGCGGGTACCGGGAGGTACCGTAGGGGTATCCAGTGGCGTTTTCGGGCGTGCCGGTACCTCCAGCGGTACCTCTGGCGGTAGTACCGTGATCTGGGTTCGGCGGTAGTACCGCTGTGTAAGCGGTAGTACCGCTGCCTGGAGTTCTGCGCAGGTCTTCCTCTTCAGCGGTAGCACGGCCGGTGCAGCTGCCTGGGACCTGGCGGTAGTACCGGCCCGCCTGGCGGTAGTACCGCTGTGCTGATGCTTCGTCTTCTTCATCTTCTTCTCGACTCGTCTCTTGGCCATCTTCTGCACTTGCTTCTTGATCTTCTTGGTAGTTGTTCCTGAGTATGCACAACGTATCCGAATGAAGTAGCAACCCATTCAAAGGAGTGTCGAGATCACACATAGATAGGAGAGAATTCACCTTATCATGGAGAGCTTTGATTCTTGCTCTTGTCATTGGGCCACTTGTTGTAGGAGACGTAGGTCGGGCTACATCAGAGGTCGTTCCCCCGGAGGTCAAGGCTGACCGCCACCGGAATGCCGCCGAACTCCGGCGGGATCCCGCCGGTGAAATGGTTGTAGCTGAGGTTGAGCACGCCGGAGAGACGCGGAAGGCCGGCGATCGCGGGGGGCAGCGTGCCGTTGAGCTGGTTGGAGGACAAATCGAGGCGAGACAGGGAGGCCAGCCTCCCGATCCTGGCAGGAATCTGGCCGGACAGGAGGTTGTGCGCGAGGTCGAGGGTGGTGAGCTTCTGCAGCGCGGAGACGACGACCGGGATCTGGCCGACGAGGCGGTTGGAGGGCAGCGAGAGCGTGACGAGCTCGGAGAGCAGGGAGAGCTCGGAGGGCAGGTAGCCGGCCAGCGAGAGGTTGGCGAGCTCTACTGCGGCGACCCGGCCCCCGCCGCTGTCGGCGCAGGTGACGCCGACCAGCCGCAGGCGTCGACGTCCGCGTCCCGCCAGGTGGCGAGCCCGTTGCCGGGGTCGTCGGTCACCGCGAACTTGAGCGCCAGCCAGTCCGTGTTCAGCGCCGCCGCCAGCACCACCACCACCGCCAGCGCCACGGAGAAGGCGCTGGAGCTGGTCCTCCGCGTGGCGTACTACGGGGGGACGGGGGCAGAGGAACGCCACGGAGAAGGCGGCGGCGGCGGCGGCGAGGGCGAGGAAGCACGCGACCAAGCAGGGGGCGAATCCGCCGGCTCCGGCGGCGGGCGTGTGGCGAGAGGGCAGGGGAGAGAGGGGACGGCGAAACTGCGAGCTCTCCCGGCAAGCAGGGCTTGGCCTGTCTCCAGTGTGCACCACGTAAATTGAAAAGGGACCTAACAATCAGAAGAAACAAAAGTTCAAGGGTTTTTTGTAAAAAAACAGTCTGCCACGTCATCGACTTAACGGCCGCCATGACGGAATGACTAAAGTTTGGCAAATCCACAACTTTGTGATCAAGAATTGACGTTTCGCAACTTGGTGACCAATACTTCTTTTCTGCGCAACTTCGTGACCTCCGGTGCGTTTCACTCTTTCTTAAAAAACAAGACAAAGAAAGAAAAGACATTGACTTACCACCACATTGGCATGGTCAAACGGTACATAAAAAACTTCAGCCTGAAACATGTCTTTTGGCATAATTTGCTTAGCTTGGTAGATTCTGCAAGGCATCCAAGCTTCTGCCAATTCGTTCTTCTGTCCAGGCAAGTCTCCTCTCAAGTTTTAGCACACTAGCATGCATAATCCTAACATCAACTTCTGCAAGCTTTGCAAATGCACGTATCAACATGTAATAATCAGCATGTCCAACACAAACAAGACTACCAGTTACTGTCTTCCTTCTATAGTGAAGATAACCATCTGATCTTATCCCCTTCCTTGGCGGCATATAACAAAATCCACGATCTTCCATTTCTGACTTAATCCTTCGTATCCCTGACGATGAAGAAAAGCACCTTTCACCAACAAAAGTTCCATCCCGGACGCGTTTATTCACTCCATTTGTGGTTCGTGTTTCCTCCATGTGTGCTTTTGGATTCCCATCCTACAATGCAACAGGTTTAGCCATCAAAATCAACAACAATCACCCTGAAAAGACGTGTGGGTAATCCTCAACGTGCTACATCTGTACTGGCTTGAAGTTCAAATCAATATGTGCGGAGAGTAAACTAGAGAACTTTATTGTTTTCATCTTTTAAGTTTCCAACTTAGCAGTTCCTAACAAAATCCTTTAAATCATTTGTGTTTGGTTTCTGAGATCATTTACGTTTTCTTTTCGTGTTGATTTTGTTCCAGAATTAACATCCATAAATACAACCTCGTTAATGGTTTGAACTCAAGGTTCAGAAAGGCTACATCAGTAGAAAGTTGACATTCAAAATCAATATGTGGTGAGACTAAAATAGAGAACTTTTTATGAATAGAAACTTTCTTGTACTTCATCTTTTCAGCTGGTCAATACCTGGTTGACCGTCTAGAGTCTAGACCGCCACCTAGTGCCAAGGATAGTCGTTCAGTTCTCGACTAGTGCTTATATGCATCTAGGCGAGAAACACAACTTTTTGACCTTCTGTAACTACATATTGAGTTTATCGAAATTCCAGTATAGTGAATAACGTCAAAGCAAACTGATTTAGCCCATGAGAGGGAGAACAATAAATTAGAGCAAGACAAAATATGACAGCGGCGAGAATTTGAGGAGTCAAGTAAGACAAGCAGTAATCCACGATGGACACGATCTTCGAAACACTGCAATTTACCACTTGATGCAAAAAAGAACAAGAGTTGACATCAAGTCAAGTTGGGTACATTACTTCTTGTCCTTTGTAAATGTCCTGAAAGATCTCTATTAAGTGCTCCTCATCGGCTGAACATGCAATCCCCGGAAAAATGATATCCTTGCAGTATTTGAGATAAGAGTGAAGGTCCTTCGAATAGTCTGTACAATCAGAAAACTAATGATCAATTTTGTACCACTGCTAAGTATTTGATCCAGTCACAAAAAGTGCCACCCCAGAATGCCTTCAGTCAAAACATTATAATTTTGAATAAACATATCACTGTGAACATCTATATTAGATAAATGAGAATGGCATGCACACACCTTTTATCCAGTATACTTTGACATTATTGTACTTCTATACTTTCTTAAGATTTAAGATAATATATTGGTCTAAATAGAAATCCAGTTACAATGTTATACGCTGAGCGACATCCGTACAAAATGAATGGAAGAGTGCAGCTTTGTGTTAGTTGAAAATTTCAAATGTAATGAGTAGTTCTAGAATGTTCTCTATCAGAATTCCCTGTTTGTGTAAGTAAGTATGAGAATATGCTTATTAGATAATCAAGGTACTCACGAAAACAAGTATTTTGGATGACACTTGAGCATTCTTTGTTAATTTTTTGTAATGCCTGGTGCACAGGCTCCATAAACGCTGAAGTCTAGTGTTAGTCACTAACAAGCATTATGGAGCTCCCTATTTATAATTGGGTAAGTTGAGATCCAGGAAATGTGAAAAGTTATACATCACAAAAAACAAAGCCACAAACTGCATGCATACATCAATGTATTAGTCTCTCGGTTTCTCGATTACAAAAGGTACACGTTATTCTAGCCTTGACAATTTATTACTCAATAAGTGTTCTTCTAAAATTTTGAGGCCTCAGCAATTGAAGATAAAAACTAGAATGACATGTAGATTTAGTAACATAGGAGGTAAGTTTTTTAACCCACTAATGGACAGCATAAGCATGAGTCCTGACGTATGTACATTACAAGAAAAAAAATGACATGGATGGAAGGCAATGGTCACTGAAAGTTACCGTGTGCAACGTCAATTTTATCGTAGGCATGTGCAAGAGTGCATAGCAATTCTCTTGTGCCGAACTCCTCACCATTGTCGCCATTAGGCTCCATAGATGGTGGTAAATTTGCATCAGGGTCAGACCGGCCTGTATTTCTTCCTGCCTCACAAATCTCCTGAAGAAAAAAACAATGTTCAGTTTATCATATTTAAGACAGATCGTACATGACTTAAGAGAGTGATCCTATATGGCATACACACCTCCCATATGCCTTGACCATTGATGTTATACAGAACCCTTAGAGATACTATTAGTATAGCCATTACACAGACCCGTGTAGGGACCCTAGCTGGATTACTAGACAACCATAGTTCTGCAGGCATTGTCCACTCATAGATGCGGCAAGCATGAGGGAGGATTCTTTCTATCGGCAGAGACAACTCATTCAAGTAGCGTTGAGCAATAGCATAGAAATTAACTGAAGGGAGCTTCAGCCCTATTCTTTGTGCAACGGACCCCGCTGCAGCTTCCAGTTGCCATATTCCAATCACTCGGACTGGCCTGAATAGTTGTCTTGCACTCAAAGGGCAGTGTTTTAGAGGGCTCCAAGAAGCTTGTCCACTTGGGTAAATGCTGCCACATAAGGAAGCTTGCCCTCCATTGCCCACCTATATATGTCAGTCGGTAGGATGGCTTCCCGGGCAACATGACAGGCTAGGAAACAAACAGACAATGTTGAGTACACTGGCAACATCATCCTCAATGAGCGCAGAAAGATGAACTCAACCCTTCTCCTGTCTCTTCCAGGCAATGTTTCATCATCCGCCCATTCATATTTCACCTCTTGAGATTTCCGTTCGCCTGCACACAAAAGATATATATGCTCAAGTGTATTCCGGTCTTCTCAATGGCAATAACTGAACAAGGGCGTAAGGTGACACCTCCATGGGCAGAGTGCTTCAGCCTCTGTGCAGCCTCGTCCTCAGCGAGCACCTTCCGCGCCCACATTTCGTCGAACACCTTGGAGGTGGCCACCCACCGCAACCAGACAGTTCCGGCCACGCCGCAGACAAGCGCGCCCACCCGGTACCTCTCGACCAGCACTTCCAGCTGGCGCTGCAGGATCACCTGCAGCCCCTGCACGTAGCGCGACCGGACGCGGCTCGCCAGCTCCTCCGGGTCGCCCCAAGCCTCGGCGCCGGGCACGAAGTCGCGCGGCTCGCTTGGCTCGTCGAAGCCATTGAGTGCGGGGGCGGGGGGAGCGACGGGGCCGTGGAGAGGGGTTTTGTAGGGCGCGGGGGTGCGGGGTTTGGCGGATTGGCTAACTCGATGGTAGGACATGGTGCCGGGCATTTGGAAATCCTCGGTGTCGACGGCGATATCCTGGTTGTAGATGTGGACAGCGGAGCACTGGCGGCACGAGTAGAAGCCGTCCTCGGCGTCGTCGGGGGTGTACTCGTCCGTGAAGCCGCAGCTGTCGCAGGTCAGCTTCAAGTTTCCTCCGCCGCCGCCGCCGTAGTGCGCCGGGGAGCCGCCGCCGTCGTAATCCATGGGAGCAGCGAGGCAACCAGGACTCTTGAAGTGGAGGAGCAAGACTTCAAGCGTGTGAGCTGGGTGGCGGGAGGGCGTGGCGGCGCGCCGCGCGCTGGTGTCTTGGCCGGTTGGGTCGCTAGGTGAGGTGAGACTGGGTGCTTGAGGGTTGACGGCACGGAGGTGGGCTGTGTAGCTAATTAACGGGAAACGGAGGGCCACACCGGCCTAATGGGCCATGGCGCCGGGAAGAAGCACAAGTGGCCTAAACATGTTTTTTTGTATTCTTAAAAATAACAATGCATTCTTAAAAAAAACATGTTTTTTTGTTTTCGTCATAAATCCGTGGGTCCATCAAAAGTAGCGTACCATTCGGACAGTTGACTCAAAACTTAGCGCAAGAGCCAGGAAGAAACACAGACGGAACTATCGTTCAACAAAACAATCAGCATGCCAACACCAGAAAACAGATTGTGTAGTAAAAAGTGTGAAGCTTTGGTAAGGGCGTTATGAATTGTGACGGTCTCACGGATGGCGTGCTTGTGATAAACATGTAGATCAATTTTATTCTTTCATGAGCTTTGCCACGCCACCACAACCATATGTAATCATGAGAGATAAACAAGTCAATGATCTTTAAAAATTCTATTGTCCGATGACCGAGATGTGAGCCCTTTTTTTTAGAATGTCGACCCTTCATCGTCATAAAAACATCGTTACAAATAGATTCCTGAGTTCACTAGAGGGTTACACCAAGAAAATGTGAGAGTTGTGAAAGCTCACTCGATCTAGCAAGATTATGTGCGTCACAGTTAACATGGATAAAATAAATGGATAAACAATTGGATGATGGGGTTAATGACGACGAAAGAGCTTCTAATGAAGGAGACCTATGCGTCCTACTACAGACTCCAGTGAGAGGCTGAAGGGAAGAAGAAGGCCAAGGAGAGGTTGAAGAGAGAAGATGATGTTGGTGCCATGAAGGGTAAGTTTGATAATGAAAGGAAGGATACGGCGGTGAAAACTCTTCATGCAAAGATGGAGTTGATTGGGCCAAAAATGATACGGAGAAGTGCCCCCCGTGGGGGCAATGGAGATAATGAAAAGTGAGGTCGAAGAGGGGGATGGTGGTGTAGGAGACCCCGCATGGAAGCGCGCAAGATTGCCTTCGAGAAGTCTAGGTTTACCCTCAAGGAGATGAAACTGAATCAAGAGGTAGATAATGAACTGAGCAAGAAGGTAGCCCAGGAAAATATGATCACAAATGATGGAACCGAGTGAGATGGATGAGAATGCAAGAACCTTTTGGAGATTACTCATAGGGAGATCCTGAATGATGTTTTGGGTTAAAACACAATTTGATGGAGGGATTGGAGCACAATTTGGTTTAGGGCGCAATTTGTTGGAGGGAGTGGTGGTGACAACGACAATGACAATGGTGATGTGTAATGCTCATAGCATTGGATAGTGTCATGAACTTTATTCTTTCATGATAATTGTGGTGGATGCTTTTTATTTTTCATTACCTTTGGAATGATATGATACATATTTGATCATTTTATTGCTTAAAATTTGAATGTAAGTTTTGTAAGTTGTTGACTATTCTTGGTTCAAACTTGAAATATTAGTTTTCGATTGGAGTTTATATGGAATTTATATTATCAAAGAGAACAAAAAATGCAAAATAAAGAATCTTAGCGAGCCCATCGATTATGGAATAATGATCAAATCCTAGAGACTCCTCGATGGTGGAGTTGCGGGATATGTCGGACACCCAATAGCAACGTGGATAATTTTACCGGAGCTATTACCTACTGGCACGCTATCCAAAGTTGATTGGTGCCCTAAGATTTGCGTCCCAAATGAAGCAAGTATGAATAAAAAATTTCATAGATATCTCATCCAGGGCAGGAATTTTAGGGCATGAATCAACAAGCACAGACGGAGCCAGGGATGGGGACCATGGGTCCCACCATAATCTTGCAATTGTTGTTATATGTACACATTTATTGAGAAAAATAATTTCATTTTCTCCCATTTGGCCCCTTCATTAAGTAGATAACATGGAAGAACTTAATTGGCCCCATCCGTATGTAATTCCTAGCTCCGTCCCTGTCAAGAGTGAAACATGTGCCGGTAGGTAACGGTTCCGGTAAAAATGCATTATGCCCATCGAAGAGTCACATTTTTTTTATGGTCCTCCAAAATCATTCTAGAATATCCCTTCTCTAGGGGTTCTTAGTATTTTTCAGAGGTTGGAGATAACTTTTTTTTAGGTAAAAAAAAAAAGAGGCAAAGCTTTTGCAATTTCGCTAAAAGGATTACATAGGAACCCAAAACGTGGCTCTGCCGTTGAACAGAGCAATCATCAGTCTGCAAATCCCACAGCCACAAACAAACTGCCGCTATGTCGTCCTCCAACGAGGTCCCCGTCAGCCCTCGATCCCAGGTATACATCAATCAAGCCTGCCCGAATCCTCCCAATCCCGTCTCGCGATTTGACTGACGATTTCCCTCTCTCTCCCTGCTGCTGCGCGCGCGCAGCTCGCTCTGAGCTGCTTCGAGGAGCTCCTCGACTTCGCGGTGGCGGACGTGGCGTCCGAGTGCCACCGCATCGCGCGCCTCGGCCTCGACCGCAGCGTCGACGCCGAGGAGGAGGAGCTCCGCGTCTGGGCCGCGCGCGTCGCCGCCGGCCACCCCGGCGCCGAGGACGGAGCCACCCGCGGGACCGGGGGAGGAGGAGGAGGGGGGAACAAGGGCGCCCCCGACGTGTTCGGGCAGACGCACCCCGCCATCGCCGCCGATCTCGTCGACTGCCTGAACTGCGGCCGCCAAGTCGGCGCCGGCCGCTTCGCCCCGCACCTCGAGAAGTGCATGGGCAAGGTAAACCCGCCATCTATGTTGGGCACCTGCTATCGAAACTGCTGTCTCAAATCTCAGTTGTCTGTTCCCCTTTATTGGATCTCAGTCTCAGTGGTGTTTAGCATCACAAGTGATGGTTCTTGGCTTCTTGCATACAACTGACCGTGTATGCCGTTTAATTGTTGTGGATAGGCTAGCCGGTATATGTGTTGATCTGAATTAGGGAGGAGTACTAAACAACCTTATTATGTTCAGTTTGGCTCTTCATTAATTACCAAAGGTTGTTTTGCCCCCTAACTCTGATAAATGTTCAGTTGAACATTTAAAACTATTGATAGTCTTCAGCACGTGATAATTACAAAAGTACAATAAAACAATAGGTTATTTAACTCTGATAAATTATTATAAAAGTACAATAGAACAATAGGTTATTTAACTCGTACTACTATGGAAAAACCATTAGTCCCACTCGAAGGAATTTGGCAATGCCTTGGACTCCAGGCAGTGCTGGTTCCAAAATATTCAATATGGTTGTAGAGGTGGATCAAAATGCTAATGTTTCTACTTACATTGGTATGTCCTCACTTTTTTAAAAACAACTAGCAGTTAAGCCTGGTTTGCAAATACAAATGCAATGTCAACTCGCCGCAACTGTTATTTATGTTATCTTAGGAACTTGTTAGGTTTTGCACTCAGTTCGACTCTTATTGATTGTTGAGAGATTTGATTCATCAGGAAGTTCATGTAATGTTAGTCTCATAGTTCTGGGGATTTGTCATGTATTGCTGATGGAAAATTAATTATTCTCGGATCTTCCATTTTTTGGTGCAGATGTAGAATTTTAAAATGTTCACATCATGACATTATCTAAAACGACATGTGTGTATGATAATTAGCCTCATGCCTAGTGAGTAGTCCCTGAAATCTGCAATCTCTAAATGTCCTGCTGGTGTCCAGGCATCTAAATTGCCAAATGATGCTTTGTGGGAGGATGCTGAGTTCTTTTGCAGTATGTGTGCAAACCTTGAATTCAGTAAAAAAAAGGATCTGCGGCTTAGGTTTTACAACGCCCTGTGAATCTAAAGAAAATGCTAAATTAGAACAATAGGCTAATTGAACTCTTGATTTTGGAAATGCTATGGCTAAAGGAGTTATGTTAACCGTAAACTAGTTGCATATTGAGGGGTCATTTATGTTTCTGTTCCAACTGGCGGTCCACAGGCTCATGACAAAGGTAGTCTTGTGTATTTGTGATGTTCTTTACGCTTATTGGATGCAAATGATTGGTGTTCTTCTCCTCATAAATTTCTCATCTGCCTTTATGTTGAATGCAATCTGCATCTTGACCATATCCAGCTCCTGGTGTTCAATAAGAAATTGATTTAATTGTTTATTATTTGATGAGAGATTCATTTATAACTAGTATTTCTGTCACTTTTGCTGGCTAGCATTATGTGTTTTCTCCATGTAGTCGCTGGATGGATCAAATATTTGTTGCATGATATAAAGAGATTCTGCGTGCAACAAAGTAATACTACACTGCAACATAGTACCACAAAGATGCTATTCACCTTCAGCTTTTTTCTGGTCATTTGCTCTTTCAGGGTCGCAAAGCTCGTCCAAAGACCACAAGGAGCAGTACAGCCGGACGAAACAGAAACAGCAACGGTAACATAGCCTTTTTCTATTCTCCATACTCTTATCATAGTAGCACTAACAGAGCAAGCGTTTCGAACGGTGTAACTTATGGTGGCAGTGGTGGTGCAGGGGAGGAGCAGAGTAACCATACATTCCAGTATTCCTGAATGCAGAGCTGTGTTACTGCCATGTTTTCGGTGCTTGAACGCCATATTGAGGGCCGAAACACATTGCCTTGATACATGTTGTTTGCATGTTATGTGCTACCTCGAGTCCTCTGTATATTCAGGCTTAGATTGGATTGTTCGTTTTTCTGTCTAGCTTGTTCCTGCCAGTAATACAGTTCGATCCAGCAAGAATTCTGTTGTGTTGTTTTGTGCCTTATGTTGCTATATCACCCTATAAAAACTGGACAGGCCAGGCGACTGGTTCACCCGTTCTGGTGTGTAGTTACATTTATGGCGTGCCACATTGTACATCTGCAATCCGCTAATGCGAGAGCGGCTCATGGAGAAGGTATTGTCTGGCGGCGTCAAACGCGAGCAAAACTGGCAGATGCACTTGTTCCATATGGAGTCACACGGCAGAACAGCCTGTTTGGGCCGACAGTTCACCCCAGAATATATCCGATGCTTCTTTGCGTTAGGTGCTTCCGTGCTACCTATGCATACAAGCATGCGGAATAGTTATAGGAATTACAAAATTTTGTCATCATTAATGCAGAATGTGTCTACCTTCACATAAAGATTTCAAATCCAAATTAAATCCACAGCTTGAGAAATAGACGAGACAAGTACCAAAACTGCGAATAGTATGTGTAAACAAAAAACCGTGAATACTGGTGGTTTGGTTTGGTTCTGTTCACAACTTTATATCTATCTTTTTTGTTTATCGAGTTGTGGACTAAATTTGGTTTTGAAACTTTGTGGCATATCAAAGCTGTCTTTTGATCATGATTTTTTTGACTATTTGGTTGTCCTTTTGGGCGTTTGTAGCACGTACAGGCGGATGTTTCCCCGCCTATTTTGACATTTTGGCGCCAATGTTTTGCTCACGCGCGCCAATGAAGGGAGATAAAGGCCCAGTCGCGATAGCAAACATCGCACAATCTCTCTCCTCCCTCAACCCTATAAAAACCCTAATCCGCCGCCGCCTCCAGCTCTCCTCGCTCCGTTCCCCACAGCAGGTGCCAGGTGAGATCACTGTCCTGCTGTCTCTTCTATACTATGCATAGGTGTGTAAAATGTTGTTCTCGCTCACAAGGTAGATCTCCCCGCTTGTAACCAATATGATACCCCTTTTTTGGGGGTTAGCTAAGCTATTACTGCCGCTTAATCAACCACAAATTAGCCCATTCCAAAGATTACTTGGTGGCTCCTTTAACCAAACATTAGTGATACGATTATCTTGGAAAAAGATCTTAGATAATCTCCTTTTGTTGCTATATCGCTTAAGTTTAATTGTAGGAAATGTCTTCCCATGGCCTGGAATCCCGGATCTGTGTTGATTAGCTGCAAGAAATTGCTTGATGAATCTTTAGGTTGTTCGATAGTGGAGTACTCTTGTGCTGCGCAAATCACTTAGGTTGGTCCGCTACCAGGGGTGGCCGAAAATTGCTCTGCTTCATGAGTCGCACAATTTATATAAAAAATGGTTACAATCATGAAGATAATTAATCACTTCTGTTGCCTTGCGTGGCGGACAAACTAAACAAGTACTCCCTCCGTTCCAAATTAATTGACTTCCATTTGTCCACATGTGGATGTATCTATACGTGTAACATGTCTAGATACATCCATGTGTGGACAAATGGAAGTCAATTAATATGGAACGGAGGGAGTAAAACCTTATAGTGAAGCAACACGGGTAGTCTTGATGTCATTGAGTTCCTTAGGAGTTAGGTCCTCTGTATTAAGTGTGTAAAGTGTTTAATGTGTCTATGCGTGACAGGTGTTTGAGGTAAGGACTCTGAGGTGGGGTTGCTATGAAGCCAGCTGATGAGGATGCCATGGAGTTTATACGCCTTAATTCTAAAGATTTTAAGGGTTGGAAGGTCGAAAAGTTTGCTCGTATGGTTGACAACCGATTGCTCGTCCGTTCAAATGTAGACTTGCACACATTCCAACTGCATTGGGATGAGCAATTTTCCCTGAATGGCAAGGATGTCAGAAGGTGGATGAAGTATGCAGTGAATCATAATGTTAAAGTGCTTGATGTGATCCTTGGTGATTATGATAACAGTCATTTACCTCCTTGCATCTTCACCTGCCGTTCACTTCAGGAGCTGAATTTACAGTGGGGAGAAGCTCCTGAGGATGATCTTGAATATACTAAACTTATAATGCCAGATAAAATCATCCTTCCTTCTCTCAGGAAGCTGACTCTGCGTGATGTGCTAATGGACCAGCTTTTTATGGACTGTTTCATTGCTCACAGCCCTGACTTAGAAGAAATGCATTTGATAGATTCTTTATGCTATCTTGACCTCATAGCCTCTATGGTGTTAAAAAGGCTGACCATTGATGGCTCCATGGATATGCTCAAGGGCTTTGCAATTTCTGCCCCCCATTTGATTAGCTTTCAGTGCATGGGTTATGCACTTGAAGATATTTCCTGGAGAGATCAGCCCACTCTAGAGAGTGCACACATAGATACTTGTGGGAGTACGTTTGATGGTGAATCTAAGCTTACTGAAATTCTTCTGCATGCCAAGAAACTTGCCTTAGTTGGTTTCGACATAAAGGTATGCTTCTGGGAAACAAGCCAGTTATTCTATATGTTCTTTTTGTAGTTCTGTTTCGCTAAAATGTCAACCCAGTTAATTCTTTCCGAAAACTGGATGAATAAAACTACCATACTAATTATGTAAAAGTGTGGTTAATTCTTATATACTATTTAGTGGTTGCTAGCTGGTAGACATTGATATTGTGAACATTATCATGTTTCTGAAAACAAATTGAAGCCAACATATCAGTTCTAGTTAAAAGTTAACAAAAAGGAATATGAAAACTAATTAACTAATTATCTACAGGGTGTTACATGGCAATGATACTGTTGATTCTTGGTTGATTTACCACCTCCAAAGCCATGAACATTGATTCTCCAGTTACCTTTTCTCAGATAATGTTCAGAAAATAGTTCTGTACACAGGGCTCTATTTTAAATGGATGCCAAGCAAACTCTAGCATCATATGGATTGTTAATTTCCTAAGTTGGTAAAAAGATTTTGTTTGCAAAGTTCAAGGTGCAGCTCTTTTAAAGTATAGAGCATCGTTGCTACTTGTTAAAAGCATGATGGGCGTTTGTACCTGTAGATGGTTCACATAGTGATTTTGGCCAGATTTAGAAAAATAATCATGCAAGTGGCTGTAAGGAAAACACAGGAGAGTTGGTACCATTTTATATGCTGAGGACATGGAACAATTTCTATCCCGAAAACTGTAACTTAAATCTCGTACCATATGTGTGCTTGTTGTTATTTGTGATAAAATCTGCAATAGTAAATGGTAAATTAGCTAGTTCAGTAGTGAGAAGTGGACATATGAAATATCTCCCTACTTCTTTGAACGAAAGTTTGTGTTGCTATGCTTTCATGATATATTGTATGATAAGTTCCATTTAATAGCTGTCCCTTTTTCCCTTTTTGTTTCGAAAGCTACATACACTTACTGTACTTGGAACTTCCATGATATCTTTGTCGTATGTATAAGTTATATAACTTGCTATCCCTCTCAATACAAGGTTATGTTGGACAAAGAGTTGCCAACATGTTCAGTGTTTCAGAGCCTTGTAACCCTGGAGATTGGCGAATGGTGTTTGACTAAAGACTTGTACGCTGTGCTACGCTTCCTCCAGCTTTCACCAAAGCTAGAAAAGCTCAAGTTGATAAATGAATCAGTATGTCATATGATGCTTGTAAGATTGTTGCATTGGTTTAATGAGATTAACTGAAAGGTACCTTTTTTCTTTATTCCTTGGTTGTCTCCAGGTTGACAGGGCTGGAGAAGGAGCAGAAACAAACGATCGGGCAGTTGATGGAATGACCTTTCAATGCCCACTCCTTGAAAGTGTCACGATACAATGCTCTGAGGGTGATGAAGGGATCGATAAGCTGGGGAACATTCTGGTGTCGAACGGGGTCAGACTGGACAAGATAAATGTTACCATTCTGGTGACTAACAAGTACAGGACGGATGAGATACATGTTACGTTTTATGAATATATCAAGAAGAGGGCCCTAGAGGAGAAGATATGTGCCAGTGAAGAGCAGGTGAAGAAGGCAAGACGCTGATCATCGTGGAGGAGATGACAAAGGAAAGTCCAGGGTGGGGGATGCCCCGGAGAGCGATGGATATGACAGTCCTGGTGACTTTTGAGGAGGTTGGCGCACAAATCACAACCATCAACTGTGATGATTTTGAGAGCTCTGAAGGGTGTATTACTGTTTACCGAGCCACCCCCATCCTTTTGTTATGTGTTGAACTTCCTTAATCGTTGGTCTTTCCTTTTGTTCTGTCTTCTGAGACCCATGACTTCTAGATTAGGGAGAAACAAGTTGTATATATATGCTTCAGTGATTTAATCCCTGCAATTATACTGGTCTAGCTTATTTTTAAGGATCGTTCAAATTGATTAAAATCACGTCGACGGTGTATATAATGTGCCAGGAGCCAGGTAATAGAATGGCTTGGTCAAATGCATCGGTTGGCCATCAGTACGTGCAATAGTGTCTTTAAAGAGTTGGAATTCTGATGTGATCTCTGCCTTCTTGAAAGATAGTATTATGATGGTAAGCTTAATTATTTGTGTTGTCCTGATCTGATCCTCCCGGGGTATATATAGAGTATTAACGTGGAACAGCGATAATTTTCTTTCTGAAGTTTTGCTCACATGGTTGACATATCAGACTCTGATTTTCCTGGCCAAAAATTGTTGCCAGGTGAGCTGATTTTCTATCTGAAGTTGTTGCCCGGCTAACATTGTAACATTTATTGAATTCTTAACATTCTAACATTTTAGCCTCCACTTGCATTTTACGTAAGAAACAAGTTCCAGCGGATGTAGCGAAACAACACTCTGATCATTCTAAGCCATGATTACATGCTCTTTGGCTGTCTGTTCCTGTAATAGTTGACTGGCACTGAGCATCTCTTGGATAAACCTCTGCATTGCGTAGTGTAGCTACTAGTGGATTTAGGACAGAACCAGCGATATATGTGGATGATTTGCGGTTTAGGGTAGCCGATACATGCTCTGCGTCACGCAAGAGCTGAATTCACGAGCACGCAGGCTCGGATGGGGAAGGAAGAGAAGAACCCGTCAGGGTTAGGACAATCATTCAATCAATGCCGATCTCGATCTCCAGGATACATCTAAGTAGACGCTGTCTCCACGGGCCTTGGGCTTGCGGGCCTCGACGCCAACTGGGCCGTCCGCTGGGCTCGACGATGCTCAGCTCGCTTCTGTGCCTTGATCGCCACCAGTAAGTACTGGGTCGTGACATTACCCCCTCCTCGAACGACGGCTTGTCCCAAGCCGCTGATGATGGGTAGGCGTCGATGATGGTGTACAGATGCTCCCAGGTTGCACATGATGCAGGAAGTCCGCTCCAGTGTACCTTGACTTGCGGCACCAACTTGTTCCCCTTGCGAATCATGCGCTCCGCCAGCACTGCGTCGGGTTGCACTGAAACCTGTAACAGAGAAACAGGGAGAGTAGTACTAGCCTCCTCATCAGGTTTCAATCCTTGCTTGAGCTGAGAAACATGAACCACCGGATGAATGCGAGACGATGGCGGCAGTTGTAATTTGTACGCCACTGGCCCAATGCGTTGCAGGATCAAGTATGGACCAAAAAGTTTGAATCCCAGCTTCTGAGAGGTTCTTCTTTCGACAGATGATTGAACATACGGTTGCAAGCGCAAGTAGACATAATCCCCCACAGCAAACTGCCTTTCACTCCTGTTTTTGTCCGCTTGATGCTTCATGCGTTGTTGAGCACGTTCCAGATGTTGCCTGATGAGTGGTGCCATTGTTGCTCTTGCCCGCAACCATTCCTCTACGTCTGTGTGCCCAGGCAGTGAAGAGTTCTCAATTGCAAAGTGTCTCGGTTGCCTGCCATACAGCACCTCAAAGGGTGAGCGCCCCAGAGCAGAATGAAATGTTGAGTTGTACCAGTACTCAGCCTGTGGCTACCATTTGGCCCATTGTTCTGGTTTCGAATGAACAAGACATCTCAGATAAGTTTCCAGGCATTGATTCAGTCGCTCGGTTTGGCCGTCAGTTTGCGGATGATACGACGAGCTCAAATTGAGTGTAGTATCAGCCAGCCGGAAAAGATTCTGCCAGAAGCTGCTGATAAAGATTTTATCCCTGTCGGAGATGACCACCTGAGGCATCCCATGGTTCTTATATACATTGTCCATGAACAGTTGAGCAATTGTCGTCGCAGTGAAAGGATGTTTTACAGGAATGAAGTGGCCAAATTTAGTGAACTTATCTATCACTACCAGAATTGCATTGTACCTATTGGATGTCGGCAGGCCTTCAATGAAATCCAAGCTGACAGTGTGCCAAGCAGATGGAGGGATTTTGTGTGGGTACAATTTCCCCGGCAGTCGCACATGTTCTGATTTGGCTTGCTTGCATATTGTACACTGAGCCACACATTGGAGCACCGAGTTTTTCAGTCCTGGCCATGCAAACAACTGTTTGATTTTTTGGTATGTTGCCAATGTGCCCGAGTGACCCCCCAGTCCGCTACTGTGTAAAGCCAGCAGGACAACTGAGTGTGCCTCACTATTGCTTCCTAACCAAACACGGCCCTTGAAGCGAATGATACCATCTTGCAACGAAAATCCTTGGTCATTGTGACCTGACACACTCAGTTCAGTCAGCAATGCCTTTGCTTTTGCATCTTTCTGGTATCCTTCGATGACAATTTCAATCCAACGAGGTCTTACTTCAGATATTGCATTGACGCCATATTGAATAGGTCGCCTGGATAGAGCATCCGCTGCAGCATTGGATGTCCCTTTTTTGTAGACAATGCGGTATTGTAGCCTCATCAAACGAAAGAAGGCTTTATGTTGTATCTTCGTGTTGAACTTGTGATCGCCCAGATGTATTAGATTGCGATGGTCAGTATAGATTGTGAATTGCTTGTGCTGCAGGTATAAGGATTGCAAGGCATTCTTTATCATATATAGACAGACACTGATTTTTGATGCCAAGTGCTCTGCTAAGAAACGCAATGGGATGCCCCTGCTGCATCAGCACAGCTCCGACTCCTTTTTCGCAGGCATCAGTCTCCAGAGAAAATTCTTTAGTAAAATCTGGTAGGGCCAGCACCGGAGCTTGCACTAATGCTTGCTTGACTGCTAGAAATGCTGCATTCACCTCTGAAGTCCAGATAAAGGGAATATTCTTTTTAAGGAGATTTGTTAGTGGGCGACACAGCAGACCAAACAGTTCAATAAACTTCCTGTAATACCCAGCTAATCCCAGGAATCCTCTCAATTCTTTCAGTGTCATTGGTTGAGGCCAGTTCAGTACTGCTGCAATTTTGCTGGGGTCAGTAGATACTCCATTTGCACTGATGATATGTCCAAGGTATTCCAGCGAGTTCTGAGCAAACGAACACTTCGACTTTTTGACATAGAGTTTGTTTTCTTCTAGTAGCTGAAATACTGCTCTCAAGTGTTGTCGATGTTCTTCTAGTGTTTTGCTATACACTAAGATATCATCAACAAAAACTAGAACAAACTTACGTATCAAGGGCGCAAAGACAGTGTTCATGGCTGATTGAAATGTGGCAGGAGCAGATGTCAACCCAAATGGCATGACCAGAAATTCGTAATGGCCACTGTGAGTGCGAAAAGCTGTCTTGCATTCATCTGTTTCTGCCAACCTGATTTGATGGTACC
This sequence comes from Poa pratensis, assembly GCA_947311845.1. NCBI lineage: Eukaryota > Viridiplantae > Streptophyta > Magnoliopsida > Poales > Poaceae > Poa > Poa pratensis. The sequence goes on from CAMZMU010000067.1 coordinate 17,850,329, forward strand.
CTGAGCGCAAATCCAACTTTGTGAAAAATTTGGATCCAGCCAACTCATCCAGGAGTTCATCGACCACCGGCATTGGGTATTTATCTTTGACTGTCACTGCATTCAGATGACGATAATCAACACAGAATCTCCATGTTCCATCTTTTTTCTTAACCAGCAACACTGGTGAGGCAAAAGGACTATGACTGGCACGAATGATGCCTTGTTGCAACATCTCCTTAATCTGTCTCTCGATCTCATTTTTCTGTTGGGGTGAGTACCGATATGGTTTGACACCCACTGGTTGTACCCCTGGCAACAGTGTGATATGGTGATCATAAATCATAATCTCGGTGAGGTGGTAGCCCTGATGGTGTTTGGAAACACTTGCTGAATTCTTCAAGTACAGTTTCTATTTCAACTGGCACTGCCTCAATGTTATCCGCATCCAAAGTGTTGAGCTGCACCACATGTTCCAGAGCTCTGTCCCTTGCTAAGATTTGAAGTTCTGCAAGTGATATTGGATCGCAATTTTGGACATTATTTTTGACACCTTTGAGCTCCACTCGCACGCCATCGAGTTTGTATCTCAGGGTCTTCCTTGCCCAATCCACCCACATTGGTGGTAAACTTTCCAACCAATCCATCCCCAGCACCATGTCATAACCCGGCACACTGAACACTCGGAATGATGTCGAGAATTCGTGACCTTGACAAGACCATTGCACATCAGGAGCAGCCAGATTGATTGCAGTTTTTCTTCCATCAGCCACAGCTACATGAATCGTTGGAATATCAGTGGTATGCAAGCCCAATTGTTCTACCGCTTCTGCACTCACAAAGCTGCCAGCACTGCCTGAATCAATGAGCAACAGTATCTGCTTGCCATTGCATTCCCCTTGTAACCGAATGCTTCGCTTCGATTGCACTCCTGCCATAGCACACACTGAAATGTGTGTGAGTGGTTCTTCCTCACTCGAACTCCCTTTGTCGTCCTCTTCTGCTGCTGATTCAATTTGCAGCACTTGCAACAGTTCTTCCATGACATTCAAAGGTATTGACTTGCTACACTTGTGGCCAGGCTGATACTTGTCACCACAGGTGAAACACTCGCCTCGAGCTCGTCGTTGGTCTCTGAGATTTTTGAGTCGATCATCCCAAGGTGCTTTGGGCTTGGCCTTGTCTGCACTGCCTTGATTGGATTCCCCAGGAGTGGAGAACAATCCTTTGCCAGAATACCCAGACTTCCCATATGAGGTCTTGTAATCATTCTTGTAGTGATTGTTTGCATAGGGCTTCATATCATCCATCATTTCCTCCTGTTTTTCAGCAAGAACTAACGCAGCATCAACTGTTCTAGGATTATGTAAACGAATAGCTCTTTGTATGTCTTTTTCAATCCACAAATGAACTTAGTAACAAAAAACGCCTCATCATAATGTTTGTTGTAAACTAAAATTTTGTGTCTAATAGCCTCAAATTTGTGGTGGTATTTCTCAACACTCTCAGTTTGCCTACATCTCTCTAAAGTCTCCAAGTATCTATGGTGTTTATTTTTCCCAAATTTTATGTTTATAGCTACACATAACTCCTCCCAATTATCAACCTCGTGCTCTGCCTCATAGGTTTGCAGCCAGAGCGCCGCATTCCCAGTGAAATGCATAGTGGCAAAACTAGCCCATGTGTCATGATCTACATCATAGAGATTGAAATACTTCTCACACACTTGTTTCCACCACTTTGGGTTCTCACCATCAAAGCGAGGAAAATCAGTTTTAGGTGGTCTAGTTCTATAGTTCCCATGTCTAGATCCAGCATACGGTGTCTCAGTGAAGTGATCAGAGCTATCTCCTAGATCAAAACGAACAGTTGTATGAGGAGTATTGCGCGTACCCTTGTCCAGGGCAAGCGCTGATGCACGAGATGCACCAGCAACATGACCCTGAGTTTGTTGATCATCGCCGTGCCATTCAGGCCATGGGGTGTTCACTCTTGGTAAATTTGGTGCAGATTCCAGCGCTCCGACACGCGCTCCCATGAGATCGACATTCTTCTGCAGAGCCTGGATGGTCTCATCAACTCGAGGCATCCATCCGCTAAGGCTCTTCAGGGTCTCATTCAACTGCTTGATGGTGTCGGCAGTCGCCATGCCCTGTTGCTTGAGCTCGGTGAGATCCAACTGCACCTTCTCCATAACGACCTCGTCACACGCCGTCCACGCGCTGTTGTTCGCTGTGAGCGCCTGCCGCCGCCTCCGAGATGCGCCCCCAATGGCGCCGAATCCGGGTTCCTCGACACGGAATTTTACCGGTTGCCGTGAGACCTACAACCAACCGCTTGATGACCACCCAAATCACGCCCCTATCAGTCTACCGCCGCCAACGTCGCCATGAGACTCCCCAAACCAGGGATTCCCGCACCGTCGCCGCCGGGAGGAGGCAGGCCAGAGGGATTTTACCGGCTATTCCAACCCCTGCGCCCCCTGCTACCGGAATTCGCCACCGATTTCTACAGAATTTGAGCGTGGATTTTCATATTGAAGGCTCTGATACCATATGTAGTGTAGCTACTAGTGGATTTAGGACAGAACCAGCGATATATGTGGATGATTTGCGGTTTAGGGTAGCCGATACATGCTCTGCGTCACGCAAGAGCTGAATTCACGAGCACGCAGGCTCGGATGGGGAAGGAAGAGAAGAACCCGTCAGGGTTAGGACAATCATTCAATCAATGCCGATCTCGATCTCCAGGATACATCTAAAGGTGTGTTTGGGACAGCTCCACTCCACCAATCCATCGGTGAAGCAGGTGAAGCTGACCCAAACGCACAAACTCCACTTATCAAGTGAAGTGAAGCTGATACGTCCGTAGTTCATTTTAGCGAAGCACGGAAACAGGTGCTTCACCTGCTCCACTCCACCTTCGTTTAGATTTATTTACCGACCATTGCCACCGCCAAGTTACCCAGCGCCCGAAACGTTATTCTCCCCGTCTCCTTTCTTTTCTCCGAGATGAACACAACACGACATCTAGGCCTTGCGGCTGCAGCTATCTCCGGCGCCGTGGACGTTCCTCGCCTCTAATCTACCCTAGCTGCTCCCTCTATTCTACAGAGCGCCGGTCTCCCTCCCACTCCACCCGCCGGCCACTGGTTTTTCTCCCCTCGCCCTGCTTCTCAGCCCTTGATCGATCTGATCCATCGCCGGAGTAATCAGCCGCCGCCTGCCGCAACCGGCAGCCGCCGCCGTTCAGTTCCGCAGTACAGTACCAGGATCTCCTATGTCGCCTCCCGTTTGCACCATGAACTCCCCGTCGCCCGTCGGCACTGCACCATGGAGTCGCCGCCGGCGGCTGCACCACGGACTGGCCGCCATGGATGCCGCCTGCACCACTGACTCGCGGCCGATCGCGAGGACATCCACCTGCAGCAAGAGTCGCAGCCACCCGCCACAACGCTTGTACTGGCCCACCGGAGATCGCTGCTGAACGTAGCTTCGATGTTCCTTCCGCAAAGAAAACAATGTACGCCACTCGCGGTACTCACAGGTCACGTTCATCCTAAGAGAAGAAAAAGGATGCTTCTCCTCACGTAAGACTCCTCTATGCTGTAGTACAAAATAAAATAAATGAGAATATAAAATACGAGATTAGTCTAGACATTTTATAACAATTTCCCACAAATCCGAATCTGGAGGTGCTTTGTGAGCCAAACACTTTTTTGGCTGCTCTAGAGCCCGTTGGTGGAGGGGAGTTCAGAGGTGGAGTAGAATTAGGTGGAGTAGAGCTGTCTCCACGGGCCTTGGGCTTGCGGGCCTCGACGCCAACTGGGCCGTCCGCTGGGCTCGACGATGCTCAGCTCGCTTCTGTGCCTTGATCGCCACCGGTAAGTACTGGGTCGTGACACATTGTGTGCCTTTGTTTCCGCCTGGTTTTAGTGCTGCGCCACATAGTTTCAGGGACTGTCTCTTAGAACTGAACAGTCTGCTGTCTGGGACTTGTGCAATGACACTGAAGCAGTATCAGATTACGAAGCAATGGCACTGATGCATGAGTCATGAGCAACAAACATAAGCTTTCATAACCTCTGCACAAACTGAATTAAGATTATGGTGGCAACCATCCTGGATTTGGTAAGCAGTAGACCAGTAGAGCAAACCTGAGAGTTCTACTTATCAGCAAAAAAATAACAGAAAAGAAAGAACTCAGAGTTTCTTTGTAGCCAAATGCATCTCGTGGAACTGAAGCAAGAAACTGAACCACACTACAATGAAGATGGTGAGCGTCAGGTTAGCAACCTATCATGACATGCAAATTGATCTATGCAGTCCATCGAGCAGTTAAGCGGCAATATGTTGCCAAGGCTACACATGCAAATTGATCTGGTCTCATCGATCGATCTCCTTGCATCGTATTCATGGGATTAACCCAAAAGAGGAAGCACGTACTCGATCGAATCCAATCCTTCACGTGAGGCATGTGGGAAGCAAGTTACGGCCATGCTTGCTTGCCTGCATGCAGCCTGCTGCTGCTGCCCTGCAGGCTACGTATCGGCTAGGTTGGTTGAAAAGCTTGCTGATGTATCTATCCCTTTGTGGAGGTTTCTCCTCTCTATATATGCGTTCAAACCACGGTACTGCGTGCAGGTTTGTTTTCTTAAATTTATATCTATACTTTCAGACCACGGTACAGGTTTGTTGTTCTTCACGGATTTACAAAAGATTAGGATGTCCAACAGAATCCTCATCCTCCATTGTGTTCATATTTGCTGGACGAACTGCTAGAGAAGATAGAAATAGAAAGCCTACCCAATCGGATCCACCACTTCCCCCTTTCAGCCAAGAGTGGACAAATGGAGACCGAACTACATGGAGCTTTTTATTTTACAAAATTCGAAAATCATATTTTTAAATTTCAATTTTTTTGAAACAATCATGGATGTAGACAATGTTGTTTTACCAACGTGTAAAATCTAAGCTACAAATATATTGTATTTTGTCCCGCACAAAAATGACAAAGTCTAACATTTGAAATACTGAACAGTGCAAAATTTTAACTCTTCCAAATTTGTTAGATTTTGTTATTTTTGTGTATCCCAAAACATTTAATATTTTGATTTGAGATTTTGCATGTTGGTAGCATACAACATTGTCTACACTCGGGAATTGTTCAGATTTGTTTGAAACTTCAAAATATGATTTCAAAATTTTCAAAATAAAGAGCACCATGTTGCTGGGCCTTCATTTTAGGTTTCCGACTTTCATCCCATATTTTGGACGGAAATGGGTGTTTCCAGGCATGTCCATTAGTCCACCCTGCCAGCAACGACCAACCCTAGACCATTTTATCCTATTTTCCCCTAGTCTCTCTCCACATCCCAACCTATCTGGCCGGACAATTTGGGGGTCACGGCTGCACATATAAAAAAATGAGGTACAAGTTCGGAGTCCGACGTGTCCACGGACAAATGAAGGGCCAAATTAATCCCGTCCGTTGGAGACGCTCTTAGAATACTCGAAATTTCCTTTCCATCTGTAGACCTTTTTTAAGAGCTGATTTCTTTTTTCTCTAGAATGGATTGATTTAAACCAATCTTTGTTTTTGCACATGTGCATTTTTATGCAAATAATATGTTGGTAATGTCCAAATATTTTCTTTGTTCTTTACTTGTATTGACTCGTTGCACGTCGCCAAAAGACACTAACGTGTAACAAAAGAAAACTGAAGTACTAATATATGGATATTTATTTATTTTCACAGAAGTACTGTTCTTTCTTTTCATCAATGCATGCATGTCCCGGTTTTTCATAAATTAACTGGGCAATTATTCCCTTCTTAATTAAAGATTGGGGCAAAGATTGGGGCATGCATGCTCAACCGAACAGACTCGTCATTTTTCTGGTTCCTTGGTCTCAAAGGAAGAAGGCGAGAAGTCTAGCTACGTGGTGGGAGTATAGACTGTCCAGCTACCTAGAGTAGCTCCTACCTAGGGTAGGTTGGCGTAATACACTGACCACAGTGCAGAGGCACGCTTCCGTTTCAGTGGCATCATCGTCAGCAAGACCAGCCAGTGTAGCAGTGAACCTCTTTCCGCGACTTGATGCTTGCAGTTAACCCCATGCATGCCACTTCAAGCATGCAACCAACAAACAGCAGTGATTTATAATTTCTCTAGAGTACCTAGCTAGGTTGCAAGTTGTACAACAGTATCACTAGACTGCTTCTACCTCGGTTTTTAAATATAAGATGTTTTAGATGTTTCAAATATTGTATAATATTGTATAGATCATACACAATAAAATATGTCTAGATACATTTGTATATATGTGAATGTGGACAAATACTAAAATCTTATATTTGAAAACGGAGGGAGTAGCTGATAGCAGAGCCAGCAACTCGCTTGCGTCTCGAGGAAAAAACAACCACTCCAATATTATAATGTCCTTAGAGCATCTCCAGCCATGTGCGCCCCCCAGACCGTTTTCCGGCGCTAAAGTGGGCCGTATAGGAGACAACCGTCGCTATTTCGCTGCCTGTGGTGCCAGCCGTGAAATCCAAGCGCAATGGTACAAAAAATTGAAAAATTAAAATTTAGAAGAATTCATGCAAACTTAGACGAAATTCATTAATATAGGCGAAGTTTGTTAGTGGGGATGGCTGCGGCGAGCGTAGCGCGGGTGCTGGAGCAGCATCGAAAGGGGGCGGCGGAGCCGGCGATTCGGCCGCCGCCGCTGTCGTAGTATCAACACGCAAGAGACGGGGGAAAATATAGTTGAGTCACTCCCGTGCGGTACCACCAGCCAGGATCCAACGTGGCCTCCCTACAGACTGCAGACGAGACGCAAACCGGGTTTGCCGGACGTTCTATTGAGTCCGTCTGACTTTACCGTTATTAGGAGTTCTGGATATGCCCTTACTCCGAATGCTGACGAGACATATATATACTCAGGTGGATTACTGGAGATACTACACCTGTTAGTATAAAATTGAATTGCATACAAGCGAGAAAAACTACTCCAAGTCTGCAATGCAAAAGTATGCAAGCAGGAGTCCGCAATGCAAAATTGAACCTGCACGTTTCTATCCGTGTGTCTGTGCTTTTCATAGTCAACTACACACATCTTTGCTAGTTCCCGATGCTTCTGTCGCATCATCTCTGTGAGCTTTTTGCTAGGTCCACGGAAACCAGTCACAAAACTCGAAACAATCAATTCCTTCGTTACCAACAAAACTCTTGGGCCCGGCCGTCCACAACTGCGCCGGTCGTCACAATTGTTGGTTGCATAAAATACTCATGTGTATCATACTGCATAATGAGAATAATTACGTGATTTTATTGTGTGCAAACAAATGGAGCCCAAGCTCTAGGTAGTCTTTTATTTTTTTAAATTCGAAAACCATTTTTGAAGATTAATTTTTTTAAAGAATCTTGGATGCAGACTACGTTATTCAACAACATTTTCTAATCTTCCTCCCCCAAGCCTGCGCTCAGTTCTCATACAACAACATTTGTACTAACGATTTTAACGTGACTTAGCTTAAGATTTGATGTGAGAATGACGCGTGTATTTCCCATAACGTGACTTAGCTTAAGACTAGTCACAATGAAAAGTATCATATTTATCATGCATATGATACTAGTTTATGTTACCTCCACAATGGGTAGTAACATATGTGTGATATCATATAATATTATATTTATTAAGTTGTAGACTCATCTTACATTGAAATTCGTATTTTACCTAAGATACACTATCAACTCTCTCATCATTAATTACACTGACACGTCATGTTTTCGCCAACATGATATGCATGATATCACTTATGGTACCCCATTGTGGCTAGTCTAAGATTTTGGTCTTTTTCGTTTGTGCACCTGTTTTGGATGATATCACTTATCGAAACTGCTTTGCGTACGACACATTACGTCCGAAACCTGTACGACGCTAGCATCCGTCGGTCAAGATTGATTATGTGTTACCATCGAACGGACTTTCGGTTACCATCGGACATAAATCGTATGGGAAGTGTCGGACGCATAGCAGCGTTCATCACTTATTCTGTAACTCTAATCTCAATATGCATTATTCCGTATGTACAGCTTGATCTTCTTTGCAGTGACGTGATATATGGTTAGAGCATCTCCACTTGGGCGCCCAAACGGCCGCCCAAAGGCCTTTGGGGCGTGCCGGACAGAAATCGGCTCCCACTCGCGGCGCCCAAACGCGATTTTGGTCCGGCGCGGCCCAATTTTCTGTCCGGCACGCCCACCCCACACCCTCATCTTGGGGAGTCCTCGGGCGGCCTCGGACGCAACGGAGCACGTCGCCACGTATGCCTCCGACGCGCGGGCCACGCCTGTCATTGAGACACAGACTATATGTCTTGTCGTTTTCTCGTCTGATTTAATCCTGCCGATTTTCCTCGTCGCCACGATCTAGAAACGCCGCCGTCGGCTCCATCTTCCCCCGATTCGCACTCGTTGGACATCGGCGCCGCCTTTGGCTACCTCTCCCCCGCCCCTCGCGGTTCGCCGTGCCTTCGGCTTCCGGCCCGCCGGCTATCGACGCCTCCGGCACCGGCGACCTCCCGCGACCCGCCCTGCCTGCAAGGTGTTCGGCGGAATTACTGGTACGCCTGGTTTTCGACATAATTGATGCTACACCGGCGATCGGGCCATTGACCGATCCCCTTTGTATTGCAGATGGATAGCGACGACGAGTTGATGGCCGCGATGCTGTTGGAAGAAGAAGCCGCCATTTCCGAGGAGGAAGATGAGAATATAGCGATCCTCACATGTCTTCTACAACTTCAAGCCGACGAGGCCGCCGCCGCCGCACCAAAACGAGGAGGCTATTCGTACGGAGGGAAGAAGACCAAGCCGAGGCAGAGAATGGAAGGCCATTGCATGCTAGTCTCCGATTACTTTGGCGATGTTCCAGTCGCCACCGCCAAGGATTTTCGTCGACGCTTTTGGATGAACCATGGATTGTTCAGCGACAGCGTGCATGCTGTGAGGGAGTACGATCCATGGTTCAAGTTGAAGAAGGACGCCGTGGGAATGATTGGTTTCTCATCCATCCAGAAGTGCACTGCTGCCATGAGAATGCTTGCATATGGAGCACCTGCAGATGCTGTAGATGACTACCTACGCATGTCAGAGTCCACGGCTATCAAGTCGATGTACAGTTTCTGCAGGGCGGTGGTTGCTGTGTTTGGCCCGCACTATTTGAGAGGACCAAATGAAGAAGAAACAACTCGGATCATGGAAGAGATGTAGCAAGAGGATTTCCTAGGGTGCTTGTAAGCATAGATTGCATGCATTGGAGCTGAAAGAACTGTCCATTTGGTTGGCAAGGATTGTACAAAGGAGGCCACAAAGTGTGGTACTTAAAGTTCTGGCTGATCATGAACTATGGATTTGGCACACATTCTTCGTCATGGCAAGATCACACAATGAAATAAATGTGTTGGAGCGCTATCCTGTGTTCGCGAAGCTCGTTGAAGGTCATGCTCCACCTGTCAACTATGAGATCAATGACCACCGGTACAACAAAGGGTACTACCTAGCCGATGGCATCTATCCAAGGTAGGCAACGTTTGTGAAGAGCATCCCCAACCCTCGCGGCAACAAATCTTGTCATTTTGCCGGTGAACAAGAGAGTGCTAGGAAGGATGTCGAGCGGGCATTTGGAGTGCTACAGCAAAGATTTGCTATCGTTCGGTACCCTGCTCTGACATGTTCGAATGAACAAATGTGAGAGGTGATGAATGCTTGTGTGATCCTGCACAACATGATCATCGAAAGTGAGCGCGATAATCTGGCGCATGATCATATGCCATATGACTTTCAGGGTCCTCTTGCAGATGTTGATCATGATGTGCCGGTAGATTTCGCTGATTTTCTCTCAATACATATGGAGATTTGTGATGAAAATACTCATCATGCACTCCAAACTGATCTAGTGGAGCATTTGTGGGCGCGATGGGGCATGGCACCAGCAAACCCGGAAGAGCAAGATGTTTGAGCTGTAATTTTGTTTTTACCTAATGTGGAACTTTATTTTATGTATTTGAACTATAAAACATTTATGTATGTTTGATTTTTACTCTCTCCGTTCCAATTTAATTGACTTGCTATCCACTAAATGTGGATGTATCTAGACACGTTACATGTATAGATACATGCACATGTGGTACATAACAAGTCAATTAAATTAGAACGGAGGGAGTACTTGTTAAAATATTTGAATTTAGCTAAAAAAAACTAATCTGAGAGGCCGGTTTGGACGCCGCGAATGGAAACCGATGACATCCAAATCGAGCGATTAGTCCAGACGGTGCCCAAACGGCTGTCCGAAAGGGCGTCTGGGCGCCATTTTAACCACATCATGCATTGGGCGAATAATTAAACCCAGCGATGCAATAGCCCGCTCTATCGCGTCAATTCATACCTGCATGAGTTGAGATCGAGCTTGACCTTTCACTGCGTCGCATGCAGCAGCAGTCCCTGCGCGCTGTACTCCACTCCACTGTGTTCTCCCTTTATATTTGACCACCGCCCCTCTCCGCCAAGCACATCCTCCTCGGCCACCATCCCCACCTCGCTCTCCCCAACGCAGGCGGAGCTAGCCGGCCCTTCCTCTCTCTTCCCCATCCCTCTCCGTTCCCCAACACACGCGACGCCCTCCTCTTATACCAACGCCACTGTCGCCACCCCATGGAAACCAGCCCAGCTGTTCTTATCACCACCACCGAGGGCACCGAGGCGGCCGCGAGCAGCAGCGACGTCGGGAGCAGCGCAAACAGCGGCGGCGGCGGCCGGAAAGGGAAGGGCGGCCCGGAGAACGCCAAGTTCAGGTACCGCGGCGTGCGCCAGCGGAGCTGGGGCAAGTGGGTGGCGGAGATCCGGGAGCCCCGCAAGCGCTCGCGCAAGTGGCTCGGCACCTTCGCCACGGCCGAGGACGCCGCGCGGGCGTACGACCGCGCCGCGCTGCTGCTCTACGGCCCCCGCGCCCACCTCAACCTCACCGCGCCGCCGCCCTTGCCCCCAGGGGCCGACCACTCGCGCACCTCCGGCTCCTCCTCCGCCTCTTCATCAAGCTCCTCCTCCGCGCCCCCGCCGCTCCGGCCGCTCCTGCCGCGCCCGCCACAACACCCCGGCGCCCCGGTGCCCTTCCACCACCACCCCCACCACCAGTACCGATTCCTGCCGTTGCGCGCCTTGCCCACGTCGTCACCGCCTCTGTACTACGCAAGCACTGCCACGGCGTCCACGGTGACCACCACGGTGGCGCCGCCATACGAGATCATCACTGCCGCCGCACCAGCAGTGGCAGCGTCTTCTGCGGTGCCCCCACAGGACAGTGCGCCTGCGGAGGCGGACGAGGCTGCGGCGGCCGGATGGGGGTACATGGCCGCCGAAGAGGACGACTACGAGGCGGCGCTGCTGTGGAACGAACCTGACCCTTGTTCGATATCTTCTCGAAGTGATCGACATGAATCCGAACTCCTGGAATGCATCAATGCATGTCCATGGCGGATCGGCGCATGCGGCATGCAGGTGTGTTGCAAATTGCAAGCAAGCAAAGGTAGATAGCCTCACTAGGGTTTCTGATTTTTTTGGTAGTAATTAACGAATTTATCTCTTTAGATATATCTGAATTTTCTCATTCTTTTTTTCTTCTTGGGTTTGGGTTTGACGATAAAGTGGTGGCATTGGGAAGATCTAGGGCTTGCTAGAGACCTAAGATTTGATTTTAATTCAGCCTTTAGCATCCACTAATGCATGGATGATAATTGATGACACATAAACCAGAAGTCACATTATTCTTCGTCTTGCTGTATTATCAAAATTCATGCTATATACCTTGGATCGATCTAATCTTGTTATCGGAATGGGAACTATTCATTTTTTCGTTCATTGCATTTTTTTTAAATATTCACTTTTCTAATCTTTTATTGCGCCAACACTTTCAATCTGTGGGCTATAGTTTGCAACTTTATTTTGATAAAATTAAACAATTGCAATCGTTAAGTTTGGCTAAGTCATGTGTGAAATTTTAGGTGTTTGAAAAACCGTGAGCTGTACAAATCTCAGGCATCCGATAATAAGCACAACTGATTTTGTTTACCCGGATATGTACATCTTACTGAATTTACAGTATACTCGAAAATGATTTGCTCTTTTGTTTACACATGCAATATTTTAGCACGGTAAGGAACTTTATTTTTTGTTATTTGATTAGATTTCACATTCATAGCCTATAATACTTTCTTTTCAATGTCCGTTTCCTTCCTCACATTTACTCTGAAAAATCAAGTATATAATTCAGAACTGTGCAAATTAGGATTGTCAGTTAGTTGTATGACTCCGGAGAAAAAAAGGTTGTACAGTTACAAAATGGACGAGGTATATTGATATCAAATAATAGCTGTAACAGAAAATCAAACATGCATGGATTTGATCAAGTCACATATATATAGATTGGCCATACTCTAACCAAGATCAACTAAAACTAGACTACCATGTGCAATTCCTGAAATTCTTTAGATGTACTTATCTCTTGCCTCCCAGATAACCTTATGCTTCGGATGAACAAAGTAGTAATTTTCAAGAATGATAATATTCTCCTGATGACTTATTCATGTTTTGGATTGTCAAGTCAATTTTTTTTTGTAAATTCTTTGTTAATTAGCTTCAGATATTGTGTAATCTAGGATGTAATATTTTTTCTTATTAACAAATAGGTGAAGTACGACTGCATGCTGCAAGATACTCCCTCCGTTCATAAAAGGATGTCTCAACCAACTCCAAATTTGGATGTATCTAGACATAATTTAGTATGTAGATACATCCAAATTTGAAGTTAGTTGAGACATCCTTTTGTGAACGGAGGGAGTATATAGCTAATCATGTTTCATGCATACGATCTTATTTCAACTAATACTGAAAGAAAATATGCTTCTTCAGTTTTATTTCTTGATGCCATAGATTTATTAGTTAGGAGTAATGTTTGTGTGATTGTTATGCGGGGATGGATCAAACTATCAGCGACCTTGATCTTGACCTCAAGTTGATGCTCCATCACAAAGAAACACTGGAATAGAAAAAATAAAGAATTTGCACAAGTTTACCATTGTAAAATAGACGATTACAAGACAGAGGAATGATCCTTTGGACAGGGCATGAAAAATACCTCAATCCTACGCGATTGAGTGTTGAAAAGAGGTTGGAGTGTATGCTCAACATTTTAGAACGTGAGAAATATGAATCGGACAGAAAAGTGTTTGGGCAGAGCACTATTTGTGTAATTCAAAGTTAACCTATAGAAAAAATACTAAGGATTAAAATCTATAGAATCGGTATAGTACATATTACAACCCTAAGAGGGCCCATGTTTTTTCATTATCATCACAAATTAATTACTGGACCATTCGACCAAGCGTGTGTACCATGTATTTAGTGGTGATGGCTTAATACCTTGTCTCGTGAATTGTGAATTATTAATAGTGATCGATGCAGTAATACCTGTATGGACCTTGGAAAAACACAGTGCTCTTGGGAAATGGCAGTTACTGAACACAATTAATTAAAAGGAAGCATGACCAGTGGCTTTACGCCAGTCTAGACCATTTCGTCATGCATACTGTACATATGTGAACACATTTTCCTTTCGATGCTGGAAAAGGGATTTAGAGAAACCACAAAGGTACGTCAGGCCAAAACAAAAATACAGTAAAAGAGAACCAACATACATTGCTGATTCAGGCCACAGCTGATGATCAACGGTTACGGGAAAAGTATGAAACAAGCGCCACAGTACTTCCAACCTTCTAGTGCTACATTATGAAATGAAATAAAGATTCGGAGAAGTTCTGCATCATCGAAGAATATCATGAGCCGCGGACTTTCCATAGCCCAATTTTTAGATCTTTTTAAATATATAACTCCTTCAATGGCTTTAGACTTGTGGCCTCACGGTGCAATGCATTTTTTGGGTACTCCTTTCAATAGTATGTTGAGCCGAAAAATAAATCCAATGGCACTACTGCCGTAGAGAAAAATACTCCTACTTATCATTGTGATTTTGTATTAAAAAAACATTTTGAGCTACCTTATTCGCTCCTGGAAAATTTAGTCAGACAGAGAATTTCTCTTTGTATCATTCCTTCCAGCCGACATGTGATATTCATATGCTAGCTTCGAAATATTGCTTCTGATAGCACAAGTTATAATGCTGAAGTTCCTGATGCATACCAGAAGCACTCCATGTCCAACATTTATTTTTAAATTTACATCAAACAACAAACATCCTTTGGGAATTCGTTGCTATAAAACTATAACTACCATATATTCTTCATCAATATAAATACGTTCAAAATAGTTGCATAGTAGTCATGAATCATAAGTTGTATAAAAAGGTGTAGATACATGTAACATATTTAGATTACACAATTTACAATCATATACCTATGTACATAAATACTACACTAGCAGAAGAGACATGTATTTATTCATCCTTGTGTATGTGTGTAAATATGTGGCATTTTATGGTCAAATTAAGCTGTGGGGTAGGAGGGCTCCATGGCAAGGCCGCACATGCCCTTCTTATCCACAACTAGATTTGGAGCGCGGCTTGCCGCGCGCCACCTGGTTTTTGAAGAGTAAATTGGTGAAGTGGTGAGCACCATGTTGATAGGCTATTGCTCAGACACCACCGTAGCAATGTTCATAAGAGGGAATTAACATTGGTAAAATATCATGTCAACGGTCTATGACACAAAGCGACGATATCATTGTGATGGAAAGCCGAGAAAAGATTATTCGTAACGGCATACAGATTGGCACTGTAAATTATTACAACGTCGAAATAAAGTAGTTTGAAAGAATGAGCTAATACATATAGACGGCAACACATCGACCAACAGCTAGAAATATTTTCATATGAACAATAGAAGGCAGATAAGTTAAATTCGTGCCTTGCCCAGAGCCTAAACGGATAGATAAAAGCAGGTACTGGTTCATGTAGCACTAATACTATGGTAAGTCAATTATTACATAACATTGTTGAAGGAGGTTTCACATATACTCTAAGGCAGCTGAGTAAGGTTCAAAGGACTCTTGCAGACGTTGCATCATAAGGGTCGGACAATCAGACAGGGCTCATCATCGCTTGAACACAAACAGGCAGACATGGCCCGCTTCAAGCAGCATGAAGATGAATATCCAAAAGTGGATCGATCATGGCCATCCGGAAACAGCACCGATGGAGATGACATATCCAGTTAGGTACATCAATAAAAATCAGCACACGGAAGAATCAAGTATATTTCAATAATACAATTGATGATCACCACATGCAACAATTAACTGGATGGTGAAATAGTAATCTGAAAGAATGATACAAATGCAAGGAATATTTTTCAGCAATCTGTGCACTTCAAAAGAACCGGAGGGCAGCATCCATCACCAAAGCCCAATAAATGCAAGAAAGAATATCTATAAGAAGCTACTAACTGCAGGTATAACGTGAAGGCATTTGCTTACTTTGTTCACTCTTCCTTGTATTATTTGATTATCTGATCCTCGGAACAAATCTTATCAAAAGATAAAATAGGGCGACAATGCAGTTATGATATAATTAGCTTCAGTAGGCTTTTAGCACTTAAATACCATTGGTATAACGTGAAGGCATTTGCTTACTTTGTTTACAGATTATATAGGCTTAGCTCTCAAGCACAAAACGTTTTAGCCGCATAAATCCGCTATCTTCATTTCCTGACGTATTTATAATGGTACTATATTCTCTTAATCTGGCCTCTCCATTAGGATTGATGAGGATTATTTTGCTATCCATGTTACTTGCACTACAGATTGTGGCTGCTATATCATCAGAGTCAAGATACCTCTTAATATTTTTTTGGCCATTGAAACTTCTGCTTAATCATCATGATTCAGGGTGTTTCCAACTGAATAGCTGGAGCAGGTATTAATCGGCAAAGATGATAACTTTAAAGGCCATTGGCAAGTAAATGTGAGTTTTACAATTACATTTTGTGTGTTTACTAATGATGTTCTGCAAATAGTTGTGTAATTCAGCATTGTGTACGAATAAGATGGCACCTATACACCCTCTACTATTAGAAATTAGTGGCTTAATTTCCGATATGATTCTGCAAGATTTATGTTTTTATAAGCATTACCCATGTGCAGGTGTGCTTATTATGTCGATCTTGAAATATATTGATTATTGCTGGTAATTCAAGCATTTTTAAATGGCCACATGATCTATCTATGTGGCATTGTATAAGGCAAAATAATAGTTGCTTGAGTGTAGTCCTAATGAGTCAGTTCCTCAACTGAACCATTTACTTGAGTTCAGCTGGATGATTTGGTTGCTTCTTCAGCTAAGGCCTATGGTATTAGTTTCGTATTATTTTTCATGTGTTTCTATGGTCAGTGCTCAACCTTTGACCTCTAGCTGATATTAAGATAGAACAATGAACATTCATACCTAACATGAACCTGGAGCCATGGACTCGTATGGTCTAAGGTTTGTTTTTCTTCAGAGACGTGCTACAAAACATACACTGTGACATTCCAGTGCTTGCTGTTGTTGTGTATCTCTGAGAGAGGAGTGGTCGCCATCTGCGTTCAGTAAATACAGTTCAACACCCACTCGAGAAATAATATGCAAGAAGAATAAACAACGAACATCCTGCACAGAAATCGTATAAAGAAAAAAGAAAATAACCCAACACAATAGCAAGGAAGCACACACCAAATCAGTAGCTATAGCAATAATAATTGGAGAGAACCTGAATAGCTAGACGAACATGATATAACAACACAACGTATCCATAACAGAGAAAAGAAACTAATGATAATTACCTAGCAGACAGAGCAGAGGAGCAGCAAGCAAGAGCGTGAAGGAAGCCTAGTAGCCTACAACCTGCAAAACGGAAGTTCAATCAAGCTGGTATGGTAAAATGCAAAAAATATCATCAGCGATTCTAAACCGGTGCTAAATTTTATAAGACCATAGCAAACATGAAACTATAGCAAATATCTTCATATGCAAATCAAACCGCACCGACAACCTGCAGCATCACCGCGTGTAAATAATAACTACCTCCTTAGCTAATAGTATTTGTCTAGTGCATAGATCAAAGAGCAAAGATAGCCCACAGTAGACACAGATCATCCCTAGTAACATATATTGTAGGGTACTGGCAGAGGATGCCAGTGAAAGGCTAACAGATGGGCAAATCATGGAATGTCGTCCAGACTTTAGGAGGCTACTCCATCTAAGGATGCAAGATCTAAAACTGTTAAACACCCCTCACTACAATACACAATGAAGCTTATGCAAGATCAGCAGATAAGCCTATCCGGTCCTCAGGCGCTTAGTACTACAATACATCCATGTTGTAGAACCTTTAGATCACTGACAAATAAAACTCGAAGTCTGAAAATAATTGATAATTGGAACACCCTTTATTTTGCAATTGTGGAGCACTCAGCATAGTAGTAGAGAAAATCAAGACTAACCCAATCAAAAAAGCGTGGAACCTACAGGCTATTCAGTAGATGAATAAAATATCTAGAGAAAACATGAATAAGAACTTAAGAAGCCTAGCAAGAAATGACAACATAGCATATTCGGAACCTCAACCATAGCAATGATAGCTGTAGATACCTAGGAGACAAACTGGGAGGCCAGCAAGCACGAGCGCGAAGCGATCCCTAAACCTGCAGAAAGAAAAAGTTCAAGTAAGCTGGTAGATCATGCTGCAAAAAAAGATGGCAGTAATTTTAAACCTAAGACCCACGACAAAAACAGCACCAATGACTATTGTAAAACTCCAAGTCTGAAAATAACTGATAAATGGAACGCCCTTTATTTTGCCATTGTGGGTGCACTCACAATATGCAGGTCAATGGAATTACAGAGCTAAGGCAGCTTAATCAAGATCAGAACAAATAGCGAACTGCTACAACAGAATATGCCTAAAACGCAATCTCTTATATTGCTACAGACAGTCTTCAGAGTGCAAAGACCGCTCCTTTTTTTGAAAAAGCTGGTTCAGAAAGAGATTGAAATATATATGAGCTTGTCTTATTCTTCATCATATAATTGATTTTCTTTTGTGCTACGGTTTAGCTTATACTGGAACTTTTTTTCTCATTTTAGGTACTCCAATCGAAGAGGTAGCTATTCAGTACAGATCGAACTAAACCAGCTGGGCCTTTTACTGAACAACCTATGGGCATAAAGTAAATAGAAGTTGCTTGTGCACAGAAAAAGATCTCACCTGTCGAGGAGAACACGAGCAGCACGCCTCCCCTACTCGAGAAACAAACGCGAGCCCAGACCTAAAGAACGAACACACGACGCCGAGCACATATCAGAAAAGGAACAAAGAACCGCCGCCCCACGGGATCGAGGACAGTAGCGATTCAGATGTAGAAAGGGGATGAAGAAAATTTCTTTGAACGACCTCAAACCCGGCAACAGCCATTGCAGGAAGTCGCAGCTGAGGAGGTCGGCAAGGCGTGAGCAGAGAGCCGTGTAGGCGGACATGAGACGGCGAATGCGATGAGCTCGGCAAGGGGCAGGCGGGGCTGTGCAAGGCCGCAAGGGGAAAATGATGGAGGAGGACGACGGGAAGATAAGGCTGAGACTCGAAAGGCAAGGCAAGGGCAGCGACAACTCTCATCGGCGCTGTAGCGCCACTCCGTGGACGAACGGCCGGAGCCCATGGCAGTACGGCGAGGACTGTGGACGACGTCGGAGACGGGCAAAAGCCGAAAATACCCTACCTGCCCCTCCAAAAAATTGGACCGCGGGGGCCCCAAACGTTTTCTCTACTGCTCGCGCGAGAGAGCGAGGGTCGCGACACAGGCACACAGCAGCCGCACCGGATTTCCGACGCGAGGAGAGGATGACGGGTGGGTCAGAAAATATACTGAATAAGTCAAAGCTCGATCGGACGGCCGTGAGAGCTCAGCGGTGAAGATCCGACGGTCCAGACCTCCAAATCGCTGTAAAATCGCGGTGCATGCCCAGCTCTCTCTTTTTTAGATGTCCTTCTCCATTCTTAAAAAACCATTCTCACCCCATGTTGTGCCCCAAGAATTTTTTAGCAACCAGTACTTTTTACCATCACTGGTCGTTCCATAACCGGTGGCTGCAATTCCATGATCCAAATCAGTGCCACATGAAACGGTCATCACACCACCAGAGTAGAATTGGAATGTCATGTCGCCTCCATCCACAGCACAACACATATAGGTTGGCTTGCCACTGCCTTCATAAGGGCACCCTCGTCATTGATGGGAACATCCTCGTAGCTGCGGAGTATGGATAGCTAGACTCCTTAGTGAGGCCTCCATTTTTTATAATAAACTTGAACGCATCGTCCATGAGACCGCCCTCGCAGGCCTGGTCCTCTTCGTGGACATCTCAATCCACCAATTCTTGCTCCGAGAGTGAGATAAGATTGCCAGTACTTAGCTTGACAATACCCTCTGTTGCAGCAACCGCAGAAAAAGCCCAACAACAACAACCTGCAAATGATTTATTGCGATGTATTCAATTAACACACCATTCTAATGTAAAAGATTCAAATATATTGTAATTCACTTGTAGCCTAAACGTACTTACCGCATTGGCCTTGATCATTTATAGGAGTGACCGCACCCTTTGTCCTCCAGTCAACCGTTGCCGGGAGGGTATCAAGGCTCATATTCTCATACATGAATCTTGTAGGAACCTTTACCCTGTCTGAAATGTACCCCTTGTTAGTCGTGGTTGCCCTGAGCTCATCATTGGTAAGGTCCGCGAACTGGTTGATGCTGAGCCAGAACTTGTGTGTCCCCCATTGTTGAACGATTCGATGAATCAAGCATTAGTCTTGAATATCTCGAACCTCTGGGCCTTCTCGGCAGCATCCTTGTACACGCGTCCGTACTGCACCATCCAACTCTCGTGCCTTGCCACCATGGACAAGTCATTGTTCAGCTCTCTAGCTTCGAGGACATAACTAAAGAAGTAGAGGCAGCCGAGGATGACAAGGAGCGAAGCCCTGGGGATGACCATGTTTGATGAGGCCCTCTTCTGAATTGCTTGCCACTAGTAGTTATGTTTTGGTTTGCATTGTTCAATGGAGTTAGGACGTATATATAGCACAGGTACTTTTATTTATCTAAGTGCAGATACATAGATACGGTGCGTGCACGAAGCTGTACTTTGTGGAAACGGGATTAGCTCCGGCGTAGCCGTGTAGAAGTACAATTAACTATTGTGTGTTGTAAACGGATAGCAAAGAAACGACGAAGAGCGGAACGATCAAACCAAAGGGGACACGAGATTTAACGTGGAAAACCTCTCCAAACAAAGGAGAGGAAAAAACCACGGGCGCCAGCCAGCAATACTTCACTATATCGGGTGAGGTTACAAACGCCGTGGGTTTACAATGTGTGGCTTACCCCAAAACGGCGGCTTACAAGAGGAATATAAAGAAACATCAAACCCTAGGTCGGCTGCAGTCCAACCCGGAATCAATCCCGGAAACAATCCCACCTCGGCGGTAGTACCGCTTAACCCAGCGGTACTACCGCTGGGGTGGGCTGGTTCGTCTCTTCCCACCTCAGCGGTACCGGCGGCGGTACCGCCAGCGGTACCAGTCGGTACCGGACAACGCGTCAGACGGCCATTCTGGCGGTAGCGGAGGCGGTAGCGGTGGCGGCAGCTCCGAGCGGTAGTACCGCTTAACCCAGCGGTACTACCGCTGGAATTTGGAACACCAAAAACAACACTCCACCTTGAGACAAATTCCATCTTGTAGCATGAAAGAGAACTTCACCCTGAAACAACAAAGAAAAACACCTTCGGCGCCAAATAGCCTCTTGGGCTAGACAGTGATACCAACTAAGCCCGAGCAAAGCTCGAACTTAGTAACAGGAACTGGCTTTGTCATCATATCAGCAGGATTATCATGAGTACTTATCTTGC
Organism: Poa pratensis; assembly: GCA_947311845.1. Taxonomy (NCBI): domain Eukaryota; kingdom Viridiplantae; phylum Streptophyta; class Magnoliopsida; order Poales; family Poaceae; genus Poa; species Poa pratensis. The sequence goes on from CAMZMU010000067.1 coordinate 17,871,325, forward strand.
ATACCTTCAGTTTACCTTTTGCAACAACATCACGCACATAATGGTATTTGACGTCAATGTGCTTTGTTCTCTCATGGAACATCTGATCCTTGGTAAGGTAAATAGCACTCTGACTATCACAAAACAGGTTAATGCAAGTATCATCTCCACAAAGCTCAGCAAACAAACCTTTCAGCCAAACCGATTCTTTACATGCTTCAGCAATAGCCATGTACTCTGCTTCAGTGGTAGACTGGGCAACAACGGATTGCAACGTTGCCCTCCAACTCACGGCACAACCACCAAGCGTGAACACATAACCTGTGAGGGATCTCCTCTTATCCAAATCGGCAGCAAAATCTGAATCCACATAGCCTACGAGTCCCTCATCAGTCTTGCCGAACTTGAGGCAAGCATTGGATGTGCCACGAAGGTACCTGAAAATCCACTGAACAGCCTTCCAATGTTCTTTACCAGGATTAGCCATATATCTACTAACCAAACTCATAGCATATGATAAATCTGGACGTGAGCAAACCATGGCATACATTAAAGAACCAACAGCACTAGAATATGGAACTCTAGACATGTACTCAAAATCCTCATCCGTACTAGGACATTGTTCAGCTGACAATTTAAAGTGAGGAGCAATAGGAGTACTAACAGACTTTGCATCATGCATGTTAAAACGATGAAGAACTTTCTTAATGTAATTTTGCTGACTAAGAAACAACAAACCAGAATTTCTGTCACGGGTAATCTCCATACCTAGAATTTTCTTAGCAGCACCAAGATCCTTCATCTCAAACTCGCTACTCAACTGTGACTTGAGAGCAGCGATATCTTTCTTGCTCTTGGCAGCAATCAACATATCATCAACATATAATAACAGGTATATAGGTGATCCATTAACAAACTTAATGTACACACAGCTATCAAATTCAGACCTCTTAAAGCCATGTGACAACATAAAAGAATCAAACCTTTTATACCACTGACGAGGAGATTGTTTCAAACCGTATAAGGACCTTTTCAACTTACACACAAGATCCTCCTTACCCGGCACTATGAACCCTTCTGGCTGGTCCATGTATATCTCCTCCTCCAACTCTCCATGCAGAAACGCAGTCTTTACATCTAACTGCTCAAGCTCAAGATCACGCATAGCAACAATACCAAAAATGTACGAATTGAACTATGCTTAACAACTGGAGAGAAAACATCATTATAATCACACCTGGAATTTGACTGAAGCCTTTTGCAACTAACCTTGCCTTAAACCTCGGAGGCTCGCTAGGAGATAAACCCTCCTTTCTCTTGAAGATCCACTTACAGCGGACTGCCTTCTTTTTCTTAGGCAAGCGCACAACTTCCCATGTGCCATTCTTATCGAGTGACTGCATTTCTTCTTGCATAGCAGCAAGCCACTTCTCGCGGTCACCGGAACCAATAGCTTCAGTATAGGTGGACGGCTCATGTCCGTGCTCCACCTGTTCTGCACAACTCAGAGCATAATCAACAATGTTACACTCTTCAATTAAACGTGGTCGAGGACCACAATTCCTCCTGTTCCTACGAGCAGCAATAGACTGTTGTGGCTGCAAAACAGGGGGTGAGTTCTGAACATTATCATTATCAGAATCAGAAGAAACAGAATCATCAGAACCAGCAGAATCAGGATCAGAATCATCTGAAGTAGCAGCACCATCATTGTCAACAGTGACATTTTCCTTTTCAACAGAGTGCTCCACCTCGACACGAACCTGCTCCTCAGAAAAATCTGGCAAAACATCTGAGGACAACTTATCAAAGTACATAACAGATTCATTGAAAACAACACTCCTGCTCATAAATGCCTTGCTAGTTTCGGGATTCCATAACTTGTATCCTTTTACACCCGAACCATAACCAATGAACACACACTTAATAGCTCTCGGCTCTAACTTTCCATTATCAACATGAGCATAAGCAGTGCAGCCGAAAACTTTAAGTTGTGAATAATCAGCAGGAGAATCTGACCATACCTCAATGGGAGTTTTCTTGTCGAGGGGAATAGATGGTGACCTGTTTATCAAGTAGCAGGCGGTGGCAGCCGCCTCAGCCCAAAAACGCTTACTCATGCGAGCGTTGGAGATCATGCAGCGAGCCTTGGAGATGATGGTCCTGTTCATCCGCTCCGCTACACCATTCTGCTGAGGCGTGTACGGGATGGTGAGGTGCCTGACAATGCCTTCTTTCCTGCAATAATCATTAAAGGCATTCGAACAAAATTCGCCACCATTGTCAGTACGAAGTAATTTCACCTTCCTTTCTGTTTGCCTTTCAATCATAGCTTTCCACTCTTTAAAAGCAGCAAACGCATCATCCTTATTTTTCATGAAATAAGGCCAAACTCTTCTAGAGTAATCATCAATAATGGTAAGCATATAACGAGCACCACCATAAGAGGGCTTACGAGATGGCCCCCAAACATCAGCATGTACATAATCAAGTGTACCTTTGGTGGTGTGAACAGAAGCATTAAACTTAACTCTTGTGTGCTTACCGAAAATGCAGTGTTCACAGAACTGCATCTTACCCAAACTGCATCCTTGCAGCAAGTCTCTCTTGATCAATTCTGCCATACCAAGTTCACTCATATGTCCAAGACGCTTATGCCAAAGGTTAGTTTTACTAGCGTCATCATGAGAAACAGCAGCAACAGTACCAGATAACGTGCTACCTCTAAGAACATATAACTTAGCAGAATTCATATCACCAACCATAACTATGAGAGAACCTTTTGATACCTTTAGGAGTTTATTTCCTCCTTTGTACTTGTACCCGTCACAGTCAAGGGTACTGAGCGAGATCAAATTTCTTGCCATGGTTGGTATGTGTTTCACTCCCGTCAGTGCGTGTCATACCGTCATGTGTCTTGACCTGAACGGAACCAACGCCAACAATGTTGCATTGCTGGTCGTTCCCCACACGCACGAAATCTCCAGTCTGCACTAACTCATAAGAACTGAACCAATCTTTGTTACAGCAAATATGAAAAGAACATGCAGTATCTAGAATCCATTCATCCTGACGAGAAACACATGCAGCTAAAACAGCTAGGCATTCGCCATCAGAACTACCATCAACAACAGAGCCTCACCGGTATCTTTACCTTCATTATTTTTCGGTTGGTAAGTACCTTTTCTTTTCTCCTTGTTCTGCAACTTCCAACAATCATCAATGACATGATTAGATTTCTTACAATACCTGCAGAACTTGTCTCGTCCTTTGACTTTGAGCGACTTCTGTCACCCTTGCTCTTGTCTCTGTTGGTTGTGGTAGTGGTTATCTCGCTGCTCAGGCCTCCCTCGGACCTGCAAAGCATCGCCCTTGGAGGACGACGACTCCTCTTTCTGTACCATACCTTTCATCTTTTCCCTGGCAAGCAGGGCCTCATATACTTCCGCGGTGGTTAGTTCATCACGGCTTAACAGTATGGTATCACGAAAATTTGCAAAGGAATTTGGCAGCGAGCATAGAAGTAAAAGTGCTAGATCTTCATCATCGTACTTTACCTCCATCGACACTAGGTCAGAAACGATCTCCTTAAAGATCGATAAGTGATTCATTACCGAACCACCTTCTTGCAACTTGTGCGTGAACAACTTCATCTTCACATGCATCTTGCTGGTGAGATCTTTGGACATGCAGATCGACTCCAGCTTAGCCCACAGTGCCGCTGCGGTTTTCTCCTGGAGTACTTCTTGCAGAATATCATTAGATAGATGAAGTTGAATAAGCGATAAAGCCTTACGGTCTTTCCGCTTCTCATCGGCGGTCCATGCCGCCGCATCCTTGTCGCCGAATTTCTCCAGCGCCTCGTCAAGATCATTGGACTGTGCGAGGATCGCACGCATCTTGACCTGCCACAGCGAAATCTCGTCTTGTAGTCCAGCGCCGGTAGATCGAACTTCATCGATGCCATCCAAAACCCTAATCTGAAAACAGATCTGAAACAGGGCTCTGATACCACTTGTTGTAAACGATAGCAAAGAAACGACGAAGAGCGGAACGATCAAACCAAAGGGGACACGAGATTTAACGTGGAAAACCTCTCCAAACAAAGGAGAGGAAAAAACCACGGGCGCCAGCCAGCAATACTTCACTATATCGGGTGAGGTTACAAACGCCGTGGGTTTACAATGTGTGGCTTACCCCAAAACGGCGGCTTACAAGAGGAATATAAAGAAACATCAAACCCTAGGTCGGCTGCAGTCCAACCCGGAATCAATCCCGGAAACAATCCCACCTCGGCAGTAGTACCGCTTAACCCAGCGGTAGTAACCTCAGTGGTACGGCGGCGGTACCGCCAGCGGTACCAGTCGGTACCGGACTACGCGTCAGACGGCCATTCTGGCGGTAGCGGAGGAGGTAGCGGTGGCGGCAGCACCCGAGCGGTAGTACCGCTTAACCCAGCGGTACTACCGCTGGAATTTGGAACACCCAAAAAACAATATTGTGCACTAGACGTGCGGTTGCTGCAACTGTGTAAACAACCACTTCTTATGCAGGAATTCACATCTTCAGTATCTTCTTCGTATGACAGAGTTATAACGGAGATCCCAAGGAAATGCAGCAACTTGTTTGAAGTTAATTAAGCTTCCTTTTATAAAAGAGAAGCAAATTAAGCTGGACTTAAGTGTGACAGACCAACACCGAGCAGACTTGCTGAGGTGTATCTGTATATTAACTTGTGGTATATATACAGCGACACTAAAAGCAATTATCCTATTACATAGGATCAGCTAGTAGTACTAATTTTTATAGTAACTATTCTGTGTTGCTAAAAAAATATATTTCTAGTGTGTTTTTAAATAGGGAACTATATATATTTGTCTGTAGTGGCGTTGTTTCTGCAGGGAGCACCATCAGGATCACTGTATGAGCATCTGAAACAACAGTGACCGATAACACACAAGAAACAGCTGCGAATATCAATGCGTGTCAGACAGTCAGAGGGCTTAGATCACTGTAGGTGTGGATGTCGTGGTACAAGAATGACAATTACAGAGCCTCTACACGTGTGTGCTGTGTTTAGTAGAATTAAAATACGGAGTAAAAAGCATGAAGTCTCCAAACTCAGGTTCCTTCTTTACGTCACTCTCCAAGGTTCTTCTCTGCTTCTTGCTATACTGTAGAAAGCAAGCAGGAGGCATGCGTCAAAAGACCGGCCGGCTCATATTACTTCAGTTTATGATGAACTCAGGCACAGTCCATATCTCCCGACTAATTTATTTAACTTAGTGTGGAGTAAAATAGATGACCCCTGACTTCATGTCATAATCAGCACTTGAATTGTCGGGCACTCGGACTTGCTTGAGTCAGTTGGATGACCGCGAAAGCAAAGTGCATATGCAGTTTACATGCATACAAACATGAATTCAACAGTAAATGTCCATCTGTTCTTAGGCAAGCATATTGACAATTCAAATTCTCTCCTCAGGCCACCAAGAATTACAATATCTGAAAATGCCAGTGCAGAGTATGCACTTACTCACTGATGGGTGTTCTTGCATTCTAGAAGGAATCTCCAGGGGATGATTTATATGGCTCAACAAAATAAATTATTGCATCTATCCATCATTGTGATTTTATATCATAGACTGATATTTCGGCTGAACTTCGCTCCTGTCAACCATTTAAATATGCAGAGAATTTGCCTCTCATATGAAGGAGATACTGAAGTACTGAACATATGAACTCCTGCATAAACAGGGGTTGTTCTCACTGTTACAGCAACCGTACGTCTTGTGCACAATAATTAATTCTGTTCCACGCAGGAGATGAGATACTCCTTCACGGCTACGCAGGATTTAGCCCCTTTCCACATAGTACAACTTCGTGCACGCACCGTACCTATGTACCTATCTCCTACTACTTAACTAAAGAAATACAAGCACCTGTGAGCACTATATATATCACCCAGTTCCATTGTAAAATACAAGCCAAAACACACTCACTACTACGGGTGGCAAACAATCCAGAGCAAGGCCTGATCAAACATGGCCATCACCAGGGCTTTGCTCCTTGCCATCTTCGGCTGCCTCTGCTTCTTGAGCTCTGTCCTCGCAGCTCGAGACCTGAACGATGACTTGGCCATGGTGGCAAGGCACGAGAGTTGGATGGTGCAGTACGGTCGTGTGTACAAGGATGATGCTGAAAAGGCGCAGAGGTTCGAGATATTCAAGGCTAACACTCGATTCATCGAGTCGTTCAACGCTGGAGGGCGCAAGTTCTGGCTCAGCATCAACCAGTTTGCAGACCTTAGCAATGACGAGTTTAGGGCAACCAAGACTAACAAGGGGTTTATTCAAAACAAAGTGAAAGTTCCTACAGGGTTCAGGTATGAGAATACGAGCCTTGATGCACTACCGGCAACAGTGGACTGGAGGACAAAGGGTGCAGTCACTCCAGTCAAGGATCAAGGACAATGTGGTAAGTGCATTTAGTCTACAAGTGAATTACCTACATATGATTTTTTTTTTACATCAAAATGGTGTGTATGATTGCATATATCATAACAAAATCATTTGCAGGTTGTTGCTGGGCCTTTTCTGCTGTTGCTGCAACTGAGGGCATTGTAAAGCTAAGTACGGGCAATCTTATCTCGCTCTCTGAGCAAGAATTGGTGGATTGTGATGTCCACGGCGAGGACCAGGGCTGTGAGGGCGGTCTCATGGACGATGCATTCAAGTTCATTATCAAGAATGGAGGCCTCACTAAGGAGTCCAGCTATCCATATTCCGCGGCAGATGGCAAGTGCAAGAGTGGGTCTAGCAGTACCGCAACAATTAAGAGCTATGAGGATGTGCCTACCAATGATGAGGGTGCCCTCATGAAGGCAGTGGCAAGCCAACCTGTGTCGGTTGCTGTGGATGGCGGCGACATGACATTTCAATTCTACTCCGGTGGTGTGATGACCGGTTCTTGTGGTACTGATTTGGATCATGGAATTGCAGCCATCGGCTACGGAACTACTAGTGATGGTACAAAGTATTGGTTGCTGAAAAATTCTTGGGGCACAACATGGGGCGAGAATGGGTTTTTAAGAATGGAAAAAGATATTTCTGACAAGAAGGGCATGTGCGGCCTTGCCATGGAGCCCTCCTACCCCACGGCTTAGTAGGACTACGAAATGCCACATATTACACACATACACATGAACGAATAAATACATGTCTCTTCTTCTAGTGTAGTATATATGTCCATACTTATATGCTTGTAAATTGTGTTATGCAAATACATTATATGTATCTATACTTTGTATACAACTCATAGTCATGACTACTATGCAATTATGCTGAATGTTGTAAGATTGATGAAGAATACATGGTGAATATATTTGTCGTACCTAACAACTTCCAGACAATGGCATTATTGTATATTAATTTAGAAAGCAAATATTGTTATCTATAGTGACTTCTCATATGAATGAGGAATTTCAAGAATAACTTGTGTTATGAGAAGCAGCATTTCGAAGCTAGCATATTGCATACCAATTGGAAGAAAAGATATATAGCTATTGATGTGTAGACAGTTCATCAAGCATGTTAGTCAGGTATGGTGCTTTGTTAAGTTAAGAACAACTAGATCTCAAACAACACTCTGGACCTACTAAGAATCTAGTTACATAATGTAAAAGATCATGTATAGACTCATAAGAAGCAACATTGTCAATAAGTTCACCAAATTAGTTCACTAATTAATTCCTCTAACATGTAGTTTTGAACCGATTTGTAAAGACTGCGAATTAAGGACATGGTAAATCTCAACAAAAGATAACCAACAAGTTGCAGTTGCATAGAAACAATTTTAACCCGCATTCGTGGACATGTCATCCATACCAAAATAATATTCACATCTAGTTTGCACTAAACGAAGATTTTTACAGTAGAAGTGATGTGTGCCACCAGGGGGAGGGGAATACGATGGATCACCGACAACATCACAAAAGTGAGGAACATTGACGGACTTTAACTCTGGCCGGTTAGATAACTCGGCCGGAAGCTGTATTTTTTTTTTTTTGCGAAAAGGACCATGACATAAAAATAAACACCGAACAGTACAAAACACCTCAATAAAAACGAAAATTACAATGAAATCTTTGAGATGCCCTTCGTCTTCAACCTCCAGACTGTGTCGACGGAGCGCAAGATTCAGCTGTGAATAGTGATTCACAGTATAGCTTCACTAATCATGCATAATTTGTTTTTTATTATCTCACAAACAAATGTAAGTTCGAACTTGATATTTTTCACATGTTTATAGAACATCGACTTTTTGACATGGTATAATTCTTTTCAGATTTTTTGTAAAAAAAACAACCGTAGTTCCACGGAGTTTTTTCATTGTGAGTTGATTTCTGCCTGATTCTTTCTCCCGCTGTTTGGCGAGATGGTTCATATTCCGACCCCTCTCACGCAATGAAAGCGATTCCCTCACTAACTGCATCTTAATATATCGATCCAGGGATATAAGACAATAAAAACATTTTATCCTAGTCTCACTCCACAACCAAGCAATCTGCTATATCAATTTATATGCATCATTCAGATACCCGGCCAAATTGTTGTCGTCTATCCTAGTAGCACATTTGGTCCTATTAGCATTTTGTGTCTGCTAACAAGAGAGGGTGTGCAGATTACTAACAACAATCGCTATGTTTTACTTAGATTTATCCGTTGAAGGTCGTGTGATCCAAAAGGGGCCGATCAGTCCGAAGGGGTCGTCCTCAGATGTGCCGTCAACGTACGTTTCATGCATGCTAATTCCATACCATAAACATAATTACATATCCAGCCACACAATTACTTCACGGCCACGCCGGAGTCCTTCCACAAATAACAACGTACACACACCGTATAAACTACAACTACTAATTAAATTTTTAAATACGTACCTGTAGGATGCAGGTATACTATATATACACCCCAGCTCCATTCATCAAGCCAAACCAAAGCATACCTGTAGTGGCGAGCAATTCAGAGAACCCTGATCAAACATGGCCTTCTTCCTTAAGGCTTTGCTCCTTGCCATCCTCGGCTGCCTATGCTTTAGTAGCTCCGCACTTGCAGCTCGCGAGCTGAACGATGACTTGTCCATGGTGGCAAGGCACCAGGGGTGGATGGCGCAGTATGGCCGTGTCTACAAGGACGCTGCCGAGAAGGCACGTCGATTCAAGGTGTTCAATGACAATGTCAGGTTCATCGAGTCCTTCAACACCGATGATGACCGCAAGTTCCGGCTCGGCGTCAACCAGTTTGCTGACCTCACCAATGAAGAGTTCAAGGCAACCAAAACCAATAAGGGGTTTATTCCAAACAAGGTGAAAATTCCTACGGGATTCAGATACGAAAATATAAGCTTGGATGCACTCCCTGCAACGGTGGACTGGAGGACCAAAGGTGCGGTCACTCCTATTAAAGATCAAGGCCAATGTGGTGAGTACATTTAGGCCGCAATTATATTTCATACATGTCAACTTTTTACATGCAAATAGTGTGTGTGATTAGATTACATCGGAAAAAAAAAATTGCAGGATCTTGTTGGGCATTTTCTGCTGTAGCTGCAACTGAGGGTATTGTCAAGTTAAGCACGGGCAAGCTTGTATCACTCTCGGAGCAAGAATTGGTGGACTGTGATGTCCATGGTGATGACCAGGGCTGCAAAGGAGGACTCATGGAAGATGCATTCGAGTTCATTATCAAGAACGGAGGCCTCACCTTGGAGTCCAACTACCCATACGTGGCCGCAGACGGCAAGTGCAAGGGTGGATCCAATAGCTCAGCAACGATCAAGAGCTATGAGGAGGTGCCTGTGAATAACGAGGGTGCCCTCATGAAGGCTGTGGCAAACCAACCCGTTTCAGTTTCTGTGGATGGAGGTGATATGACATTCCAGTTCTACTCGAGTGGCATCATGAGTGGCTCATGTGGCACTGACCTGGATCATGGTATTGCAGCCATTGGTTACGGAACAGACAATAACGGGACAAAGTATTGGCTGCTGAAGAATTCATGGGGCACAACATGGGGTGAGAATGGATACTTAAGAATGGAAAAGGATATTAGTAACAAGGAGGGAATGTGTGGCATTGCCATGGATTCCTCCTACCCCACTGCATAGTAAAGCATCAAATGGCACGTACTCAAACACATACACATAGGGGTGTAAACGGATAGGATAATTTCCGTACCGAATCCGTTTTAAAGAATCCATATCCGGTTCCGAAGAATTTGCCGGATAAGGATATACGATTCCGAACTGAACACCCGGATACGGTATAGGATATGGTATGAAAAATAGCATCCGAATATGGATTATCCGAATATTAGTTAGGATTATCCGATGGTTATAATCCGAATAATCCGATTTTCTACCGAAATGTCTAAACTAATAGAGCACAATTTGTATTTAGTGAGTTGTGGAGCTCATTTGTTGAACAACGACTCCCTTGCATGGTCATTCTACATACTATGGAGTATAACTTTGTTAGATTATTATGTTGTTGAACTATTATTTTTGGTTATGTGGTTTGATGATATACATTGCGCATACCGATCCGACTAATTTTCTTTCCGCCCCGAATCCGCTCCGTTTCCGTTCCGAATCCGTGATTATATCTATCCGCCCCCGAATCCGCAACCGTTCATTATCCGATCCGAGAAAAAATATGGTAAAGGATATGGTAGAGCCAAAATCCGATCCGATCCGATCCGTTTACACCCCTACATACACATGTTTGAATAAATACATGTTTCTTGTTCTTCCGTAGCGCTTTCATATGTGCATCTAAATTGTGTTACATAATATTATGGATAAACTACAATGCATTTTATATCTCCTTCGATTCTTCACAGTGAACCACCACCACTTGTTTCCACAATGTTGTCATAAAAACTACAAGCGTAGATCATGATGTCGAGATGTCTCTATGGACGTCAATGATGTCTACGCACGCTTCTATTCTTGTAGACAGTGTTGGGCCTCCAAGTGCAGAGGTTTGTAGGACAGCAGCAAATTTCCCTTAAGTGAGTAACCCAAGGTTTATCGAACTCAGGGAGGTTGAGATCAAAGATTTCCATCTCAAGCAACCCTGCAATTAAGATAAAGAAGTCTCTTATGTCCCCAACACACCTAATACAATTGTCAGTTGTATAGGTGCACTAGTTCGGTGAAGAGATAGTAAAATGCAAGTGATATGGAGGGTAACAAGTGGTATTTGTAATTTGTAATAAAAATGGCAGTAAGCAAACATGTAACAAAAGTGACTGAAAACGGTGTTCCGATGATTGAAAACAAGGCCTAGGGATCATACTTTCACTAGTGGACTCTCTCAACAACATTAACACAATTAAACACATGCATGATACTTCCTCTTCAACATGTAAATTAGATGCTACTCGGAACTGTTCTTCCACTGGATAAGAAACACCATGACCACCGCGTAGAGCTACAAAAGCACACCTTAAAGTTCGAACACCATAATTACTGCGTAGGTTTGTCACACCTTAAAGTCCAAACACCACAATCTTATAGCGTCATCTAACACCATAGAGTCACACATGCCACCCGCACTGTCACCATGGTTTTGTGTTGTCACCGTGACTCCGAAAATTATACTAGATAAATCTATTGAGTAGCATATCCATTACATAATGAAGGGGAAACATCATATATGAATTCAACTAGATTAACAATGCTCATGATCACATAAGTTCACACCATGGGAGAGAGAAATAACCACAAAACTACTGCAAGAGCCCTCAGCCCCGATGTAGGACTACTCCTGACGCATCATGGGAGGCAGCAAGGTCGATGAAGATGGCTCCGGGGGAAATTCCCCGTCCCGGCAGGGTGCCGGAACAGAGACTTCTGTCCCCTGAATTAGGGTTTTTGGTGGCGGCGGAGCTCGGGAGCTTTTCTGGAGAAATCCTTCGGCCTGCGTGACTTTTAGGTCAGGGAGGTATTTATGGCCGAAGAGGCGACGCGAGGCGGTGGACGAGCCGGCGAGGTGGGGCCTAGGTGCGGTTGACCTTGGGCCGCCCCTCGGGGTCTCCTGGGAGCTGTGGGCCTCCCCTGCAGCTCCCCTTCTAGCTCCCGGGTCTTTTGGCGAAATAGAATTTCTGTAAAAAAAATCGATTTTTCTGAGCACTTTGGATTTTTGACCTTGTCTGTAATGCACATACATAATAAACAGAAACTGGCACTGGGCATCTTGTTAATAGGTTAATTCCATAAAATGTGCCAAAATGATATAAAAACATCATAAAAGCATGTGGCAATGATATATAATAAGCATGGAACAACCAAAAATTATATATACGTTTGGGACGTATCAGCATTCCCGAGCTTAATTCCTGCTCGTCCTCGAGTAGGTAAATGATTACAAAATACTTTTTGGTAGTGACATGCTACCAACACGATTATGATCAAATAATATAAACATATGAACTGAATGAAGTGATCTAATACAATGGTCTATAGTTGATATAAAGCAAATAATGATTAACCATGTGTAACATTTAAGCAAGATTTTTTCATGGATAGTACTTTGGAGACATGAAAATTATAAGACTTGTCATGCTTGATAGTTCACAAAGCAATAAACTTTCGGCAAGGGTGCTCAACCAACAAAGGAAGATTTAAGTTTTCAGCAAGAGCTTCAACTTGTAACTTATTTATCTTAAGATAACGTCAATATAAAGTTTTCACAGTTAAACATAAAGATAGCATGTAGTAGACTTGTACCTCAATTGATACTATGCGTTTGCTTGAGAGATAAAGATTGGAAAGGAAAACTGACTCAACATAAAAGTAAAAGAAAGGCCCTTCGCGGAGGGAAGCAGAGATTAATCGTGTGCTAGAGCTTTTTGTTTTTGAAAGCATAAAGAGACATAAAAATATATTTTTGAGAGATGCATACTATGGTCAACGAATGATAGTGAACAATGCATTACTACATTTGCTAGACAAACTTTTAAGAGCGGCTCCCATGAGGAACGTTATTTCTGCAGCAAGCAGATCATTCCTCTTTATCTCCATTGTTTACACTTGCAGATGTTTGACTGAATTCACAGGAACAAAATGTGAGGAGAGTTTTTGGTGAAAGTTGTAATTTATCTTTTATGGGGCTGGGCACCCCGTTGCCAGCTCTTTTTGCAAAATTTATGGACGAGTAGATGAAGCATACAAGTCCTGAAAGAAGTCTGTCCAACAAATGCAATAAAGACCACCCACTACTTCCTCATGAGCTTAGTAGTAGAGGCACAAAAAGGAAGTAATAACATTTTGAATATTTAAAGGTACCACACGAAAAATTTACGTGGAGTGGCTTGGAAATACCACATGTAGGTAGGTATGGTGGACACGAATGGCATGGATATTTGGCTCAAGGTTTTGGATGCACGAGAAGCATTCCCTCTCAGTACAGAGTTTTTAGGCTTAGCAAGGTGTCAAGCAAACACATATTAACAACCGAATACATGAATGACTACAAGATATACATTAAGCATAACCATTAGACTCCACTCTGTCTCCCTTGTCAACCAAAGAATATCTAGACTTTGAGAAATAACAATCAGAACAAGTATTAATAATTCTAACCTTTACGGTATTTCTCCACTAGTCCATTCTTAAGAAAATGATCCACAAGTTTAAGCATTCATCTAGTTCATATCTCAAAACAATTGACAAGCATCAAATTACTCAAGACAATGCTATTTGAATTTCTTAACCACTTCCTACATGATAGTTCCCTTTCAAGCAAACACCAATCAACTTATTTGAAACAACTCTCTAAGCAAATAGGCATGTAGCACAAGAGAGTATGACATAACTACAAGTAACTAATAGCTCTGAACAAGAGATACATGAAAAACGAGAGCTAGAAGCTAAAATAATAAAAAGCTAAACACTCTACACATATAAGTGAAGAACAGGAGTGTTTAATGAAAAAGCAGAGCGTGTCTCTCTCCCACACAAGAATGCAAGGATCCATTTATTGAAAAGTACCAGCAAACAAAACAAAACATAACTGAAAGCAAAACATAAATGACGCTCCAAAAACAACACATAATATGTAAAGGAATAAAAATATAGTTTCATGAGATCGACCTGATTAATTGTCGATGAAGAAGGGGATGCCCAACAAGCTTAGACGCTTGAGACTTCTTGAATATTTGGTGGAGGTCCAGGGGAGCCTCCCCAAGCTTGAACTTTAATCCCTTCTTGATCTTCTTTCATCACCTTGTTCTCTCAACACTTGAAAACTTCCTTCACACAAAACTTATCACAAACTTATTAGAGGGGTTAGTACTCAAACAAAATAATCCACCTTCAGTTCTCTCTTGAAAATTGCATGAAATTGTTTCTAAATATTTAGCTACTGTCACAAAGATCTAAGTGATGTTTCGTGGATAAAAGAACTCCACTTTGCCCGTAAAAGGTGCAATGCAAAAACTTAGACAGAATCAGTCAAAAAACAGAACAAAACGCAAAGATGATTTTTTTCGAGATACTAGGACACCTCGAATCAGAAAACTCAAAACTAACGAAAGGTACAAAAAAATCCAGGTGCTTACTGTCACAAATTTACAGCCCCAGATCACGTTCTGTGATTTTTTGGATTTTCGTACGGTGAGAAACATAAATCTGTTTCTGGACAGCAAACTCAAAATTTTACTTTTCTCTCATTAGAGGCTATTCTTGGCACACAAAACCTAAACAAAAAGATACAAAGGGGGTGTTACAGAAGTAACAGTTACCTTGACTCAAAGAAAAACAAAAACAAACACAAAGTAAAAATAAAATGGGTTGCCTCCCATAAGCGCTTTTCTATAAAGCCTTTTAGCTAGGCATGATAATTTTAATGATGCTCTCAAAAGAATAAGAGTTGAACATATAGGAGAGCATCAAGAAGCATATATAAAACATGTTTAAATCTAACACACTTCCTATGCATAGGATTCTTGTAAGAAAACAAATCAATGAAGCACAAAGTGACTAGCATAGGAAGGCAAAACAAGTGCAACTTCAAAAATTTCAACATAAAGAGAGGAGACTTAATATTATTGAGATATATGAAACCGTGTCTCCCTCTCTTATAATGACCATTTGGTCTTAAAGCAACCAGCATATAAAAGCAACACAAGAGAAAGCTCAAAAATTTCGTCATAAAGAGAGGAATTTTAATAACATGAAGATTTCTATAACCATATTTTCCTCTCTCAAAATAATTTTCAGTAGCATCATGAATAGACTCAACAATATAAATATCACATAAAGAATTCTTATCATGATCTACATGCATAAAATTATCATTACTCTCCACACAAGCATAATCAATTTCATTAGTAATAGTGGGAGTAAAACTATCACAGCCATCATTGTAATTATCATAAATTGGAGGCATAGTATGATCATAATAAACTTTATCCTCAATAGTAGGTGGACTGAAAATAGCATGTTCATCATTGTAAACATCATATATAGGAGGCATATCATAGTCACAATAAACTTTATCCTCAATAGTAGGTGGAACTAAAATACCACAATCATTATAATCATCATAAATTGGAGGCAAAGTATCATCAAAGCAAATTTCCTCCTCAAAGCTTGGGGGACTAAAAATATCATTTTCATCAAAACTAGCTTCCCAAGCTTAGAGCTTTCCATGGTGAAAGGACAATGATGTCGCCTAGAGGGGGGGGGGGCGGGGGGTGAATAGGCGATTAAATTTTTCCGGTTTAGGCTTGCTAATTGCGGAATAAAACTAGGTGTTTAAATTAACAAGCCAACAACCTAAGTAAACTAGGTTCACCTATGTGCACCAACAGCTTATGCTAAGCAAGACAAGCAACAAGGTGATAGCAACAAGAATACTTCAAGCACGAAGGCTATCACAATGTAAAGTGCATAAGTAAGAGCTCGGATATAGAAATAACCGAGGCACGCGGAGACGAGGATGTATTACCGAGTTGCTCCTTTTTAGGGGAGTACGTCTCGTTGGAGAGGTGTGAACCAACACAATGGTTCAACAACCACAAAGGTTTCACCTTCTTCTCCGATGAACCGCACCACAAAGGTTTGGTTCACCTTCCACTATCGGAATCCTTCGAGGCGGAAATCCGGAGCCTTTCAACAACGATCCGGGGCACAACCCACAACGGGATTGGGGGGCACCCGAACAGCTACAAGTGACCACACAAGGGTCTCAACCACCACACGGGCGTCTAGGGTCCAAAGACCCAAGAGTAACAAGTTCACAAACTTTCAACTTCCACGAATCCTCGTGGAGAGCACAAACCGATGCACAAAGCAATGGCAAGAGCACAAGTGCTCAAATCCTTCACTCTCAAATCCCACCACAAGCAACTAATGCTTATGGGGGGAGAAGAGAGGAAGAACAAAGAAGAACTCAACAAATGGAACTCCAAGATCTAAATCCAAAGGGTTCCCCTCACTTAGAGGAGAGATGGATTGGTGGAAATGTAGATCTAGATCTTCTCCTTCAATCCTCCAAAGATCAACGAGTTTGGGTGGAGGGATTGGGAGATCTTGTAGTTTTGAGCTTGCAACAATGGAGGAGAGAGAAGGAAAAACGAGCTGCTAAAGGTTGAAGAAGGGGACGGGTATTTATAGCCCCTCCCACCAAAATAGCCATTGCAGGCTCACTTAGGCCGGAACTTCCGGCCCTAGGGCCGGAACTTCCGTCCCAGAACTTCCGTCCCTCCATAAAAACGGCTAAAAATCGGTACTGGACTTGGGCCGGAACTTTTGCCGGAACTTCCGGTGGGCCGGAATTTCCGCCCCCAGACCCGGAACTTCCGTCCCTCAGAAAACTGCGAAAACACCGAAACAAAAACGACGATATCTTGAGCATCCGAACTCCGTTTTCGATGATCTTTGGCTTGTTGGAATCGTAACGAAGAGCTTTATAAGATCATGCAGAGAAACATCATAGCCCAACAATGAAGGATAAAACCAAATAGGGAAAGGTTAGACCTCTCGATAAAAGAACAACCGATAAAACCTCCAAACCAAAACCGCAATATGTTTCTCATCCGGACTCTGTTTTCTATGATCTTGGGCTTGTTAGAAGATACTCACAAACTCTACAAGATTATGCATATACACATCATAGTCCATCATGTGAGGAGGAGAACACAAGAGGAGAGTTTGACCTCTCTACAAAAGACGAACCGGTAAAACCTTCAACATCAAAACATCACAAGATATTCATATGATATACGTTTTTGATGAACAAGAGCTTGGTATGGAGATGAACACAAGTTTTAAATTCACACATGGATAAAAACCAAATAAAAACCAAGAAAGATGGTATGCCAAATATGCAAAGGTTTGAGCTCTCCACAAAGATGCGATCAAGTTACTCACTTGAGAGCCCCTCTTGATAGTACGTTGTCTATCCTATAACCCGGTCTCCCACTAACACCACGAGACCGGTAAAATAGAAACTCTATCAAGATCATACCTTTGCCTTGCACATTCCACTTGAGCTAGATGATGACGATCTTGATCTCTTCAAGTGGAACACCTTTCTTGATTGTGCTTGCTAGCACATGCTTGATGAAGACTTCTCCAAATACTCCCCCATACTCCATTATGGGAGAGCATTTCTAATCTCCGTCTTCATGAATCCACTTACACTTCATCTTCTTATCTTGATATATATGATGGCTTGGAGATAACATGAAGTTCACTCAATCTTCTTTTCCAAGCCATGCTTGCAATAAGCTCAACTCTTCACATGACCATTCTTCATATAAACCCTTGGATGGAACCTTGATCATCATGTAATCTTCTAGAGTCCAACACATGAACTCCAATCTTTTCCTATGGACAAGATCTACACGAATATCTCAATGCAAACATTAGTCCATAAGGATTGTCATTAATTACCAAAACCACGCATGGGGCAACACATGCACTTTCAATCTCCCCCATTTTGGTAATTGATAACAATCCCTTTTACGAGGGTTTATATAATGAATTAAGCAGCCATGCAACACAAAGAGCAAGGATGCAAGAGCAAGAACGGCAAATGCTTAACAACGAAACTAAAGCGTAAAACCAAATTCCCTTAAACCCTCTAAGCTTCTCCCCCATTGGCATCGATTGCCGAAATGGGAGGAAAAATTTAGAAGGCCAATATAGTAAGAGCTCCCCCATAATGTGTGCATTTCTCATAATATGAGTGAAATCAAATGCACATATCCAATAACGAATAGTTGGGAAGGAGATCAAACTATATTGAGGATCCAAAGATTGCAAAAGAAAATCAAATTAAAAAATACTTCGACAAAGGAAGTAACCAATCAAAAGATCCGAAAAACCAATAGAACATAAGAAGATATTATGATAAGATCAACCAAGTGTTCTAATAATCAAGAGGGAACTCCCCAAGGTACGTGCACAAAGTAGGATTTTCATTTTAATATGGTGTGCACAACATAGAATCCTCACTCCCTCCTAGATAATTTTGAACACAAACAAGAGAGTAGCGAATAAGTCCACAAACTTATTAAGATGCAAAAGCATAACAAATAAAAACAAAGCTTGTGCCATTTAGAAACCACCAAAGAATCAAAAGCAATAAGAGGTGGTCACTAAAGAATTGGAATACCAATTAAAGATGTAACTATTTTCATGTGTATAAGTTTCTAAGTAGCCACCAATCACGGATATAAGTCCACAAATAAACATGTACACACAAAATAGGTACAAAGTAAGATCATGATATCCAAGAGGAAGTCATAAATACACCAATAAGATTTTGCTTAAAACATAGCACAAAGCTCAATTTTATCTTAAAGGGATATAGATGAACTTCCAACACATACTCATCATAGCATCAAAAATATCCACAAGGGATAAGGTAAAAAAAGGGATGCTCCGAGAAAGATAACAAGTATCGCAAGAGGCAAATGATTTTGAAAAGCATCAATATTGCATATGTGAGACATAGAGTAGAAAGTGCTAGATTAACATATTTGGGATTGGAGAATCATGAAAATGATTATATATACCCCTTGATATGTAATCATCCCGGCTTGCCACATGTGCAATAAAAATGTTTTGCAAGAACCAAATGAATTGCAACAAAAGAGATTCATGCCATGAAACAACCTACACAAGGTTGAAAGTTAGAAAAGTATGCATGAGGTAGATACTTGTTACCGAGATAGCATTAGTGATGTAGAAGATAGGAGCTCATGATCATCCAAGCTTGGCTCCAATAAGCACATGGTGACAACACCTTCCTTGTAAATGAGACAAGCTTCCAATGCACCTCCAAAGTACCTAAAACAATTCAAGTACAAAATGGTACCCAAACTCATTGGGTCCAAGTAGTTAGAACAACTACAATACATAGGACAAACTCCATATCAATATGTGCATATTGATATGAAATTGAATTTCATGCACATCTTAGCCATTTAGGATTTGATGGAGTTTATCTATATATTGGATCAACGAAAGTAAGCATGCCATAAGATATACATATAGTAAATATGCATGCACAAGACTTTCAAGAACCAAACGAGATACAATTTGGACAAAACACAAATAAACCAAAAAGCACACACAAGTGTGACAAGAAAAGAAATTGTCCAAATTATATCAAAAACCCAAATCAACACATGATTGAAGATACCACTTTGAAAAGATACCAAATGAAAGTGAAGTAGCAATTGATGAAAATACCATCAAGGTATAAACCAAACCCTCTACACTTTTCATGATGGCACAAGGTACCAAGACGAAAAATGTTTGTCTTCCAAAGAGACATGTCATCGGGATAAAAAGCAATTGAAGACAACTAAAGTTCAAAAGCATATAGGATTGCTCCCCCAAGATTTGTGCATTATTTATGATCTTGCATTTGAATACAAATGCACACAAATGGGATCATCACTCTCCATACATATTATTCAAACACTAGTCATGTTCAAGGAAAGCAATAAAAATCCAATACCAATTTAAAGAATGGTGTTCTACTCAATGTAGGATAGCTTCTCCAAGAATAGTGCATTATCTAGAAGTATGACTTGAATGTGAATGCACAAGGATGGAATCATTGCTTTTCCTAACTCAAGAAAGCACAAAACAAATTTTGGGTAGAACACAACGAATCCAAAAAGATACAAGCAAGACAAAAGAGGAGTTCGATAAAACAAAATTGGCAATAAAAGAAGGCAATTCAAAGCAAGAGCCAACCATGAAGATGGTCTACAAATTCCACCACAATTATGAGTATCACTTGTCATGAACAAGGAGTATATGGAGATATTTCTCGGTGGTAAATAGGAATGATATTCAAGACCAACTTCACAACAACAAAGCATATGTCAAAGGATAGGAATTGAAACACATGCTTAGATAGAGATTCTTGACGGCTTCAAATTGATCAACGATCATGCAAAGCACCAAGAAACTCTCTCACACACAAGATCCAAAAGATGAGAGACAAAAGGCATTTAAGCAAGTATGGAACTTGTTTGAGAAACATGCCACATAGGAACAAGATAATGAAGAATATCAATTCTAGGTGGCAAAACCTCACATGTTCACATTTTCTAGGCTTGTAATATGCACATAGCTTATTACTCCCCCATAATGTGATAATCCATTTCTTAACAAGAGGCAAGCAAACCAACAAGTGATTAATGGACATTAGAATTTGAATTTCTCATGAGAACGATATACCACATAGAGTAGATAATATTAATATATCAACACTAAGTGGTATTCCTCATGTACACAATTTTAGGATTGTGAAGTGCACGAAGCATATCACTCTCCCAAAATGGATAGTCCATTAATCTCTCAAAAAGAGAGCCAACAAGATAAGATATCAAATAAAAGCAATAAGGCTCAACACAATACATGGTGTGCAAACCAACATACACATACTTGATTCTCAAGATAAGTAAGTAGAGAGCATAACACATACAACACTAGCAAGGTACACAACCTAACACATGCAAGGGTGCAAGCAACTTTCAATGTATATATGTTTTAAATAAAAGTTACCGCAAGGAGGAACATTGGATATGAGATAGAACAATATAATCCAAATGACTTGGCTTGAGAGAATATAATTGATGAAGATCCCTTAATTCTTCATGAGGTAGCCAAGTCTCCAATGCCCTCCAACAACACCTATTGATCAAGTTTTAGCTTGTTGGTCCCCAACCAAGTTGGGTCCTAAGAGGTTAGTCACAATAGGTTTGGCAACCCAAATGGTTCTTTTCTTGACACCACTTTGAGTACCAACATATTTGGCAAACACATTGCCAACCTTATCCTTCCGAAGAGAATAATAATCATCAATAATAATGGGGTTGGATAAGGTACCATTTGTGCATGAAGAAGCAAAGTGACCCTTCTCACGGCATAGTAGCAACATTTGCTTCCTCCTTTTTCTTAGTTGGAATCTCGACTTGAGGAGGGTAGCTTGATTCTTCTTGGGAAGAGGCCGTTCTTCAACTTGAGGACTTGAGTTTGAACTTGAGGCTTCTTCCCTTGTTGCTTCTCACTAAAGCCTTCTTCTTCAAAGGGCAAGATCTAACATGGTGCCCTTCAACTTTGCACTTGAAGCAAACAATCTTCCGAATCCTTGACTTGTTCTTGGCCCTTGTTCTTCTTGTTAGGCTTGGACTTGTTCTTGTTATTGGAGTTGAATCCAAGTCCACTCTTGTCATTGGGGCGTCTTTGAACACTTAACATTGTCAAGTGTAGAATCCCCAACATGACGCTTTTCCAAATCTTTCTTCAAAGAAGTGACTTGGGCCTTGAGCTCATTTAATTCCTCTACATGGTTAGTATCAACACAAACACTAGAGGAAGTAGAAGCTTCATTGTTAGAGCAACAAGGCATGGAAAGTAATTCACCACAAGATGTAGCAATGGAATGAGAGGATGAATCTCTAGGACTAGCACATGGCAATATAGCATTTCTAGTAGAAGTTGTGCCATTGTCCACATGAGGCTCACAAGATGTTACCTTTGTAGTGATAGCCTCATGAGCTAACTTTAGCCTAGCATGGGATGCTAGAAGATCCTCATTAGAGCTAGAGAGCTTTTCATGACTTTCTTCCAATTTCCCATACTTGCTAGTTAGCAACTCAAGTTGAGCCCTTAGCTCAACATTCTCCTTCAAAATAGATGCTTCACGAGAATGGAGTTAGTAGCACAAGCATCATCAATTAGAAATGGAAGAAGACAACTTGGCAAGCTCATCATTTTTAGATAGTTGAGTTTGGAGTTGATCATGAGACTTGATAAGGATAGAGTGTTCACTTTCTAAAGCCTTATGGGCTTTGTCAAGTCTCTCTATATACTCAATTAGTCTAGCATTGCCAACACCAAATTCAACCTTTTCCTTTTTAAGCACTTTATATTTAGCAATAGCATGATCTCTTTCCTTAATAATTTTAGCAATAATAAGATCATTTGACTCATCAAGAGATTCAAGTTTCTCCTCAAGAGACACTCGAAGCTCTTGCTCTTCCTCAAGGGCATTCTCTAAGGATGCTTTTTCAGAGTCTCTCTCTCAATTTGACATTTCTCATCAAATTGAGTTTCCAAATTCAATGATTTCCCTACTTTATTAATATAAGCAATGATTTCACATAGAGGAGGGATAGCTTTGCTACCTTTGGGAAGAGCACGAAAAACCATCTCACCCTTCTTGGTTAAGGATTCAATATCAAATTGTTCTTCATGAGAATCCTCATCCACGTCATCACAAGATATGTCGGGATTCGAGGTAGGTGATACCTCGGACTCCTTAGCCATAAGGCAAAAGTGAGTAGTGGACAAAGATGATGAAGAATTACTTGAAGCACCATTGAGGTCCATGTCTTGTTCCAACAAGCGTTGGGATTCCTCTACATTGTTAGTCATGCAAGCACTAGAGGAAATAGAAGCATTTTTATCAAGGAACAAGACATAGAGAGCATATCATCATGAGATTTAGTTAAGCAACTATTACATGATATGCAAGGACTATCAACTCTAGCATGAATGACATTTGGAGTGCTACAAGAGTTTAAGTCCAAAGATAGAACATTGCAATGGTCAATAGAATATTCACCATGGACAAGGCAATTTCTATCACCACTCACCAAATCATTACCTTGTGACAAATCACATGTTGGTGAAGTGGAAGAAGTTGTGAACTCATCACGCCGGAGGTGGAAGGAGAACAATCATCCTCAATAATGTTGGACACTTCATATCTATCTTGAAGCTTGGTCCAAAGCTCATGAGCGTTCCGAAAAGGCATGATTGAAACAAGAACTACATCGCTCAAAACACATATAAGGCCATTAGAAACTAGAGTTTCGAGATGAGAGTTTTCCTCATCCTCTAAAGATAATTCTTGGGAATCCTTTGGAGGAGAAAAACCCACATCTACAATCCTCTTAATATAATTTGGACCCATGGCCCTAAAAAGATTTAGCATGCGAATTTTCCAAACATCATAATTTGTGCCATCGAATATGAAAGTGGGATCGTGCACTAATTCTCTAAACGACATCTTTACTCTCTAGGCGGTAAAGCCCAAAAAGAGAGCCCAGACTCTGATACCAATTGAAAGGACAATGATGTCGCCTAGAGTGGGGTGAATAGGCGATTAAAACTTTTCCGGTTTAGGCTTGCTAATTGCGGAATAAAACTAGGTGTTTAAATGAACAAGCCAACAACCTAAGTAAACTAGGTTCACCTATGTGCACCAACAACTTATGCTAAGCAAGACAAGCAACAAGGTGATAGCAACAAGAATACTTCAAGCATGAAGGCTATCACAATGTAAAGTGCATAAGTAAGAGCTCGGATATAGAAAAAACTGAGGCACGCGGAGACGAGGATGTATTACCGAGTTCCTCCTTTTTAGGGGAGTACGTCTCGTTGGAGAGGTGTGAACCAACACAATGGTTCAACAACCACAAAGGTTTCACCTTCTTCTCCGATGAATCGCACCACAAAGGTTTGGTTCACCTTCCACTATCGGAATCCTTCGAGGCGGAAATCCGGAGCCTTTCAACAACGATCTGGGCACAACCCACAACGGGATTGGGGGCACCCGAACAGCTACAAGTGACCACACAAGGGTCTCAACCACCACACGGGTGTCTAGGGTCCAAAGACACAAGAGTAACAAGTTCACAAACTTTCAACTTCCACGAATCCTCGTGGAGAGCACAAACCGATGCACAAAGCAATGGCAAGAGCACAAGTGCTCAAATCCTTCACTCTCAAATCCCACCACAAGCAACTAATGCTTATGTGGGGAGAAGAGAGGAAGAACAAAGAAGAACTCAACAAATGGAACTCCAAGATCTAAATCCAAAGGGTTCCCCTCACTTAGAGGAGAGATGGATTGGTGGAAATGTAGATCTAGATCTTCTCCTTCAATCCTCCAAAGATCAACGAGTTTGGGTGGAGGGATTGGGAGATCTTATAGTTTTGAGCTTGCAACAATGGAGGAGAGAGAAGGAAAAACGAGCTGCTAAAGGTTGAAGAAGATGAGGGGTATTTATAGCCCCTCCCACGAAAATAGCCGTTGCAGGCTCACTTAGGCCGGAACTTCCGTCCCAGAACTTCCGGACCTCCAGAAAAACGGCTAAAAATCGGTACTGGACTTGGGCCGGAACTTTTGCCGGAACTTTGTCCGGAACTTCCGATGGGCCGGAATTTCCGCCCCCAGACCCGGAACTTCCGCCCCTCTGAAAACTGCGAAAACACCGAAACGAAAACGACGATATCTTGAGCATCCGAACTCCGTTTTCGATGATCTTTGGCTCGTTGGAATCGTAACGAAGAGCTTTCACTAGTACAGAACGACACATCGGAAACGGGCCAAAAACCCCTTCGGCAACGGAGAAAGGGTCCGTGTCCCGCCTCTGTCACTGATGTGAAGGCCTTCATCGGTAACGGAGGCCAAAAACCGTTTCCGATGAGGTCTCCATTTGGCAACGGTTGTGCGCAGACCTCCGTTTCCTTAGTTTTCCTTCATCAGATACGGAGTTTGCCATCCACCCATTTGCATTGAGCATTTCTCATATTTCGGTTACAGGATGCCACGTTTACAAATGCCACTAGATACTTAAAATCTCACAGCACAAGCTCAAATACTAAAACGGTAACAGATTTCATTCATATCACAATGTAACTTTACATTTCCATCACAATTTCACCTTTACAATTGCATCACAAGATGTGACAAACATAAGAGGTAAAACGATAACAGATTTCATCTATACTAAGCCTATCATGTCAAAGAACGGAAAGAATATATGATTTCTTCCCTACATCCTTTTCCACAATCCTCGCAGGTGTCACTCTAGCTATCTCTTCTTATCTCAACTTCTTGAGAGAAGGATGTTGAAGCTTTGGACCCTATATTAGTAAATAGAGTCACAATTGTTAAATACATATGCTAAAACAAATACACTATGAATTTAAGCAAACTGAAACGATATCTTACCTATGTCTTGAGGTGGCTCTTATTGATGAACCGGAGCAGCCAACACACGGCTTGTCAACAAGATATTGCGATGTCAGCAGCTTCATAGGATGCCTGACAACGATCATCCTTTCCATGGAGGCCACCACCGGCTCTAGATTTTTATGCAGTGTCACCGAAATCTAATCTAATACGTCACCGATGTGACATTTCGGTGACACTGTATAAAACACTCTTACTTAAAAAAGTATTTTATGCAGTGTACCAAAACGTCACAATAGCGACGGTGGATATGTATGGTGGAGTTTGAAAGGGAACAGCTTGATATCCCTAAATGTAAATAAGGATTTATGTTAGTTCTGATACTACTAGATAGAACAAACAATTTAACACAATAATATGAAGTATACAGTAGTATATAGTGTGTACTGACCTGTGTATATAATTGGAGGCCATTATGGGAAAGTCAACAAACACTACTCTCTTGAGTAATGTTCGTTGTTTGTTCTGTGTCTCCGACTTTTTTATGCAGTGTCACCGAAATAGACTCCTGTTTTCATATGGACTAGTTAGCTAAACTACAACCGGTTGCAAGTGCACAATAGGCAAGTTAACTACATCAAGAAATGATCTAGATAGAACTACCGGATGTGAACTGAACTACTTTCAACAAGTTAGCTAAACTACAACTAGTTGCAAGTGCACAATAGGCAAGTTAACTACATTAAGAAATGATCTAGATAGAACTACCGGATGTGAACTGAACTATTTTCAACAAGTTAGCTAAACTACAACTAGTTGCAAGTGCACAATAGGCAAGTTAACTACATCAAGAACTGATCTAGATAGAACTACCGGATGTGAACTGAACTACTTTCAACAAGTTAGCTAAACTATAACTACTTGCAAGTGCACAATAGGCAAGTTAACTACATCAAGAAATGATCTAGATAGAACTACCGGATGTGAACTGAACTACTATCAACAAGTAAGCTAAACTACAACTAGTTGCAAGTGCACAATAGGCAAGTTAACTACATCAAGAAATGATCTAGATAGAACTACCGGATGTGGATCTGATACCTTCTTCATGTCGCCGTTGGATCGATCTAGCAGATCCGGAAGTGGTGGAGGCAGAGGAAGCGGACAGAGCGACGACCTCGCCGTGTCGGGCGAGATGGCGAAGACCTCGCCGTGTCGGGGGACATGGCGAACACCTCGCCGTCTCCGCGATGGCCGCAACTCCAGGAGGCGCCGCCACGAACAGATCTAGCATACTGGGACAGAGTGAGGAAACGAGTGTTAGGTTTTGCTCTGTCCGGCCATATATATAGGTAAAACATAGGAAACGGTTCTTTAGAAGGACCGTTCCTTTGTGTTTCTTCCACCGAGGTGTGGGACCTACGCGCCCACTCTGTGGAATTTCTTCTACTCTCTGGAATAATATTTTCCTAATCTCTACTATATGGAGAAAACCACTTATAGGATACTTATATTAATATAGTGATTACTACATTACATACGCAGTACATATTAATAATAATAAAGTAAATTACAGTTGGAGAACTTATAGAACTACTACTAGCTACTTCTTGTTTTTCTTGCGCCCTGCTTCCGCGCAATCCTCGTCCTTCTCACGGCCTCGCTTATTGGGGGCCATTGGAGGTGGTGGTGGTGGCGGCGGCGGCGGCGCGCGGCAGCATATCGGAGGCGGTGGCGGCGGCTTTCTTCTCCGTCGCCGGGGCTCCCTTCTTCGGGACCGGCGCCTCCGCCTCGTCCTCCTCGTCGTCCTCCTCCTCCTCCTCCTCCTTCTCCTCTTCGGTTGACTCGTCATCAGAATCAACCTTCGCGAGCCCAGCATCAAGGTGGGATCATGGAAGTTGGCGTATTCGTCGTCACTCGTCTCTGGCGTCGGTCCTTCAACGGACTCGCCGCTGACGGGGGGACTGTCCCGCGGCGACTCAGTGTGCTCCTGTGTGTCGTTCCTGCGAGTCATCTTCGCTAATCAGTAGGAGGGAGCGAGCGAGCTAGAGAGAGAGACCTGATTCGGTGGCGTCGTGAGCTAGCAAGGATTGGGGTTTTCAAGGAGTAGTGGGCGGTGCCACTACGCCATGGCATTTACTCGCCTCGCTTCGAATTCCAAGATGGAACGTGTCTACATTGGAAACGGACACCCAAAAGTCTCCGTTGCTATAGAGGCACATATCGGAAACGGAGACAGAATTAAGACCGTTGCCAATACTATGGGTAACGGAGTTAATACTTTCTCCGTTACCTATGTTGACGGGCCAGCCGCGGCCCAGGTCAGGTTTGTACGCACTGGCCGCGTGGAAAGCGCGATTCTTCGTCGCCTAACGCCTGCCGTTTCCATAGAGGGGTATCCGATGTGTCGTTCTGTACTAGTGTTTATAAGATCATGCAGAGAAACATCATAGTCCAACAATGGAGGATAAAACCAAATGGGGAAAGGTTAGACCTCTCGATAAAAGAACAACCGATAAAACCTCCAAACCAAAACCGCAATATGTTTCTCATCCGGACTCCGTTTTCTATGATCTTGGGCTTGTTAGAAGATACTCACAAACTCTACAAGATTATGCATATACACATCATATTCCATCATATGAGGAGAAGAACACAAGAGGAGAGTTTGACCTCTCTACAAAAGACGAACCGATAAAACCTCCAACATCAAAAACATCACAAGATATTCATATGATATACGTTTTTGATGAATGATTGCGTGGATCACATGTTCGTTGGGAGACCCCAAGAGGAAGGTATGATGCAGTGTAGCAGCAGTTTCCCTCAGTATGAAACCAAGGTTTAATCGAACCAGTAGGAGCAAGAAATCACTTCTGAAGGTTGTCAGTGGCGCGCTGACGTGGAACCTGCACACAACACAATCAAACTACTTTGCCCCAACGAAACAGTGAGGTTGTCAATCTCACCGGCTTGCTGAAAACAAAGGATTAAACGTATGGTGTGGAAAACAGTAGTAAATTGCAGAGAATGAAAAGGAACATGTTTGCAGTTGGTTGTATTATCAGTGTAAAAGAATGGACCGGGGTCCACAGTTCACTAGTGGTGTCTCTCCATAAAAGATAACTAACATGCTGGGTGAACAAATTACAGCTGGGCAATTGACAAAATATTGAGCGCATGACAATGCATATATATGACATGATGATTACTATGATATTCATGTGGGCATTACGACAAAATACATAGACCGTTATCCAACAGCGTCTATGACTAATAATCCACCGCCAGGTTGTCATACCGAGTTCCCCGTTGGTATTAAGTTGCAAGCAACGGATAATTGCATTAAGTAATGTGCGTAATGTAAACAAATGCATTAGACCTAACGGCGCACCCTTAAGCTAAGCATCGGTTATTTTATCCCTAGTGGCAACAGCACATCCACAATCTTAGAAGTTATTGTCACTCTCCCAGATTACCGGAGGCATGAACCCACTATCTAGCATAAATACTCACTCTTGGAGTTACAAGCATCTACTTGGCCAAAGCATCTACTAGTAACGGAAAGCATGCAAGATCATAAATAACATATAAGATAGATTGATAATCAACTTGACATAGTATTCAATATTCATCGGATCCCAGCAAACACAACATGTAGCATTACAATAAGATGATCTTGATCATGATAGGCAGCTCACAAGATCTAAACATGATAGCATAAAGTGGAGAGACAACCATCTAGCTACTGCCATGGACCCGTAGTCCAAGGATGAACTACTCACGCATCACTCCGGAGGCAGGCATGGTGATGTAGAGCCCTCCGGTGATGATTCCCCTCTCCGGCAGGGTGCCGGGAAGAGCTTCTGAACCCTCCCGAGCTAGGGTTGACGGCGGCGGCGTCTCTGGAACTTTTCGTGGATAATGGCTCGGGTATTTAGGGTTTTCGCGTCGGGAAGAATAAATAGGCGAAAGGGCGGCGGCTGCGAGCCACGAGGGCCCCACACCACCCCACGGCGCGGCGGGGGGCCGGCGGCCCCATGGTGTGGTGCCACGTGGCCCTCCTCCGTCTCTCCTCTGGACTCCGTCTTCGTGTTGGAAAAATAGGAGGTTCTGTCCAAGTTTCGTCCAATTCCGAGAATATTTCCAGACTAGCTTTTCTGGAATACAAAAACAGCAGAAAACAGGAACTGGCACTGTGGCATCTTGTTAATAGGTTAGTCCCAGAAAATGCATAAAAATGCTATGAAGTGTATATAAAACATGTAACAATTGGTATAATATCAACATGGAACATCAGAAATTATAGATACGTTTGAGACGTATCAAGCATCCCCAAGCTTAGTTCTACTCGTCCTCGAGTAGGTAAAACGATAAAAACAAAATAATTTCTGAGGTGACATGCTACAATCATAATCTTGATCAAATATATTGTAAAGCACATGTTATGAATGAAGTGATCCAGGTCAATGGTCTATAGTTTGCTAGCAAGTAGATAATGAGCAAACAACTGAATCATATAAGCAAAAACTTTTCATGAATAGTACTTTCGAGACAAGCATCAAAGAGTTTTGCATAAGAGTTAACTCATAAAGCAATAGATTCTAAGTAAAAGGTATTTAACCAACACAAAGGAAGATTTAAGCTTCAGCAATTGCTTTCAACTTTCAACATATATATCTCATGGATATTTGTCAACACAAAGCAATATAATAAGTGCAATATACAAGCATATAAAAATTGTTGCACCAAAGTTGACACTAGTGTTTGCTTCTAAGATAGAAAGAAGTAGGAAAACTGACTCAACATAAAAGTAAAAGAAAGGCCCTTCGCAGAGGGAAGCAGGGATTAAATCATGTGCTAGAGCTTTTTAAGTTTTTGAAATCATATAGAGAGTAAAAATAAGTTTTGAGAGGTGTTTGTTAATTGTCAACGAATCAGAAAATGGAAAGTACAATATGACCCCTGCCAACCAGACTTTTAAGAGCGGCTCCCATGAAGGACGTTATTTCTACCAGCAAGGCAGATCATCCCTCTTTCTCTTTTGTTTACACATGCAGATATTTCACTGTTTGTCATTGCTTGACTGATAAATCAGGGCAAAAATGTGAAGAGAATTAAGCGGTTAAAGTTGTAATTAATTGGGACTGGGCACCCCATTTGCCAGCTCTTTTTGCAAAATTAATGGATAAGCGGATGTATATGCCGCTAGTCCGGTGGTAAAGTCTGTTTGACAGTTGACATAAAGACATCCACCCCGTCCTCATGAGCTTGGTAAACATTGACACAAAATAGGAGTAATAATTTTGAATAGTTTAAAGGTAGCACATGAAAAATTTACTTGGAATGGCAAGGAAATACCACATATAGGTAGTTATGGTGGACACAGATGGCATGGATTTTGGCTCAAGGTTTTGGATGCACGAGAAGCATTCCCTCTCAGTACAGAGTTTAGGCTAGCAAGGTTATTTGAAGCAAACACAGGATATCAACCGACACAGCAAGACTTATATGAAAACATATTGCAAGCATTATAAGACTCTACACTGTCTTCCTTGTTAACCAAACCCTTTTACTAGAAAATATCTAGACCTTAGAGATACCAATCATGCAAACCAAATTTCAACGAGCTTTACGGTAGTTCTTCATTAATAGGTTTTAACTACATGATACAAAAGCTTAAACATGAACTACTTGATAACTCAAAACAATTGACAAGTATCAAATTATCCAATACAGTGATCTACAAGAATATGTAAGCTTTTTCCATTATACCATCTACCACATGCAACATTTTCTGTTCCAACCAAACACCAATCAATTTATTTCAACATAAACTCTCCAAACAATTATAAGTGAAGCAAGAGAGTACTTTCTTTAAAAGAACTAACAGCTCTGAATAAGAGATGCATGCAAAACAGGAGCTAAAAGCATAGCAATAGCTAGATAAGAATACTCAACAAGTATAAGTGAAGAATAGGAGTATTCATATGAAAAAGCGGAGCGTGTCTCTCTCCCAATCAAGAATGCTGGGTCCAATCAAGTTGACCATAAGAAAAATAAAATACTGAAAATAAAAGCACACAGACGCTCCAAGTAAAGCACATATGATGTGAAAGAATTAAAATATAGTTTCACTAGAGATGACCTGATAAGTTGCTGATGAAGAAGGGGATGCCTTGGGCATCCCCAAGCTTAGACGCTTGAGTCTTCTTGAAATATGCTGGGGTGATCCATGGGAGCATCCCCAAGCTTAAGCTCTTCACTCTTCTTGATCACATTATATCATCCTTCTCTCTTGACCCTTGAAAACTTCCGCCACACCAAACTCAAAGTAATTCTCATTAGAGGGTTAGTGCACAATCAAAAACTCACATGTTCTATAAGGACACAAACATGACCGTTACTTTTAACATTACTACTGCCACTGATGTTATGTGAAGCTCTTCACCCTAAAAAAGAATTCCACTCAACACTAGTAAAAGAGAGAATGCGAAAAATAAAAGACAGAATCTGTCTAAACAGAACAGTCCGCAAAGACGAATTTTTTCGAGGCACTTACGTTGCTCAGATCGAAAAACTTTAAACTAACGAAAGATGCGTACATATCTGAGGATCACGCACAAAAATTTGCAGATTTAAATAATTTTTCTGTGATTTTACAGAATTAAAACGGTGAACAGCAGAAATCTGTTCCTGCGCAGAAATCCAAATCTAGCATCATCTTCCTATTAGAGGCAATACTTGGCACAACAATGCGATAAAATAAAGATACAAAGGAATTGTTACAGAAGTAAACAACTCCTTGACTCAAAAAAAGAAAAATTGCAGAAATAAAATAATGGGTTGTCTCCCATAAGCGCTTTTCTTTAACGCCTTTCAGCTAGGCGCAGAAAGTAAGAATCAAGTGTTTCCAAGTGATGAAGCATCAACAGAATAATTTGCTCTAACAATAGAATCAAAAGGTAACTTCATCTTCTTTCTAGGGAAGTGTTCCATACCTTTCTTGAGTGGGAATTGATATTTAATATTCCCCTCTCTCATATCAATAATAGCACCAACAGTTCTAAGAAAAGGTCTTCCCAAAACAATAGGACAAGAAGCATTGCATTCAATATCCAAAACAACAAAATCAACGGGGACAAGGTTATTGTTAACCATTATAAAAACATCATCAACTCTCCCCAAAGGTTTCTTTATAGTATTATCAGCAAGGTGAACATCCAAATAACAGTGTTCCAAAGGTGCTAAATCAAGCATATCATAGAGTTTCTTAGGCATAACAGAAATACTAGCACCAAGATCACATAAAGCATTGCAATCAAAATCATTCACCTTCATTTTAATGATGGGCTCCCAACCATCTTCTAACTTCCTAGGGATAGAAGCTTCATGTTTTAATTTCTCTTCCCTAACTTGCATGAGAGCATTAGTAATATGTTTAGTAAAAGCCATGTTTATAGCACTAGCATTAGGACTTCTAGCTAGCTTTTGCAAGAACTTAATTACTTCAGAAATATTGCAACCATCAAAATCAAAATCATTATTATCAAAAGTAATGGGACCATTGTCTCCCACATCTCGAAAAATTTCAGCACTTTTATCAGGAACAGTTTCAGTGTTTTCAGGCAATTTTAAACGTTTTGCAACAGAAGTAGAGACATTGCCAACACCAATTACTTTACCATTGATAGTAGGAGGTTTGTTAACACTTGAGTTTATAGCATTTTCAGTAGTAGTAATAGTATAAACTCTAGCAATACTATTCTTTTTAGCAATTTCATCCTCTCTTGCCCACCTAGCATGTAAATCAGCTAACATCCTCACATTATTATCAATTTTAACTTGTATAGCATTGAGAGTTTTGCTCTCTTTAACATCATGAGGCATAGTTTTAATTTTTAACAAATCAACATCAAGAGCAAGACTATCAACTTTAGAGGCAAGAACATCAATTTTCCCAAACTTTTCCTCAACAGATTTATTGAAAGCAGTTTGTGTACTAATAAAATCCTTAAGCATGACTTCAAGATCAGAGGGTACACTCTTATTATTGTTGTAGGAATTACCATAAGAATTAACATAACCATTGCCACTATTAAAAGGATAGGGCTTATAATTGTTATTACCAAAATTATTCCTATAAGCATTGTTGTTGAAGTTATTATTTTTAATGAAGTTCACATCAACATGCTCTTCTTGAGCAACCAAAGAAGCTAAAGGAACATTATTTGGATCAACATGCATTTTTCCATTTGTAAGCATAGACATAATAGTATCAATCTTATCACTCAAGGAAGAGTTTCTTCAACAGAATTTACCTTCTTACCTTGTGGAGCTCTTTCGGTGTGCCATTCAGAATAATTTATCATCATATCATCAAGAAGCTTTGTTGCAGCACCCAAAGTGATGGACATAAAGGTACCTCCAGAGGCCGAATCCAATAGGTTTCTTGAAGAAAAATTTAGTCCTGCATAAAAGGTTTGGATGATCATCCAAGCAGTCAGTCCATGGGTGGGACAATTCTTTACCAATGATTTCATTCTCTCCCAAGCTTGAGCAACATGCTCATTATCAAATTGTTTGAAATTCATAATGCTACTTCTCAAAGATATAATCTTAGCAGGAGGATAATATTTTCCTATGAAAGCATTTTGCATTTAGTCCATGAATCAATACTATTTCTAGTCAAAGATAGCAACCATTCTTTAGCACGTCCTCTCAAAGAGAAAGGAAAAAGTTTCAGTTTAATAATATCACCATCTACATCCTTATACTTTTGCATCTCACAAAGTTCAACAAAATTATTAAGGTGAGCAGCAGCATCATCAGTACTAACACCAGAGAATTGCTCTTTCATAACAAGATTTAAAAGTGCAGGTTTAATTTCATAGAATTCTGCGTTAGAAGCAGGTGGAGCAATAGGTGTACTAATGAAATCATTGTTGTTCGTGCTAGTGAAATCACACAACTTAGTGTTCTCAGGGGTACTCATTTTAGCAAAATTAAAACAAAACAGAAAGATAACAACTTGAAAATAAAAGTAACTAATTTTTTTGTGTTTTTGATAAATAAAGCAAACAAGACTAAATAAAAATAAACTAAGCAAGACAATAACAAAGTAAAGAGATTGGAAGCGTGAAACTCCCCTTGCAGAAATCCTCTTGCTCCCCGGCAACGGCGCCAGAAAAATGCTTGATTGCGTGGATCACACGTTCGTTGGGAGACCCCAAGAGGAAGGTATGAAGCAGTGTAGCAGCAGTTTCCCTCAGTATGAAACCAAGGTTTAATCGAACCAGTAGGAGCAAGAAATCACTTCTGAAGGTTGTCAGTGGCGCGCTGACGTGGAACCTGCACACAACACAATCAAACTACTTTGCCCCAACGAAACAGTGAGGTTGTCAATCTCACCGGCTTGCTGAAAACAAAGGATTAAACGTATGGTGTGGAAAACAGTAGTAAATTGCAGAGAATGAAAAGGAACAATGTTTGCAGTTGGTTGTATTATCAGTGTAAAAGAATGGACCGGGGTCCACAGTTCACTAGTGGTGTCTCTCCATAAAAGATAACTAACATGCTGGGTGAACAAATTACAGCTGGGCAATTGACAAAATATTGAGCGCATGACAATGCATATATATGACATGATGATTACTATGATATTCATGTGGGCATTACGACAAAATACATAGACCGTTATCCAACAGCGTCTATGACTAATAATCCACCGCCAGGTTGTCATACCGAGTTCCCCGTTGGTATTAAGTTGCAAGCAACGGATAATTGCATTAAGTAATGTGCGTAATGTAAACAAATGCATTAGACCTAACGGCGCACCCTTAAGCTAAGCATCGGTTATTTTATCCCTAGTGGCAACAGCACATCCACAATCTTAGAAGTTATTGTCACTCTCCCAGATTACCGGAGGCATGAACCCACTATCTAGCATAAATACTCACTCTTGGAGTTACAAGCATCTACTTGGCCAAAGCATCTACTAGTAACGGAAAGCATGCAAGATCATAAATAACATATAAGATAGATTGATAATCAACTTGACATAGTATTCAATATTCATCGGATCCCAGCAAACACAACATGTAGCATTACAATAAGATGATCTTGATCATGATAGGCAGCTCACAAGATCTAAACATGATAGCATAAAGTGGAGAGACAACCATCTAGCTACTGCCATGGACCCGTAGTCCAAGGATGAACTACTCACGCATCACTCCGGAGGCAGGCATGGTGATGTAGAGCCCTCCGGTGATGATTCCCCTCTCCGGCAGGGTGCCGGGAAGAGCTTCTGAACCCTCCCGAGCTAGGGTTGACGGCGGCGGCGTCTCTGGAACTTTTCGTGGATAATGGCTCGGGTATTTAGGGTTTTCGCGTCGGGAAGAATAAATAGGCGAAAGGGCGGCGGCTTGCAATAAGCCCAACTCTTCACATGACCATTCTTCATATAAACCCTTGGGTGGAACCTTGATCATCATGTAATCTTCTAGAGTCCAACACATGAACTCCAATCTTTTCCTATGGACAAGATCTACACGAATATCTCAATGCAAACATTAGTCCATAAGGATTGTCATTAATTACCAAAACCACACATGGGGCAACACTTGCACTTTCACATGGCAGTAGCAATAATGGTGTTCAAAGAATGTATGCTAATAACATTGCTACTATCATGCAAATAAAGTTCCATAGGTTTTTAAATTTTCTCTTCAAACACATCATGTCCTAACTCAAGATAAATTTCATAGAGCTCTCTCATTTTGTTGTTGTTTTCCATTAAGCCAAACTAGTGAAATAAAAACAAGAAACAAAAAGATAAAACTGTAGGATCTAAAGAAGATACCTTCAAGCGCTCACCTCCCCGGCAACGGCGCCAGAAAAGAGCTTAGTTGCCGGAGGATGTGAATGACGTTTACCTTACCTCCCCGGCAACGGCGCTAGAAAAGAGCTTGATGTCTACGCACGCTTCTATTCTTGTAGACAGTGTTGGGCCTCTAAGTGCAGAGGTTTATAGGACAGCAGCAAATTTCCCTTAAGTGAGTAACCCAGAGTTTATCGAACTCAAGGAGGTAGAGGTCAAAGATATCCCTCTCAAGCAACCCTGCAATTAAGACACAAGAAGTCTCTTGTGTCCCCAACACACCTAATACAATTGTCATTTGTATAGGTGCACTAGTTCGGCGAAGAGATAGTAAAATGCAAGTGATATGGAGGGTAACAAGTGGTATTTGTAATCTGTAATGAAAATGGTAGCAAGCAAACATGTAACGAAAGTGACTAAAAATGGTGTTCCGGTGATTGGAAACAAGGCATAGGGATCATACTTTTACTAGTGGACTCTCTCAACAACATTAACACAATTAAACACATGCATGATACTTCCTCTTCAACATGTAAATGAGATGCTACATGGAACTGTTCTTCCACTGGATAAGAAACACCATGACCACCGCGTAGGGCTACAAAAGCACACCTTAAAGTTCGAACACCACAATTACTGCGTAGGTTTGTCACACCTTAAAGTCCAAACACCACAATCTTATAGCGTCATCTAACACCATAGAGTCACACACGCCACCCGCACTTTCACCATGGTTTTGTGTTGTCACCGTGACTCCGAAAATTATACTAGATAAATCTATTGAGTAGCATATCCATTACATAATGAAGGGGAAACATCATATATGAATTCAACTAGATTAACAATGCTCATGATCACACAAGTTCACACCATGGGAGAGAGAAATAACCACAAAGCTACAACAAGAGCCCTCAGCCCGATGTAGGACTACTCCCGACGCATCATGGGAGGCAGCAAGGTCGATGAAGATGGCTCCGGGGGCAATTCTCGTCCCGACAGGGTGTCGGAACAGAGACTTCTGTCCCCCCGAATTAGGGTTTTTGGTGGCGGCGGAGCTCGGGAGCTTTTCTGGAGAAATCCTCCGACATGCGTGACTTTTAGGTCAGGGAGGTATTTATGGGTGAAGAGGCGACGCGAGGCGGTGGACGAAGCGGCGAGGTGGGGCCCAGGTGCAGTTGACCTTGGGCCGCGCCTGGGGTCTCCTGGGGGCTGTGGGCCTCCCCTGCAGCTCCCCTTCTGGCTCCCGGGGTCTTCTGGCGTAATAGAATTTCTGTAATGTTTTTGGATTTTTCTGAGCACTTTGGATTTTTTACCTTTTCTGTAATGCACAGACATAATAAACAGAAACTGGCACTGGGCATCTTGTTAATAGGTTAGTTCCATAAAATGTGCCAAAATGATATAAAAACATCATAAAAGCATGTGGCAATAATATATAATAAGCATGGAACAATAAAAAATTATAGATACGTTTGGGACGTATCAGTCAACACACTAGTATAGAACGACACATCGGATACCACTCTATGGTAAGGGCAGGAGATAGGCGACGAAAAATCGCGATTTTAGCATTGCGGACGAGGCTTGGCAGAACTGGGCCGCGGCTGGTTCGTCAACATTGGTTATGGAGGATTTTAGATCTCCGTTAGCAATAGTATTGGCAAGGGTCATAAATTCACCTCCGTTTCTAATACGTATCTCTATGGCAATGATTGTTGAAGGATATCCGTTTGCGATGTGCTTGGGAAATTGCAGTTGCAAACTAGAAGCGCGCATGTTCAATGCGGATTAATTCACGAGGGATTGGAACCGCCTGCTCGCCACTAATAAAATGTGACTGGAACCGCGCGAAGCCAGGCCATTCTCGCATTCTCCCCTTCATTCTCTCCAACGTTCTCTACCGCACTAGCACAACCACCATGGAGGAACCCTGGTGGCAGAACGAGGAAGTCCCGAGCGACGACGCGAGCGGTGAAGTCCCATGGTGGGATCAAGACGGGCCGCCTGACTCGGACCCGCCGTCTTCACGCTCTGTAGAAGACGACTCTGATGACTCGGACCCGCCGTCTTCACGCGAAGGAGAAAACCACTCCGACGAGGACGAGGCGCCGGAGGAAGAGGAGCCGGAGGACCCGCCAGAGCCATATTCTAGTCAGGAAGAGGACGACTCCGATGAGGAGCAGGAACACGCATTAGAGGAGGCGCGGGAAGAGGAGGAGCACGCGCTGGAGAAGGACGCGCCAGAGAAGGATTTGCCGCTGAATGAGGAGCACGCGCCGGAGAAGGATTTGCCGCTGAAGGACGAGCCCCAGGAGGAGGACGAGCACGCTCCGGAGGAGATGTCAACCGGCAAGAAGCGACGCCGCGCCGTGGAGGCAGGGCGTAAGAAGAACAAGTAGAGTAGATATTTAGTTCAATTCTACTGTATCAATCCTTCGTAAGTAGGCCCAGTGTGTCAGTGAAGAAATTAAAGGAAACAGTTGTTTATTGGCTCTGTTTGCGATGTTGTACTTTGTGCTATAAATGTGCCACTGCGGCAACCTAACGCTCTCGCTCTCACTCTCACTCTCACTCACAGTCACAGTGTGGCGGCGGCTCCAAACAGCACCAGACCTAACCCTTATCTCGCAGATCTGAGCGGCGCGTTGGGTCGGCATCGCCGCCGCGCATCTTCCCCAGCGGCGCGTCGGCGAGCCGCCACACATCTTCCCTGAGTATGTCGCCGACGCGGATCTACTGGTCTATTGCCGGAGTATGTCCGTCGCTCACTACTAGATCTTACACTATTTAAACTAGTTCTTACACTCTATTTAAAGTAGCATAGAAAACTTGTCTAGTATTGTAGTACTACCGATGATGAATACATCCCTCAATATATACTAGATCTTACACTTTATTTAAAGTAGCATAGAAAACTTGTCTAGTATTTGAAATCTAGTATTGTGTTGTGTCTAGTTTTATAGTACTGCTGATGATGAATACATCCCTCAATACTAGATCTTAAACTTTATTTAAAGTAGCATAGAAAACTTGTCTAGTATTTGAAGTCTAGTATTGTGTTGTTTCTGTTTGTAGTACTGCCGATAATGAATACATCCTCAATACTAAATCTTGTACTATTTAAAGTCTAGTAGGGTAAATTAATTTCAACTCTTTGTAGTACTACCGATGATGAATAGATCCCTCACTACTAGTCACAACTTTTTGTCAATGTGCTAATCCTCGTTATGGTTTTGTGTAGCTAACTTGCAAGTGTATGGAGTAATAGTATATTTCGGTGACAATGCATAAAAATGGTGAGGCTGTTGAAGGAATCATGACTTTAAAGTTCTACCTCCAAAATCGTTTAGATCGGACTGCAAGCACACGGATATTGGCGCTCAACGTGTAAACTGTTTTCGTCTAAAAATGTATTCATGTCATGTTGAATCATATTTGGCTCTTTTCTAACTATCCATCCACGTATTTTTTATGTAGAAACACCATGTAGATCCAAACAAGCTTTAAATGAGCTAAATACAAAGTGGGATCATATCCGTGAACCGTCGCTGTTGTGACGTTTCGCTGCACTGTACAAAACATTTTTTAATTAAGAGTGTCTTGAGCAGTGTGGCCGAAATGTCACAGCGGTGACGTTATTATATTTCGACGACACCGTCCAAGATGGAGCAAGACTCAGTACGAAGAATTTGGCAAAATTAATTTGCTACGGAGGCTTGCGAGCTCGGTGTGGTTTATGGTTTTCAGTTTCTCCATCTATTTTGTGGATGTGTGTAACAATTTGGTTGCAGATGTGATTTGGAGAATCATGAAACCGCTACTCGAGTCTTTTGCTAGCTCGAATACCGTTTTTGGGGCTGAGGAAGAAGGTGGAGCTGGAGAAGAGTGGAGTACCATAAAAGTTAAGTTTGGCATGAGAATGATAGAATTAGCGAGGCATGTGTAACTCATCTTTTGATGCTATGTAATGGTGACAATTGTTATATACGTTATGAATGAATTTGCTAGCAAATTTGTGCTTCTGCTGTGAGATTTTGAATGTCAATTGGCAATTGTATTGCTGTTGTAGGCTTATGAAGAAAGCTCAATGTAAACAAGGAAAAAAATCTCCGTTACTGATGTCCCGACATTGGCAACGGAGATTGGTTGGCAACCGTAGGCAAAATAAGGCTTCACGGTGACGATTTTTGGCCTCCGTTCCCGATGAGGGCCTCCACATCAGCCACGGGGGCGGGGACACGGACTCTTTCTCCGTTTTCGATGGGGGTTTTGACCCGTTTCCGATGTATCGTTCTGTACTAGTGACATTAGCTTACATCATCCCTCTTTACCCCTTCCCCAAACTTCTTCTATTTACCGTGGGTCTCGAAGACACCGGGCACGAGCACGAGCATTGTGAGGAGTGAGGGTGATTTCTAGCTATCCTCGTCTTAATCTCTAGCTTTTTCCCTTTCTCCGCCCACGACTTAGCTTTTTCCCTTTCTCCGCCCACGACTTCTCCAGTATTCACATGAGTTCTTCAAGTACCCGTCGGCCAACAACGATTGTGAGACACTTAGCAAGGTGTTGATGGCATACCGATCATACTTGCAGGAAGTAACTAAATTTTTGATATGTACAGAGGTTCAGGGTGCTGCATGTATCAATGGCTCTTTCTGTGGACATGTTGATTTATCTACGAGCTGACGGTGGAGCTATCCAGTTTTCAACTCATCTGATTTGTGCATTTGATCAGCCGGCATGCATCATTGTCTCCTTTGGTCATGGTTGTTTGCCTCCGGATGCTGCTTCT
The DNA here is from genome assembly GCA_947311845.1 of Poa pratensis. Classification (NCBI taxonomy): domain Eukaryota; kingdom Viridiplantae; phylum Streptophyta; class Magnoliopsida; order Poales; family Poaceae; genus Poa; species Poa pratensis. The sequence goes on from CAMZMU010000067.1 coordinate 17,912,500, forward strand.
GCCGGTGTATTCTATCATGTTCAAACTTTTGATTTCTTTGCAAAATTTCATGTTGTGGTGAAGCTTCTTTCATTGCATGCATACATTCTTTGTTCTATGCTTTTAGCAGCAATTCAACTTACAGTGGACACTATATATATTACTGAATAAGATCTCAGCTGTGAATTATCATGCTACTGCAATATGTTGAAGAGTTTTCTTTTTAAGGATACGTCCAAGCGGACGCATCGATTTCAAGAAGGAGAGGCCAAGCGGCCTTTACAACGTGTTTAGGCACATGCGCCAAAAACGCCAATCCACCAACAAAAGAAAGATGATCACTCGCCAACCCTCCACCTGTCTACGGGTTCTAAGCTACCCCTAAACATCCTCGCTGCCCGCCAGAGGTCAGCCTCGGCCTCCACCATACTAATGGCATTCTGTACTGAAGGCCTGTGACCTTCGAAGACCACGCCGTTCCTATGTCTCCACAAGGTCCAGCAGATCAAGTTGATCGCCGTCCATAAGTCCTTCTCATCTCGGCCTCCCGGAGCCTTGGCTGGTAGCCAATCCACAAGACGATCGTCGTGGGCAGGGACCCAGTCCACCCTACCCCACCTGCTCAGGAAGGAGTGCCAAACCTCTCTGGAGAGGACACACCCGAGGAGAAGGTGGTCTATGTCTTCTCCCACTTGGTCGCACAGCGGGCAGGCGGTCGGTCTAGGCAGCCCTCTCCGCCCTAAGCGGTCTGCAGTCCAACACCTGTTCTTCAATGCCAGCCAAAGGAAGAACTTGCACTTGTTGGGTGCTCGGGAGCACCAGACCTGTTGCGCACCCGCCAGCCCAATCTTGCCCTCAAAGAGGGCTCTTTAAGCCGATCGCGCTGAGTACTTGTGATTGCCCTCCCAGTTCCACCTGAATTCATCCGCGACCCCTTCAGTCAGGGGGAAATCTGCCACACTGTCCGCTAAGGACAGCAACTCGCGTAACTCACGCGCGTCCAGGTCTGGCGGAACGTCATCTAGCCATCCACCAGTGAGCCCCTCTCTAACTCGGCGGGAGCAGAGCGCGCCTTTGGGCACTTTCATGAAGAGATGCGGGGCCACGTCCTTTACACGCCCACCGGGCAACCACCTGTCTATCCAGAAAAAAGTGGAGGCTCCATCACCCACAACTGAGGTGGTGGCTGTCTCGAACAGCTGTCGTACCAGGCGGGGGACTTGAATGTCGAACTCGCTCCAAGGTTTGGAGCCGTCCATCCTGCTAAGCCTGAGAGCGCGGTTCATAAACCGCAGGTTGGGAATTCCAAGACCCCCCAGATGCTTGGGCATGCAAACCCTCTCCCACGCCACCCGGCAGTGACCCCCACGGGCGTCCTTGCGCCCTGCCCAGAGAAAGCTACGAATGATCTTCTCAATCGCCACCAGGGTCTCCACTGACAGGTCGAGAGACATCATAGCGAAGATAGATACAGCAGAGAGAGTAGTCTTCACAATCTCGAGACGCCCTCCACGGTTAAGCAACCCGGCACGCCACCTAGGGAGGTGGTTAGCCACACTATCCACCAGATACTGGAGCTGGGCAGCCGTCAGCTTCCTGAGGGAGAGTGGGAGCCCCAGATAACGTAACGGGAACGGCAGAATCGGACAGTGTAGCTCTTGGGCCACCAACGCCGCCTCGGGCTCACCACAACGGATCAAATGCGCGGAGCATTTCTGAAGATTCGCCCTAAGCCCGGACACCAACCCAAAGTCGTCGAGTAGTTGAGCAAAAACCCTGAGGTCCCTCCCCAGGGGCGAAGAAAGGTCACCACGTCGTCCGCATAGATCGACGTGCGGTGTCTGAGACCCGTGTCAGACAGGGGTGTCAGCAATCCACAGGCAGTAGCCCTCTCAATCAACAAATTTAGAACCTCCATGACCAGGATGAACAGCTGAGGCAAGAGTGGGTCTCCTTGTCTCAGTCCACGCCTATTAAAAATCTTTCCACCAGGATGACCATTGAGAAGCACCCTAGTAGAAGCCGACGAAAGCAGGGCGCAGATGGTTGCGATCAAGAGGTCACCGAAGCCCATCTTTCTCAACACCTCCAAGAGGAAAGCCCAACTGACGGTATCAAAAGACTTTGTAATGTCAAGCTTCAGGAGGACGGCTGGGGTGTTCGAACTGTGAAGCTTGCGCGCCGTACACTGGACCATCATGAAATTATCGTGAAGGCATCGTCCACGCACAAAGGCACTCTGATGTGCTCCCACTAGCTGCGGAATGGAGGGGGCCACCCTGCATGCCACCACCTTTGCCACCAGCTTGGCGAACCCATGAATCAAGCTGATAGGGCGGAAGTCTTGAACTTCCTCCGCCCCCGCCTTCTTGGGCAGCAACGTGATCAACGCCTGGTTGACAGAACTGAATCCACGGGCGTCACGCCGAGATAAGGAGTTGAAAGCCTCCATGACATCCGCTTTTATGATCCCCCAACATGCCACATATAACCTGTTTGAGAACCCGTCCGGCCCCGGGCATTTGTCAAGTGGCATGCTCCTAATGGCGTTCCACACCTCCTCCTCAGAGAAGGCCGTCTCCAAGTGGGAGAGATCCACCGTGGGCAGCTGAAGGTAGTCTAGGTCGAAAGAGAAAGGCCGGTCTACCTCCATCCCGAGGAGGTCATCAAAGAACCCATCCACGGCCTCAGCCTTATCCACATGCTCGGTCTTCCTAACCCCGTCGACCATGAGGTGGCCAATGAAGTTTTGACGCCGTCTATGGCTCGCATGCATGTGGAAGAACCTCGTGCAGGCATCGCCCTGTCGCAACCAGAGCACCCTCGCTCGTTGCCTCGCCATGGAGCGTTCGAGAGATGCCAAGCCAAGTAGCTTCCCCTTTAGGGCTTTCCTAAGCCCCCTCTCTGCCGGCGAGAGTGGTCGGGACTCCATGGCCACGTCGAGACGCAGGATAATCTCATTGGCGAGCAAGATCTGCATCTTAATGTTGCCAATGAACTTGCTGCTCCACCTCGCCGAGCTCTTGGCCGTCGCTCTAAGATTGAGATTCAGCCTCTTGAAGGGGTTGACCTCCTGTCCCACAGACGACCACGCGTCCTGAACCACGTCCAGAAAACCTTCCGCCTTCGTCCAGAAGGACTGAAACTGGAATCTACGCCCCATCTGCAAATCTAGGGCTAAGCTCAGCACCAAGGGGCAGTGGTCAGAAGGACCGGAGGAGTTTGCCGAGAGAAAGGCGTCCGAAAGCGCTCCTCCCAGTCCACTGTCGAGAAGACCCTGTCCAGCTTCTCCATAGTTGGTTGCTGACGCTCATTGGACCAAGTGAATCTCCGTCCATTGAGGTAAACCTCCTTCAGTTCCAACAGCGACAAAGTACGCCGGAATCTGCCCATCATCGAGCGGTGAAGGACACCCTGGTTTTTGTCCTCCGGATCAATGATGAGATTGAAATCTCCTGCAACCAACCACGGCCCTGCATGAAGGTCCCGTATGTCGCGGAGCTCCTGAAGGAAGGCACGTTTCGCAACCACGCCCTGAGGGCCATACACCCCGGTGAACCACCACGCCTGGTCACCACCGATCGAGATGCTAGCGGTCAACGCATTAGCAGAGAAGTGAGGGTTAGTGACCGTGACGTAATCGGACTGCTACGCCAGCAAGATGCCGCCACGTGAGCCCACCGCCGGCAGAAACAAGAATCCGTCAAAGGCCACCCCGAGACACTCTCGGACGATCTGAGCCGTGATGATCTCCATCTTTGTCTCTTGTAGACAGACTATCTTGGCGCCAGTAGCAGCCATAGCCTGGAAAATCACAGCTCTACGCGCCGAAGAGTTTAATCCACGCGCATTCCAAATGGCAATCACAAGATCCATATACAACATAGTTCTGGAAAATACCACAAACAGGGTACAAGAGGCTGAAAAACAAAGTACAAGATCCACGCCTAAACTAGGCACTCCACCGGCACGTCCTCAGACAACGGCAACGCCTCAGGTAGCCACCCGAACAGGCTCAGGATCACGTCGATGTGCCTCTGTGGTAACGGCTGGCGGAAGAGGTCGAGGTACGGCTGGCGGAAGAGGTCGAGGTACGCGTTCAGCGCCTCATCACCAATGGTCTCGCCTTCCCTCGCAATCTGTAGCCGCGTGATCAACTCACGCTGCTGACGCTTCACCGGAGTCCCCGCAGCGAACTTCCCCGGTTCCTGCTGCTACGCCTCACTGGGCCCGAGTGGATCCGCTTGGTGCGGTTGCGCTTCACGGGCCTGTGAAGAATTGAGGCCACAAGCCGAGTGTAGGCCTCCCTGAGCTGCTCTGGGTCCTGCACATGAGATCCACCACCCAAAGGCGGCCCATCCACAGTCTCCACGGCCTCATGGGCCAGCTCCATCTGCTGGGCCAGCCCTCCACCAGAACAGTCTGCAGAAAGGGACACAGGAAAACAGTCCAGCACTGATCTTGGGGAGCTTCCACGTCCATCCAACCAGCTGTTGCTTGGGGTCCAAGGCGACGTGGGCCCACCGCTGGCAGGGGAAAGCAGTCCGGCTGAAGAGAGCAGCAGATCATCACTCCCACCGCGGTTGCCTTTTGCACCGTAGCCCACCATCTCCAGCACAGATCCATTCAAATTTTGAAAAGAGCGGTTGGCATCTAGTAGCAGCTTTGCAGGCTGGTCCATTGCTTTTTCTCCACGCGTCAGTTCCTCACCAGCCAGTCCGGGCACCAACCCCCGTCCCTGACCAGCAAACTGCGCACCAGCGCCACCAGTGGCTAGGCTGGCCTCTAGGAGCATCGGATCCCAGGCCTCAGCAGCCTCCACCACGTGCCGGTCCCACTCCGTGCCCAGGATTGGGTCAAATTGACCAGAAACTTCAGGTTTTTTCTTGGCAGTTTCCACCTCAGCGGCGGGCCCACCACCACCAACGACTGAGCAAGCATGTGCTCTGTATCGACCGTCCGAACGGCGGCGATCGCCGCCGGTCGCCGCGCCGCGGCTTCGACTTCGACGGTCGTAGGGAGCCGGCCGGTCGCCTCCTCGCGGGCCACGAGCATTGCGTGCATCGCGGCCATTCCGGCGATTCCTTCCACGTTCCCTATCGGCCTCATCCCCGCCGGCGTCCGTGCCCGGAGAGCGCGACCTCGCCACGGATCGCCGTTCCGCCGCGCAAACCAGCCGCATAGAGACCACATACTTCAGCATGTTCTTCTCCAGCGGCATCGGCTCTTCGCCCGGCAGCACGAGCGCGTCGTCTTCATCGAGGGGATCGCCGGGCTCCTCTATCCAAATCTCCTTCTCCGCCGGAATTCGCGCCGGGGTCGACCCACGCCGTGACGCAGAAGGTGCGCAAATCCTCACCGCTTGCTGACGCAGCGCCAAACCCCTCAATCCATGCCGTGGTGCCGAGGAGGGCGCCGGCCGTCGTGCGGTTCCATGCATGCGCAGGGATTCCGGTGAGCTCAAGCTGCACACGGCGGCGCAAGGTGGTGAGGACAGCCTGGAGCTGCCGGTTCCACGGCGAGAAGCGGAGCGTGAAACCGCGTCCATCCACGACGCCGGCGGTGGCCGCCTCGTCCCTCATCCTTCCGCTTGAGAATTTGTACAAGAAGTCCGCCGGCCAATGACGGTGGACGGAGAAGTTGTGCATTGTCCTGGGCAGCGGGTTCACGACGGCACGCTTCGCCTCCTCCGGCGAGACATTCTCGCGGCCACCGGAAACGAAGGCCACCAGAGTCCACTGAAGCGCGGCCTCGTCCCGGTCGATCTCCGCCGTGCGAGGGAGGAAGACGACCTCCCGCGGCGGCCGGTCCAACACGGGCTGCTTGCCACGCTGCTTCTCCCCAACCAGCGGGCGTGGCGGAGAGCGAGACCTGCGCCCGTCTCTCCCTCCACGCAGGGGCGGGAAGTCTTCTTCCGCCGGCGCCCAACAGCCGCCCGGCTCCACGCCGCGAGCGTGACCAAGGTCGTCACGCCGCCGGCTTCCACGGTCATCTCGACCTTCACGCTCATGCGTGCCCTGGCGTGCCGCGTCCACAACACGGCGGGGTGATGGAGAGCGATTACCCACTTCGACGCGGCCTGGCGCGGCGCACGACGCCGCGGACTCTACCACACCCGGCGGCGGCGAGCTGGGAACCCGGCCCCCAATGCGCTCATGCACCGGCGTTCGGCGCTGCTCCACGAGGCCCTGCGGCGGCGATTCCGGCACACGCGCGCCGATGCGCTCCCTCGCCGGGGTGAGTCACTGCTCCACGAAGCCCACCGGCTGCGAGTCTGGCTCGCCCACGCCGATGCGCTCCCGCGCCGGAACGCGCCTCAGGTCGACGAAACCTGGCGTCGGCGAGCCCGGCAAGCGGTCGCCAGCACGCTCCTGCGTCGGGGGGCGGCGCCAATCTCCATCCACAGCCGAGGGCCACAACGAACACCGAAATCCCGCGCTCCCGGCGGTGGAACTCGCCCTTGCGGGCACTCCCGCGCGTGGTGGCCATCTTCCTTGCACTTCAGGCACTTGGTGTCATTAGGACACTCACGCGAGATGTGCCCCGGCTGCGCGCAGTTGAAGCAGCAGCCGGCGTGGTCCGGCGGCAGGTCGTCCCGGATGACCAAGGCCGGGAGCTGCGGTCCACGCCGGCGCTTCGGCCAGCCACCTCCTCCACCATGGAGCCAGGGCCGGGGGTCGCCCGACTGCGGAGCAGGGGCCGGCGGCGAGCGAGCGCGACGCAGGGGCGCCATCCGCGGTGGAGAAGCAGGCCTGGAGCTGACCGCCACCGGAGAAGGCGCAGGGGAGCGAGCCGCCGGCGGGGTGCCGCTGCGGAGCACTTCGCAGTAGGAGCGCGGCGAGTAATCCTCTTCCTCGTCGTCGGAATAGTCCGCCCAACGGCGAGACTGCGAGGACTCGGGAGGCGAGTCCATGGCGGGGCGCGGCCGCAGCGAGGGGCGAGGCGGCCGAGATGGCCGCCGAGTCCTGCGGCGGCGCGGTGCGCGGCGGCTCCCTAGCTCCTAGCTCCTCGTTCTCCTGGGCGCGGCTCTTTTCCTTGGGCTGAGTTGAGCTACCAACACTCCTCCACAATAGTAGTTTTCCTGTGAAGGTATCAGTCAGACCATACCCCTCAAATGTTCTTCCACTACTGGAAAACGCATCCCTGCCAACATGTCGGCGATTTGGCGAAGTGCCAACCCACGGATACTGGGGAACGAGCGGTGTATACAGAGTACCACGAAAATGCACTTGGAAAATACGAAAGCACTAGACAAATAGCTGTGTATGCCGAGTGTTCCGAAAAGACACTCGGCAATAATCACATAATACACTCGGCAGCCAAAGACACTCGGCAAAGAGGTATGCCACATGTCCCTCGTCAGCTCGGCGGATGGCTCTGTGACGGTACTAGGTCTTTGCCGAGTGTCTAAACCGAAGGCACTCGGCAAAGTTTACGTGCAAAATTGTTTGGGGTTATGCCGCTATTTTTTCTGAACGTTTGCCGAGTGCTCCTTATATGATACTCGGAAAATATTTGGAATTCCACCCTTCCTTGCATAATTATATTATTTCAGTTTTGCTTTTCCTACTGTTGTGTGTGAAGTCTTTGTTCAGATTACACGTACTTATGATCCTGGACTTATTAAGTTATTATCATTGGATTGAAGCTCAAGAAGCAATTTAGAAGTTTATAATTTTTTTGCAGTCGGATTCTAATGGTGTGATCCTTGCTGATTGAGAAGACAAGTTTACAGAACTTTTGGTGTAGTCATATCTCTTATAGGATGATCTGTGCAGATTAAGAAACCGTTCATATATTTTTAGCGAGTACGCCAAAGGCATACCATATATTTATAGAAGAGAGAATGTATTTACAAGATTACAACCCAGCCTTACAAAAAGGAGGGCTGCATTACACACTCCACGCAAAAAACCCTTCTACTGACTACTCATGGTGGATGGTACCTCCCTCCTGCGGCAGCCTGCTCCCAGGTGCCCCACTCGTCTCTAATCTTCCTTGTCAGTTGCATTGCTGTACACTGGTTGTTCCTATTGTTGAAAGCCCAGGCGTTGCGGTGTTTCCAGAGGCTCCAACAAATGAGGATAATCAGTGTGTCCATCCGACGTCGATCGTTTCCTTGAACTCCTCCTCGGGCTGCCTCCCACCACTTCTCCAATCTGTCCTCGGAGTTCGGCGTTGGAACCTGAACTCCTAGCTCGGTTGCACACCGAAACCAGACTTCTCTCGCGTAGACACATTGAAGCAAAAGATGATCTACCGTGTCTTCCTCCTGTAGGCAAACAAAGCATGCCGAAGTCTGGGTCTGCAGGTTGTGTCGCTGCCGTCTGTCCGAGGTCCAAAGCCGGTACTGTATTGCGAGCCAAGCAAAAATCCGGCACTTGAGTGGGGCTTTGGACTTCCAGATCCACGTGCTGGCCTTGAACTCCTCACGTCCAAGGCAAAGCCGCTTGTAAGTGTCCCGCGCTGAGTATGTGCCGAGCTTCGAGCATGGCCAGCTGAAGACATCATCAGCCTGCGCATCTCTTGGTACAGAGGCCAACGCAAGCCAAAGTTTCAGACATTGAGCAGCCGACTCCTGCGTCATCTCCCCTTGGACATCTTTCAGCCAATTGTTGTCAAGTAGTCCTTCCTCTACTGTTCTCCTGTTCTTGTTCCTTGTGCTGATCATGGCAACAATTGACGGCGCTATGTTCAGAACTGTTAACCCTCCGATCCATTTGTCTTTCCAGAAGAGTACCTCGTCTCCCCTTCCCACTTTGATGCAGGCCAAGCTTTGAAACACATCCAGGGTCTTGGTGTCTTTTGTCATCGCTAGCCCTTGCCATGGCCTCTGCTTGTCTGTCCTCTCCAGCCATGCCCATCTGACACGCAGTGCAAGTCCTTGTAGTCTTAGGTTCTTAACACCTAGGCCACCTTGCCCAAATGGTCTACAGATTTTCTCCCATGCCACCAAGCAATTGCCACCATTGACCTTGTCTTTCCCTTTCCAGAAGAACGCACACATCCATCGGGCCAACTCCTCTAACAACCATGGCGGCGCCTCCGCAACTAGCAGGTGATGCACTGGTCGTGCTGCAACCACGTAGGGGTGTAAACGGATCGGATCGGGTCGGATTTTGCCTCTACCATATCCTTTACCATATTTTTTCTCGGATTTGGATCGGATCGGATAATGAACGGTTGCGGATTCGGAGGCGGATATATATAATCACGGATTCGGAACGGAAACGGAGCGGATTCGGGGCGGAAAGAAAATTAGTCGGATCGATATGCGCAATGTATATCATCAAACCACATAACCAAAAATAATAGCTCAACAACATAATAATCTAACAAAGTTATACTCCATAGTATGTAGAATGACCATGCAAGGGAGTCGTTGTTCAACAAATGAGCTCCACAACTCACTAAATACAAATTGTGCTCTATTAGTTTAGACATTTCGGTAGAAAATCGGATTATTCGGATTATAACCATCGGATAATCCTAACTAATATTCGGATAATCCATATTCGGATGCTATTTTTCATACCATATCCTATACCGTATCCGGGTGTTCAGTTCGGAATCGTATATCCTTATCCGGCAAATTCTTCGGAACCGGATATGGATTCTTTAAAACGGATTCGGCGACGGATTCGGTACGGAAATTATCCTATCCGTTTACACCCCTACAACCACGGCTTTGATCAAGACTAATCTGCTGGACCGGGCCAGCAAGCCTCTCTGCCAGGCCGGGACGCAAGCAATGGCTCGATCCAACATGGGCTGCCATTCAGCTTTCGTGAGAGGCCGTAATGCCAACTGCAGCCCAAGGTAGGTAATTGGGAAGCAAGCAGTTCTGCAGCCCAGTATGTTCTGCACCTGCAACTCCGCATCAGAGCAACGAATGTTCAGCCCAACCGTTCATATATGACATCTCTTTGCGTACTAGATTTTTTTAGTAACCTCTCAAGTAGGGCAGGACGTTCTTTTTTTGACGTAAATGCAGTCAGTGCCGCTATTTCATTGATAGTAGTAAGGAGAGAGTACAAGGACTCAAACTCAAAACAAAAGAAAGCTAAAATAGAAAGCTAAACTGAAACTACTGAAACTACAACCACTAGGAATCAATCAGGTTCTCTTGGTCTCAACAGAAGGCTTGCAGCATAGGGCTGGAATTAAAACTCGAAACTCGCGAGTTAAACGAGCAGCTCGGAACTCGACTCGGCTCGACTCGAACTCGTTGCTAAACGAGCCGAGCCGAGTTTTCATTTTAAACGCTAAACGAGTTCGAGTTAAAAAAGCCGAGTTCCGAGCTACTCGTTTAGCTCGTTCAGCTGGGTAAAATAAAATCGTTACATTATTCTTGTCTTTGTGAATTATTTTACCTCATTATCATAGTTAACGACTAGATATTACTTAATATTGTCATAGATTGTTTGATAATTGCATCATACATGCTTAAATAATTAGAAAAAATATGTGTAAAATCTATTACAATGCATGTTAACAGTTTTACCGAGCTAAACGAGTTAAACGAGCAAACTCACGAGTTTAGCTAGCCGAGCCGAGTTCCAATTTTGAACTCGTTTGTCGAACGAGCCAATTCGAGCCGAGCTCGCTAGTTGACCGAGCTTGAACGAGTCGAGCCGAGCCAGCTCGGCTCGGCTCGAATTCCAGGCCTATTGCAGCACGCGGCCTCCCAGCAGTTCTCCAAAGGTTCGCCTCCTGGATGACCAAGATGTTCCTGTAATTCGTATAAAAGAAAAGAGTTGGTTGAGTTTATAAGTAAGACCATGCCCAAGAAACAAACATTGCCCTGTTTATGAGAAAAACCGGGCCGAAAAACTGCACAAGCGAGGAGACTCATCTCTCACACGACGCAAGTTCATCAAACGCAACAAACTCACACCACCGGCGCGGGCTAGATATTTGTGCGCTCAAAAGAATTGTTATGTGACCGTATTGCACCAGTGAAGTTCTTCTTACTATTGTGCTACCAAGTAAGTTGGAATAATATATTTTTATTCTGTTCATGTATTTTTTTTTCGAGGAAATTCTGTTCATGTATGTATTTCTCATATATCCATTTTATTCTTAACAAATGTGTGCAATAAATTTCCACAGAAACGTACCGGGTATCGATCACCTAATTCTTGGAATATGCATGCAAGCCGACTCTTACAATGTTTAACGGGCACAGCGCATCGATCAGTGCGTGGGTGTGTGCTGTTGGGTCTTTCTTTTCTGGCTGCATGCATGCCTCACACCGGCCGGTTTGGTGCCAGGTCCGGAGCCGGAGGTCGTTACACGAACCGCCGTCGGTGTTAGATGAGCCGTCGAGCGCATCCGTCCGGCCGGCTCGATCACCGATGTCTCAACGGCCGGCCACCCGCCCGCCCGCATTTCGGCCGCTAGCAAAGCACAGGTGCGTACCAATCCAATCGTGACGGCCCACGGACTTCTGCATGGAGGGCATGCAATGCGTGATGATGCTTGTGCTTAAAATGTTTTCATGGCAAAGCAACACACAAAACAAGCACACGCCGCTTGCTTCCGTAAACCAAAATTGGTGACAACCCAACGCACGCTCCGCACCAGCAGCAGAGACATGCATGACTCCCCATGCAATATGGCTAGCTAGCTCTCGTAGTCTTGCCTTTCCTTCCTTTCATTTTCTGTTGTTTTCTTTCGTCTGTTTTTTTCTCCAGCTGTGTACCAATTTTTCTTTGTCATTAACTAGTTAACACTACAACCCTGTCAAAAAAACTACTGCCTCCGTTCAAAAATAAATGGCCTAGATTTGTCAAAAAAAAGGATGTATCTAGACATGAAACATGTATAGATACATCCACTTTTGTGCAAATTTGAGACACTTATTTTAGCACGGAGAGAGTAATTAATAGCAGCACTCTCTCGAAATAGGCTTTCGCCGTTAGTAGGATGCGCGTGCCTCTTCGTAGGCAACTCACAGGCGACGAGGTTTCCTGCCTCCTATCGGCGTCGGCGTCGATCCACCCCGCCTCTGTGGCCTTAGGGCCATGGTGGCGCGCGGTGTAGATCCCGGTCCTTGCCGGCAGGAGGGCTCTGTTCTCTTTTTTTTTGTGTGTTTGGTTAAGATTTGTATCCTATTTAGGGAGATGAGGCGATGGCGGCTCCCTGAGGATGGAATAAGGTTCTCCCCTCCAAGCTCTCATCCTGGCGGTTCGTCAGGCGTCATCGGAGGGCATATGAAGGTGTGTCTCTGGATGATCTCGCGGGATTCAGTTGGTGTTTGTCTTCGGTGGGTCCGCTTGGATCTGGTTTTTCTTCGTTTTCATTCGTGTGTCTACAAGTTGAGAACCGAGGCATAGCCCGGATGGCTAGGAGGTGTTGATACCTCCCTGCCCGCGAGGTCTCGAGTTCGAGTGCCAGCGCCCGCTCCCTCGTGCGTACTCACCGAAATTCTTGCTATCAAAGTTGATTGGAGACTGTCTAACCCCCAATCCGCATTTTTATTTGTTTTGTGTCTACAAGTTGGAACCTTTTGATATACGCTTTTCTTCTTCGATGTGGTTGTTGTTCTTGTGCGCTGGTCCTATGTGGCCTTAACATGACGATTCTCCGACTGTCTATTACAACAAGGTTTGTCTGGCACCGCCATGACAGTTGATGAATAGATCGGAAGTTTTTCCCCAAAAAAAAAAGATTTTCACCCGCTTTATAAATAAAACCCAACGGCCAAGCCGATACAAAGTGACGAGATAACCCACTTCCACGCAGATCAAAGATTTAAAAAAAATACAGGAGAACCAAACTCGCCACCTATGACACTGTAAACATAACCGAAAGAAACCGGAGCTCCATGACAACGCCCCCAAATTAATAGTAGCAGTGCAAACTCCATTTCTTTTCTCGCAGAAAACACACACTTCTTCTTTTCTCTTCCGGCCATGCTTCCGTACAGTATCTTCTAATAATGGGATGTGGAATAGGAGTACAACCTCCGATCCATATTAATGGACTCAACTTTATCTAGATACGGATGTATCTAGTTAAGTGTTTAGACTAGATGCATCCGTATCTAGACAATGTTGAGACCATTAATATGGATCGGAGGGAGTAGTATTTTCTTTCCTCCGATGTGGAGTACAAACTTAATTCCATTCACTGTGCGCAAACCACCGGTAGTATTTAACCGATTTGACAACGACAGGGAAGCTCATGCTGCTGCAGGACAAGATGCGAAACTAACCTGTCAGCTGCCCGGTCATGCATGCGTCTTGTGACATCTGCATCTAGAAAAGATGGCGATGGTCCCCAACTCCAGCAGATCGAGAGAGAAACGTGAGTTCTGGCTTCCCACTTCCGACTCCTGACGCGGCTCTCAACCTTTTTGTCGCCGTTGGAACAGCGCTGAAGTTACAACAATTAACACAGAGACAATCTTCTGGTAACAAACTAATACTTAGAAGAATGTAGTAGAATACAGTCGATCGTCATACGTGAGAAACGTAAATCCTATATGTAAATCCTCCAAGAATATGTAACGATGAAAGACAAAAACTGTTAAAAAAGTACAGTTCTAACATAACACGATATCGCGTGACGATAGCGGCATATATAGCGCCAAGATCTGGCATGAAGGTTGCGATCTTCTCTCGGGACAATGTCGCGTACACACACCTATTGTTCTAAACGATAGGCAATAAAACGATAAACAAAACAAGATCAACACAACGGGGACACGAGATGTAACGTGGAAAACCCTTCCAACAAGGAAAAGAAAAAATCACGGGCGCCAGCCAGAAAATATTCACTATGATCTGGTGAGGTTACAACGCCGGGGATTTACAATTGTTCGACTTATCCCAACCGATGACTTACAAGAACTATACATATAGGGATGAAAATCCTAAGTCAGCTACAATCCGACTCGGCAATGATCTGTACCGGACACATGTTTGGAACAAGGGCGCCATTGGAACAAACTATTACATGATGGGTTATTCTACATGAATTTTGGAGGAACAAATACGAGGTCGTTTTTCTTTTTCTTTTTTCTTGTCCATGTCTGCGTACTTTATCTCTTTGCGTCTATAATTCTTGTATTTTTTGAACATTACATTTCAACAATATTTTTGAAATTGTGGAATCCTAACGAGTGCATATTGGCCATATGAGAATCTTGTAAGTGTTGTAATTGAACAAGGACAAATATGCATCTGAGAAGGATAATGATGCAATTGAAAAATATACACTTGAAAAGGAAAATGATGCAATTGAAAAGGAAGTAGTTAACTACGGTGCAGTTGACAAGGATGTACGATGCAAGTGACAATGAGGTATTTGACACCCGTTCGGCTGACAAGGATGCAATTGACAATGGTACAGTTGACAAGGAAATTGGTCGAGCTCACACTTGACAACATGCTTTGACCGCATCGTCTCAACTGCATCATCATCTCAAATGTGTCATGTGTCTCGACTCTATTGTGTCAGTGACATTGTGTCTCAATTGTATCATCTCAGTTGTATTGCGTCTATGACCGTTGGTACCTGTTGGAATTCAGGATACATGGTACTTTACTATGGTTTTCATGTTCTTGTGGGTTTGAGATCTCTTACATTCCAGACAGGGCCTGGGGCATTCTCTTCTGTGCACTTCTATTGGTTTATTGAGTATATAGGAATCGTGCAAAGCATGTCAAGGCCACGTGACCTGAAACTCTTTTGACATATCTTGATGTACGCTGCCTCAGTCTAGGTGTAAGTGACATAAGTTGTATGCAATAGATGACATCTAGAAAGTTTGATAGTGTGGAGGATAAGAGAAATAAATAGCAGGTTTATAGATCAATTATACAAACAGTCTTAAGAATTTTGATCGACGACTCATCAACGGTTTTACTTTTTTGTTATGTGGATGTTGTTAGTAACTTTTTTTTTTGGAGAACGATGTTGTTAGTAACTTATGCTCACATAAGACCATGACTAAAAATATAATAGTTATGTATATGCATAATTCTATTTGTTACACAATGTTTTGCTTGGAGCATGTGTTGTGCTTATATCCTCTAAATTAGCCAATTAGGACATGATTATTTCTTGTTTTTAAGTTTATTTTGAAGAAATCTTGTTTTCAGTCCAAGATTCTCGGTGTGGACTGTTTATTTTATCCAACAAAAATTGAGCAATTGCACATTTCAAAATCATCTGCAATTTTACAACAACTAACCTTAACAAAATTCAGGTGCCCCTCACGGCAGCCATCCATGCATGCCGGGCGCCGAATCTGGCAGCACTACGTACGTACGTTGGAAAAATCAAGGCGCCGATGCATGACGCCAAACGCGCGCGCGGCCTTGGAAGGCGGCAAGATACCACACCGACGGCAACAGTATTTGGCAGATTGTTCTCTCTCCCCCACGGCACGTCGCACGTACTATGCGACATAAACCCCCTCGCTCGATCTCTAACCGGAAACGCCACAACCCACAACACTCGAGAGGGAGAAACCGCAGAGCGCATGACTGGCATGGCATGTCACACCGCGCGCACGCACCCCGAGGCGTGTGCAGCGCAACCGTCGGCGCATGCATCGATGGATCCCCGGCGGTTCACGCACCACTCGCGCGGGAAGGAACCGCCGGAAACGCCCGAAACGCGAAACTGTAAAGTGCGCCCGCCCACCTAACACGCCCCCATCCCAACCGAACCGCACGCCCCTCGATCGCCCCGTCTTTATATACACGCCCGCCCGCGGCACCCGCAGCCTCGATCGACGACACCGACTCCTCCTCCTCCTCCTCATGTGCGAGACCAACAGCGAGCGGGAGGAGGCGACGCGAATGGTGGTCCCCGGCGGCGGCGGCGTGGGAGGGAGGACCAAGGGGTCGTGGAGCCCCGAGGAGGACGAGCTCCTCCGCGACGCGGTGGCGCGGCACGGGGCGCGGAACTGGAGCGTCATCGGCGCCGAGATCCCGGGCCGGTCGGGCAAGTCGTGCCGCCTGCGGTGGTGCAACCAGCTCAGCCCCGGGGTGCACCGCCGCCCCTTCACCCCCGAGGAGGACGCCCTCATCTTCGCCGAGCACGCCAGGGTCGGCAACCGCTGGGCCTCCATCGCCAGGAAGCTCGACGGACGCACCGACAACTCCGTCAAGAACCACTGGAACTCCACGCTCCGACGCAACCGCAGGGCCGCGGCGGCCGCGGCCAACGCCAGCGCCATCGGAGGCGCCCACGCGGGCAACGCAGCCGTGTCGTTCCAGTCGTTGGATCTCACGGAGGGGGACGACGACGAGGACAGTGACGACTCGGTGGCGGTGCCGGCGCCTCTTCCGCCCGCCAAGCGCCAGTGCGTCGCCGCCATCCCTCTCGCCATGAAGCCGAACATCTTCCAGGCGCCGCCGCCCGACCCGCCCACTTCGCTGTCGCTCGGCCTGCCGGGAGCCGAGGCGGGCTCCATCACCCCGGCTCCCCCGGCGCCGCCGTCGCGGGACCCGTGGGTGGAGAGCGAGAGGGCGAGGCTGGAGCGCAACCCGTGGCTGAAGGCGGCGATGCGCCAGATGGTGGCCGAGGAGGTGCAGCGGCACATGGGCAGCGTCTACTCCTCCGTCGTCGCGTCCCTGGGCAGCACCGCCGGCGCCGCCCCCAGGATCGAGCGAGCGGAAGCGTACCCGGCGGCAGGCGGTCGAGACCAACGGACGGACGGATAGACGGGAACGAAGCAGTTGCGATGCAATGCAACGCAAGTTTCACTCTCAACGCCTTGTGTATTTTTACCCAAATCTGGCCCTTTTCGCGGACTAATGACGTATCTGGCCGCTCCCGGGAACTAATTGCAAATCTGGCCCCTGAGGTCGGCGCCAACGCAAATGGAGCCGAACTTGTGCAGTTCGGCGCCAACCAAAATTTGCAAATCTGGCCCCCCGAGGTCGGCGCCAACGCAAATAGAGCCGACCTTGTGTAGGTCGGCGAAATGCCATTTCGCCGACCTACACAAGGTCGGCTCCATTTGCGTTGGCGCCGACCTCGGGGGGCCAGATTTGCAATTAGTTCCCGGGAGCGGCCATTTGCGTCGTTAGTTCGACAAAACGGCCAGATTTGGGTAAAAATACACGCCTTGTTGCCTGTTGATCCCGATTGTCTCCAATCAATCCCGGCTAGGATCTAGCTAGCTTCTTGTTGAATTTCACTTACTCTAGAAATTACTCCCTCCGACGGAGTACAAAACTAAACAAACCTTCGGATGGATTTACTCCGGCATCTATTTTCCTGTGAGTTCGTTTGGCCGGTTTGATCGATCCATCGATCGATTGCTCTTCTGTTGGCGAGTTCGTTCGGGTGTGGTTGCGATTATCACTGAATGTGTTGTGCGTGCGTCTAGTTGGGTGGGCTTGGCGTTACCCAACAGCACCGCACGTCGTCTCGTGTCGTCTCCGCTCCTCACCTATCTCGTAACGGTTTTGCTGGCGGTTCTCAAGTTAGCAGTCCACTAACTATCAAAAAGTTAGTGGTTCACACCTCCCAGACGTTTCCGTTACTAGTAAAAGTTGCTTAAGTTGGCACTGCATATATTTTACATTTATTAGCACAAGATATGGCGGTACATTATATAGAACTCGGTATCTTTTGGAATTAAAGCGTGAAATTCACTTTTGTACCCGGGTGCATATGCACCGGTATTTGAAAAACGTATTTTAAAATGTCAAAAAATCTTAAATAAATTCTACAGATACATATTCGCATTCTATGTGTTCAAAATGTTGTTTCACTGGAAACAGATAATTTTTGTGTCCTGTGCAAAAAAGACAAACAAAAAAGTCTCACGAAAAGCCTTATTTTATCACCAAATTTTGTCTTTTTTTACACACACCACAAAAGGTATCGGCTTTTTGTGAAGCGACTTTGCAAACACATAGCATGTTAAGATAAATGCGCGAAAAAATCAAAAAAATTGACACTTAAAAATACGTCCAAAATGCATTTTTATGCAACCGGGAAGCAAAACACCACTCCCAATTAAAGCGGTATATTTAAGCTATATTTAGCCATCATCAACTGGTCCCCTCACTTCCGCTTAGCGTAACAGGTGACAGAACGGTTCTGTCGTGCTAAATCTGTGCATCGCGACCACGACAAAGCCTTGGCAGAGATGCACACAATGTTCCAAAATAGAGAAGAAAAATACGCCTGCCAGGTAGCAACGAAGGCGTGTGCCAACTGTTGCGGCAGACCGCAACTAACAAAACGCCAACAGTTGGGGGAAATAAAGCTATAACTGACACCGCTGGGGGAAATAAAGCTATAACTGACACCGCTTTATTTTTAGCACAAGGGATATATGTACAGCCTTTTGAGTACACCTGGATAAATGAAGCAGCAACTCGCCTCCCTACCTTGTACAACACCAAAATAGATATGTACAGTACAGAGTAACCTATTGTACAAGGTAGGGAGGCGAATTGCACGCTGATACAAAAGCTGGGGATGTGTAAGCATGGGACATGAAGGTCTCTACAAGCTTTATCAAAACAAAACAAAAAGATCTAACTGGAGCCTATCAGGCCTGGTGTTAATTAAACCTGCTGGGGTTGGTGGCTATCTTGAGAAAATCACCTGTTACCTGTGCACTATATGAAGCTTTCTATGTGGGCCTATATCATGAGATTAATCTCGTTGATGTCGTCCATGGGGATCTCGAGGCCCATCAAGTCGAGATCCTGGAACCCATCATCGTCGTCTATATTATTTAACCAGCCACCGAAATCACCGTCGATTCCTGGCAGCTCGAGGTTAGATAAGTCCGGTATTTCGGCATCATTTTTAGGATTTGCCGGTTCATCACGTCTAGTAGCAGCAGCAGCAGCAGAGGTAATGTCCTTGCTTCTGTCTGAAGGAGTTATTTTGGTCTGCGGCTGTGGATCTCGGGGAAGAACACTGCTGCTGACAGGAGCAGATATGTTGGCTGTCCTCTGCTTTGGCTTTGTTTTATTCTTCCGTTCCCCTTTTGAATTGGACGATGGCGGCCGCCCGGATCTACTTCCCTCTCGGTTGTGGCCCTTCCCTTCCCTATCTCTCTCACTTCTCTTTCCTTTTGTATTGCTAACAAGGGGAGTCCCAATGCCCGAAGCTTTTAGAGTTCCTCCGGTTATGCTACCCACAACCTCATCAAGCAGCAATTCCCTTTGTTTTACATTATTTGTCCAGGGATCCTCCTTGGGAAATGGCACATCTGACAAGTGACTGCTCGCTCGAGAAGCATCTGATGCACTAGGCGTTTGAACCGATTTCGGTAGTGCATTATTGTCTGTGAACAAACAAGTCAACAAGATCACAAGAATGTTATAGTAAAGATAGTATTTCATGATAAACAGAAATGTTTACTTCGTTTTTACCAACCACAGAAGTATTATTTATGTTTACCAAACAGTGTGAATGCTTTGTATTTAATATAAGGTAAAAGTGCTCAATGTTGACATACCTTGTGAAGCAGAGTCTAGGTCTCTTCGGTTAGAAGTTGCTGATACAAACATATCCTTGAAAGGGGGCTCATCAAAACAGCTTGTTCCTGCCTCCTCGTAGATATGACAACGTGCAATCGCGCGTTTAAGAAAACTGAGGGCAGCATGTTTGCCACCTCTATTACCATTTTTGCTGCTTGAAGTATTTGAACCACAGAAAGCCTGTAGAATGGCAGTAATAATATTAATCATTTAAAAAAATATCCGAACATAATGACCACGAGTCTACAAAGCAACCAAGGTCCTCAGCTAATAGCCAGCAAATGCTTGGTATGAAAATATAATAAATCTTGATGACTAAAAATCCAAGAATATTTCAAATATGACATCATCATATAAAATATACTCCCTCCGTTCCACAATATAAGATGTTTTAGTCATCTTCCACATTCACTTGTGTACACATGTATCTAGACATTTTTTAGTGTACATGTTCACTCATTTTAGTGTGAATCTAGACAACATGTGACACACCTAAAACATCTTATATTATGGAACGGAGGGAGTATATACTAAGACTCCAGAAACCTTAATAGAAAAAATACAAACTTATTGGTAATTAGAGACCACAAACCAGTGCACCCTAACCATTAACCCAACCCGACAAAGAAATTAAGCAGCAGCTGTATCTTGGTAATTTTGTATAATTTTACCATGTATTTCTCGTAAGCAATCAGCACAAGTTTCTCCATGGCGAGTCGCGAAAATTCCCTGGTATAGGAGAACCGTGTAGATATAAGAGCTTGACACTCATGAAATAGTTCTCCAACAAATAAGAAATGTACAATACCTTTGCTGAGACTCCTTCTCGGTTCTAACAATTCCATCCAACTTCGCTAGTAATTTTTTCTTCTCCGCAACCTTTTACACCATAAGAGGTATACATTTAATTTGACACTCAAAATAGTGGAACAATTCGTTCAAGGGGTGTGCAACAAGCATGGATGTGCATATAGTTATTAATACCTCTTTATGAAGTTGGCCTTCTAATTTACAGATTTCAGCATTGACATCCTCATCTTCACTCTGTGCAAGATCAGGCTGGAATGGTAACAAGACAGTCAAGACAATAAGAAATGGTTTGCACTGTAGCTTGATAAAACTAAGAGATGTTAAAAAATGAGATCAAACGGTAATATTTAACAGTTAACAGAGAAACCAAAAGACATTGAACTATTTTGTATTATATGCTGATGAAGCTTCATGGAGAATGGTCACAAGATATAGTTTTTCTCAACTTCAATACCCATATTCTCCAGTTGATTTAAGCAAATGATAGTACCACGTGTTTCACACAAGATGCAGGGCACACAGACACAAACTAATGAATCCAACAGAAATTAAAATTATTCATATCTTAGCAGGACATGGATGCAATAGACTTCAGAATCTAACTTTGTGCTTACATCTAAATAACATCCAGATACTTTATTTAATAAATACAGCTTAAATACAGCTAAACACAAATACCCGTATTCAAATGCTAATAAAAAAATAACTGAGTATTAGCTTCCATTATTCATCATATTATTATCTCAACAAGCAGCCGAGCTATCAAATATAAGATGGCTGGAGGCATATGTGGTATTCATCCAATATACATGTACCATTTTACATGTCCAACCTTCTAACGGAACGTAAAAACATAGCCCATACAAAACAAAAGGGGATCTACTCATTAAACCGATAAATAGAGGGAATTGTTAATGCAGTGGCTGAGTTCATACTATATAATCCTATAGAATTACAGGTATCCTCAAGAGGCGGATAATTAGCTTATGAACTACGTCTACTAGAGCGGTTCATCAGTGGGTTTGCCTAACCCATCAAAATGGGTGCAGGCAAGCTAATATGAGTGGTTCCCCAAAAAAACGAGCAAACCTACTCATGAGAAACGTAATTTCTACTTTTCATTATAAATAATTGGTGCCAAACTCTTAAGGCAACATTCAAGGTTATTATCTGATTACGAAAAGAAATATATTGATAATAACCTGTTACTTAGTAGACCACGCATGTAAATGTATAAAATGCACGCAGGGAGATAATAAGCAACATAAAATCCTGACGGACGTAACTAAAACAAACTGCAATAGCGAGAAGAGACCTACCACAGGTTCAATAGATACACCCACTTCACTTAGCTCGATGATAATCCTATCGCTGAAGCACATTTCACTGTACTGAAACTCAGGCCACACCTTGGCTTTTCCGATTTCATTACTATTCTTGTGTGACACTTCATCATGATATTTCCAATCAGATCCCAACATCAAACCATTAGGGCAATTCCCTGAAGCTTCATAATTCATTAACTGATCCAACTTATAACCTTCTGAATGAGATTTCCATCCTCCTTCATCGAAACGAATTTCATGTGTATCAAATGGATACCCTTCACTTCTGTAAATGTCATTGGCAATATCATCAACCTTATCTTCATCTATCCAAGCTTGCATAAGTCTTTGCCCAACTGAACCACATTCTCTCGCATCAATTCCTTGGACAAGTTGATCCAGGATAGGTTCAATGCAGCTTGTTCCCCAGGCAATCTCTGCATCATTCACCATCCCATTAAGAGCATACCCATTCAGAAGAGCACAGTGGTCATCTTTGTTGCTACCAGCCGGAGTCGATGGCTCTGAAATGTATTCAAGGCTCCCCTGAAAATGGAAAAAAATCTTAGTATTAATAAGCTAGACCGGTAGAAAATAAGATATGAATCGATGATGAAGAGAAACTATCAACGCATTCTACAACTATATATATGGTAACTAACTACCCAAAAATGCATAGCTAACCAACACTTTTTGATAGTACAGTAATGAAAGGATACATCTTAGAAGCACGATAGAGTACCTTGCATTTCCGACTTTCATCTCCTTCGACTGACCTGCTCGCAGCAGAGTCATCTGGCAAATGTATCTAACCAATTGAAGTATTAATCAAGAAGCTACCCAGCAAAGCATAATTATTTTGATACAAATAAGATAATCCAGCAATACCTGTTGACTTAGGTAGGCTATGTCTTCCGTGGTCAGAAAACTAAAGAAAGGTTCAACCAGCCGCCAGAACGGACTTGAATAAACAGACCCTGAAAACAAGCAGAAACATGATCCAGAGACATCCAAGAAAGAAGATAAATCTAAGAACTTGAGAAGTGGAGTAGAGACTTACTTAGAGCAGCATTTGCTGAAGCAAAAAGCTCTTTATGATCATCTTCTGATTGCACTGACAAGTCAATAAAACAAGGTTAGCAGAAGGAAATGACACTAGAATCACAAAGAACATTAGAACACTAAGATGGTGGGCGTGTACCTGGAGAGTCCGACTGCACACTGCTACTTGTATGTCTAGGGCGTGCATTGCCTTTCCTTTCCGATATCTTCTTTATCAGTGGTCTTCCAGATTTACTGCACAGGAAATTCACTGTAAGAATATCGCTGAGCTGCTATTTTCAAAGGACTGGTGGTTAGCTGAAAAAGAATTTCACCTTTCGTTTCTCTCTGATACTGTCCTAACACTTCTTTGTTTTGTCGTCGGAGCATTTTCAAGCTTGTCAAGTGATCCAGGGGTACTGGGCCTGGTTGGAGTAAACCCACGCCCAATCCTTCCTTGTGTCCGTGAAGCATCTCCAGTATCCTCATCAGCAGATAACTTATTCCTTTTGGAAGGATGCCCAAGCATTGCAATCTTTTGAAAACCACTGTGGCCATCATCCAGTTCACCTGTCCTTTTGGTCTTGTCCCTTAACTTTTTCTCGGCAAATCCATACTCATCTCCTTCAGATCCAGTTGAGAGCCCATGGTCTCCCCGTTTGGTTTGCTGTGGGCCATTTATAGATGCGCGTCTGGGTAACCCCGTAGACTGTTCACTGATAGATGGACTTTCCAGCGAACCTGATACTAATGCCCCGTCAGTGGTTGTGATAATGGGGACTAGATTTGACTTTCTTGCTGAACGAGATATCTTCTGAGGTCTCTGTCCACCCCACTGGGTGGGAGGGGATAGGGAATGTGCAGACTTCGTACGTTTGGAATTGCCGGATCCACTAGCAGAATTCAACTTATTTGTGCCAGAAGGATGTTCCCAGTCGTCAGGATTAGCTTGTAGTCGATGGATGTTTGGAGATGACTTCAGTAATGAACCAGAATTTGATCGGGGTCCCCTAGCAGATCCGTTTGCCTTTGATACTGATGTGATATTAGCACCAGTGTCATCTTCGCTAAGTCTGAAAAATTCAATGCCTTAGATACCATGTGTTTTTTAATTGCACAAAGAAGCACATATATGGTAGAAAAAAGTAAGGCTTCACACACAGGAGGTAACTACATCAGTTCAACGTGAAAGGTCGAGAAACAAATCTTACCTGTTAGTAGCTTTTGGATTCGACATTTCCTTATCTAAAACAACTTGACGATCCCTTTTGTTCGTAGGATGGAAACCGCTGTCTTGGTCATTCCTATTCAAGGATCGCCCGACAAGACCATTTTGTACAGAAAGCAAGTCCGCTTTACCAGTGCCAGAGACAGATGCACCAGTTCCAGACCTGCACATTTAGTTTCACACAATTAATACCCAGAACAAGAAGAAAATAGTGCTGATTAAATATCAAATGACGATAAAAAGTATTTCATATTAAATTTGGTTGCATGCAATTTGAACAACAGATAGAAACTACTCCCTCCGTATCAAAATGTAAGATGTTCTAGCTCTTTTTGGCCCAAATGTATCTGAACCTTGCACTAAAACGTGTCTAGATACATGTGGGCCAAAAGAGCTAAAACATCTTACATTTTGATACGGAGGGAGTATTAAATTACTCAAAAGGAATGAAGTTCTGAATCAACAGAGAATCAGTGCACAGATATACAAGGATTAAAGAATCATAACAAGTCTTTCACCTGAAACTAGGGGAATTTCCCATTCTTGCCCTAGCATCACTGCTAAACTTGTGTTGTGTGCCTTGTTTCTGCTCCCGGTCTACATCTGCGGTTCGTGAAATACCAGCTGATGAAACATCTACCTTAATGGCAGAACGCTTCTTCTTTATCTTAGGCTTCTCCCAACCATCAATACTAGTTGCCAAGACTCTTTTCTCTTCAGGGACTGCTGGAACACCATTTGTGACTTTCCCAGGATCTGGGATTCTATCGATAGGCCCCAACCCCCTTGACAGACTTGTGGTCCTTGCATCCATCTAGTAAACCAGAAATAGGTTGAGTTATGAATTAAAAGAACAATCAAAATGGTAACAAATACATAGGTCAAACAAAACTGGAAGATCATATGATTTCTCTACACAAGAAATATCATCACATGCAAGTTAACAATGACAATGGAACAGCATATCACATTCAATGTACGAGTCAATAGCTAAACATATCACAAAATAGAGAGAAAATCGGATTAAAGCAAGGCCTAATTTGATACACAAGAAAGTTAATAGAGGGCTTAGCATCAAGCAACACATGCACTGAGTAGCCAACATACGGCCTATCATTCCTTAGAAAAAGAGATGTAATGACAAGCAAAAAGTTAAATAAAAGTTAACACGTGCAAGCCACAACCTCTGTCATTGATGTACGCAATCTCCTATTTTGTACAGCATTCTTTGTCCTCTCTTCTCTTTGAGGCCCAAGTTCAGTCTCATCTGCATTTAGATGGCCTTGAGGGCCAGTCCTGGATATAACTCCTCCAGAGAGAGATACAGTAGATCGATCATTAGATGAACCATCTCCACGGGAACGCTTTCGCGAAATATTAGGACAATATTTATCCATCTTTGCTACAGCAGCACCAAAAACTCTAGCTCTTTCCCTGCAAAGACACTCATAACTGAATAATTACTTCATAGTTTCTCACAAATGTCAAGTTCACATAATAATCCATATGCAAATCGTCTGCCCATCTAGTACAGTAAAAACAGTATGATAGAAGAAAGGTCTAGTGCCAATAAAAGATGCATTTAAAATGGATATATTTGCCAATGAAGTAATCAATAGCATTTTAGAGTTCCGTATTTGCTGCCCTGTTTCATATGCTAAGTTCATCTCACAAGACAGCATAGAGAGTAGTAAATAATACCTAGCTTTGTTTGACATATCATTAATATTATTCTTCACACGTCTGATCTCTTCAACAGAATTAGGAAAGTTCCTGCCTGTACATGGAGTTGATGTTGACTCTTCTGGGGAAATTCCAAATATGGAACTTATTGATTTTTTTACATCTAACCGAGATGCTTTCTGATCCAAAGTTGCTGTTCTTAGTTCCATGGCAAGGGAATGAAGTAGGGTAGCAGAGTCAACTGCTGGTGATCTCGATGAGCTTGATACTGGAAACATCGCATGATTATCACCACCTTCACGAAAGCTTCCTGGCCTTTCCAATGAAGCAGCTGAATATGGACCGCGTGGTCCATTGAAGTATCCATGCCCATCAGGACTACCAGACAACAAGTCTGACTTTGTACCAGATGCCATTAATCTGGTTCTGGCAAGTTTACGCCACTAACAAGTTCAACATGAGTACAAGAAGTTGCAAAAGACTAATCTTGCAACCATTGAGCTCAAATGCGCAAGAAGCAGTGACAAATCGCAAATCACAGAAATACCTGCCAATATAGAAGATCGTGAGCTATAAATAACACGTCAAATCTTTTTTTTATCAAGTCGCAGAGTACACTCCAAGTCCAAAGTAAGGAACAAAAAATATAGCTTTGACCAAAGAAACGGGGTTTGTATTTGTATCGCCACTTAATTCTATACATAAATATTTCAGTGTGTGATATCTTGTTTTATTCCATGGTTTCTATTACAAATTTTATTTTCCCCAAACAGAAGCTTTCTACTTATTAATATTGACTGGTAAAGCATAATCAGAAAAGAAGGTCAACTGCATTGTGACAGGTTGTATATAAATCAGGAAAAAATTAATATTATACGTGACGTATCCTATTAATGCAACAGTACACTTAATAATGTCATTAGCTCTACTCCTTCCATAACTCTTCACAAATCTGAACAGGGACACACAGTGCGACACAAAATTCGTTTGTTTTCCATCACGTTCGGCTTCTATTAATAGTAATTACCGAATCCACTTAATCATGACATACTGACAATGCAATGCAATGCAATGCAATGCACAAAGCAAAGCAAAGCTCAACAGAAACACTAGCATCTTCTGCAAAGATCAGTAGTACCAATTAAACACCACTTGGCAACCAGCATCACCAAGAAAAATGCACCGCATGACATACTAACTTTACAACAAGGAAAAAGACAACATAGACTTTATCCGAAGTTCTTGGAGCTAGCTAGCGAACCAAACAACCCATGATCCATGGCTCCATGCAACTTCCATCAATGACCTAAATGCAGACGTTACCAAAGCTCGAAATGAAGCGCTGACAGCTATCGCTCACTTCATTTCAAAGGTCCAGCAAGCTCCGCCTCACACGGCTGCCAAACCCCGCGGGCAATCGATGAGTCATCGCGCTACGATGAAGAATTGGGTAAATTCAAAGCAAACGAAGCTTGCCACCACAGCACTCTAATGCACCTCTAACGATCCAGCCAGCTCAACCCACTGCCACGCACCGCCCGGATCTCAGCTGCTGAGATCCCACCAATTCCAAGGCAATCCAGCACCAAACATCTCCAGCAGACCTCTCCCCAACCCTCCCACCACCACCATCATTCTAGACGCCGCCGACCCACCGCCGGATCCCGCGCCCAAACCCTTTGTCCCGGATCAGCCCCCGGGTGGCCCTACATGTCAGATCACACGTCGCACAAAAAACACCTCCCGAAAGCTCGGGCAGCTGAACCCAAGCGCGCGCGCAACGCAAGAATTGGACGATTGCTCGGCGGAATCAAATTGGACGAGGAGGGTGGGATTAGGGCTTACCGAGAGCGCGGGGATCCGGATCTCCAATCCGGCGGGGGAGTGCGCCGCGGAAGAGGGGCAATCGAGCGGGGAGGAGCGGGGGGTGGGCGAGGCTCGGAGGAGGAGCTCGAGTTGGAGAGAGCTTGGAGGGCGGCTTCGGGGAAGACGGAAGAAGGAGGAGGGCGAGGTCGGTCTGAACGGACAGAGGGGAAACGAGTCAGCAGTGGTTAAAGGGCGGTGGGGGCTGTGCGGATGACATGTGGGTCCGGGCCCGCCTGGCAGTGGCGGGGGATGGTGATGTGTGGGGATTTCGTTGGCCTGGTTGGTAGTATAATCTTCCTGCAAAGCTAGTATTTATGGCTACATTTTTGGCTCTCATGGCTAAGGATGGAAATAGATTGCTTCTGGATTGCAGTATTTTTCTTAAGCGTTTCCATATCCAGTTTAAATTTGCACTGAAAACAAAGGTTTTCGGGAGCATGCGTCGTCTCATCTGACTACTCTAAGAAATAAATACTCACTTTGTTTTATTTGAATATGGAATCTGATAACTCCAAGCTACGTATTCCTACTTCTTCAATTGTTGAGGGTTAATTGTAAACTGGAAAGTATGCAGAACAAACATCAGGCCGATGGTCCTAGAGCAAGGTGTCTTAGACTGACGGGTCTCAAAGCGGGAAGGAGAAGGAGGGGGAGGAATAAAGAAGAGGACAAAGAGGAGGGGGGGGGGAGGTCGATGGTGATGGAGACTACGAATGAAGTGCTTCTCATTGGCGGTGGCGATGGGATGGTTATGCACCAATGGTGGGACGGGTAAAAAGCTTTCTGAGACTTTGTTGTGAGTTGAAATCGAAAAGTGGCGATGGTGATGGACGGTAGTAGAGATCTAACGAGGGGGCAAGGCGTTGTGGTGGTGGAGAGAGAAGATAGGCCGACGAGTCAACAAATAGAAACACGGGAAGGGGTTGGGAAGGATCAAATGAGCAAAGGATTAAGGTGGTGAAAAGAGACTACGAAGGAGAGGACAAAGATGAGTGGAGACGAAGGGAAAGGGGTGCAACACGTGTTGTAGCAGCAACAATTGCAAAAATATTGTTCCACTTGACATGTTTGAATGTATTTTTGAACTTAAGGCGTTTTTTAACCATGCACGATGAGGAAAGTGCCCTATTTGAGATTTAATTATCCAATGATAAGTTGAGAGAATCAGAGGAACCACGCCTCCCTTCTGCGCCTGTGGTTACCATACCAGCAATTTGGCCATTGATTCTTCTGTTCCTTTTGGGGAATCACTCCTAGGTATGTATCTACTCCACTCCTTCAATTTATATTTGAATAATGCTTTATATTGATAGTTATTTGTTCAACTTGGTTACATAGTTTTTGTTCATGAATGCCATGATTTAGATTTTTCCAAGTAGTTTTGATGCTTAGTATTGCTTACAATTGGCTCCTATGAGTATTGTGCCATGATTTTTACTTGATAAATCTACGTTTAGTGTTTTACTAAAAGTTGCAGCAAGGTTGCAATGTGAACAGATGGAAAGTATCTTTTGTATGGAGAAAAGTAAAACAAAAGGTTGTGTAAAATTCCAGTTACTAGTTATGTCTAGGTGTGTGCATCTTAGCATCTACTGTGTGATTGGTAGCATCTTACAATTGTTTTCAGCAGTTGTTCTTCTAGCTATGTCCAGGCACATGCTCAATTGTGTGAATGTTAGCATCTTACAGTTCCAAAAATGATATATCCTAAAATAGCCTAGCCTGAAAAGTTTCCAACAGTTGATCTTCTAAAGTAGCCAGAAAATGTGATCCTCAAAGCACAAACTTTCCTACACAAGATGGGTCGCTGCAAACAACTCAAATTCACCATTTCACAATGCAAAAAATATCACTTCACAGACCTTTCTTACTCAAGATAACAATAGTAAAACAACACTTAGCTTCAGTTCAGTTCCACCACTTCAGTTCATCCGATTTTTGGACAGGACAGTGACAAAGATCAACTGAAAAACCTCTAATTTCGTCACATACCAACAAAAAAAATTGTACAGTAGACTTACCCCATGCTTCGCACACATGTAGAAGACCCAGCCCTCATGGTCCGCCGTGCGAGAGGTGTCCGTCTTCACCACGCGGCCCACACTGCCGGCAGGGGATAGTCAGAACAGAGGGGTCCTGGCAGGGACGGGAAGAGCTTGCGGCGGACATGGTGGCGAAACGATGAGAACCTCAACAGCAGCGCAGCAGCTCCATCGGCATCGCACCACCTCCGGCAATAGCACGGTATGTTAGGGTCTGAACATTTCACATGAAGAGAGGGGGTATTTTTTTTTGCGTTTTAAGTAGTTTTCTCATTCCATAACAGCAGGGTTACAATCCAGGTTTAGGCAGTTACATAAGAAATCCGGTGCACTGACAGGCCAGGTACACCGCTGCCTAACTTGCATACAGTTTTTGGCACATAGATGGGCAGCCCCATTGCCAGAGCGGCGAATGAAGCAAAGTTCAAAGCTAGTAAACCCTCTACTAATTTCCTTGATGTCAGCAAGAATAGGACCAACCTCCGATCTTACAAATTGGGCGTCATTCCATAGCTTTGTGATCACCTGGGAGTCAGTTTCAACAATGATCTTCTGAAAACTTTTATCCCTGGCAAGCACCAGCCCATTGCGCACAGCGCAAGCCTCCATCACTAGCGCCGAGGCGGCAAAGGGATGCCAAACAGACTCGGCCATCAAGAAGTTGCCAAGATGATCACGCACAACGGCGCCAGAAGCACCCTAAGAAGCCACAGGGTGGAAGGCTCCGTCAACATTGATCTTTATCATTCCGTAGTCAGGAGGTCTCCATTGAGCATTGAGTTTTGGAGAGCTCCTCTTGTGGCTAGATAAGCCAGCATTCCATAGATCAAAAGCCGTGTCAAGAGCCCAATGAACTGCCTTAGAAAGAGGCAAGGTGTTGTTCTCATGGCGCCGGTCGTTCCTCGCCTTCCAGATTGCCCACATACCACATAACACCATGCAAGAATCCTTCTCAGATAGGAAAGAGCCATCGATGAGGTCCGAAGCCCACGAATGGGGGTGCAGGTTTGGGATTTTAATTCCAGTGAGAGCTCTCACCTCATTCCAAAACTGAAGGGCCCATTCACATTCTAGAAGAGCATGTTTAGCCGATTCATCAGCGCCACAATCCACACAGAAAGGGATTTTTTCAATATGTTTCTTGTGAAGAACATCACGGCATGGCACAAAATTATGCAGAACCCGCCACCAGAAGGTCTTGACTTTGGGCGGAGCAGGCAGTCTCCAGAGAGATTTCCAAATTGGATTAGCAGCTCCAGTAGAGGAAGACACAGAAGTATCCAGTTGATTCGAGCAGAGCAGGCGATAGGCAGATCTGACAGTGAAATTCCCATGCTTCTCAGCACCCCAAGCCCAAACATCATCAGCAGATTTACCACAGGGGATAGAGCAGATCGCCTGCACATCGGCTGCGCTGAAATTGGCTTTGACAGCAGCCACATCCCAGGAGGTAGCATCCGCAGCAAGAAGCTCACTAGCAACAGTCACAGTGGCATTAGAAGGTTTGAAAAGAGGTTTAAACCCAGAGTTGGAGGGGATCCAAGGGTCATTCCAAACCCTAATATTGGCACCATTGCCAACTCTTTTGATAAGCCCTTTGCGAAGACCTTCCCTGCCATAAAGGATAGCTCTCCAAGTGTGAGAGGAGTTCCTTTTCCTATTTGCCTCCATAAAGTCACAGTTGGGGAAATATTTTCCTTTTAGGACTCTAGCACAAAGGGAATCGGGCTTAGTAAGAAGTCTCCAACCTTGCTTGGCAAGCATGGCTTCATTAAATTTTTGTAAATCACGGAACCCCATTCCACCAGCAGATTTCGGAACAGCAATATCAATCCACTTCTTCCCGTGCATTTTCCGTTTGGTTCCATCACCCACCCCACCAGAAATTGGCCAGACTTCCAGTAATCTTCTTGCAGGTTTTAGCAGATAGCTGAAAGCAGCTCATGGGGAAGGTAGGGACTGCTTGGGCAACAGCCTGAATTAAGACTCCCCTGGCAGCACCACTCATATTTTTTGGGCTCCAACCGAAAACCAGTTTCTTCACCGTAGATGGAAGATGTTCAAAAGCTTCCGAGGTAGATCGACCCAGTGCCGTAGGCAGCCCCAGATATTTTTCCACAAGAGCTTCCGACTCAATATCCAGCCCACTATGCATAGCTTCTTTCGTTTCCTCCGAGCAATTCTTGCTAAAAAATATGGCAGATTTTGCTTTATTCACAAGCTGGCCCGAACCCTTTCTATAAGTTTCCAAAATGTTGTGTAACCTGGAAGCACTAGCAGCAGAGGCTTCCGAGAATATCATGCTGTCATCCGCAAAAAGGAGATGCGAGACCCAAGGGGCATGGATACCCACCCTAACTCCTCTGGAAAGATACGTCGGACCACTGTATTTGAGGAGACTGCTCATGCCTTCACCACATAGCAGGAATAAGTAGGGTGAAATGGGATCACCCTGACGAATACCCCTAGATGGTTTGAAGAATTCAGAGTATTGGCCATTCACTCTGACCGAAAAGGAGACAGATTCGACACACGCCATAATGCGTTCCACCAAATTAGCATCCAGGCCAAGCTTTAGCATGATAGCCCTCAGATACGACCATTCAACACGGTCATAGGCTTTGGCCATATCCAATTTAATAGCACAAGCTCCAGTCTTGCCCTTTTTCCTTTTTAGGTAATGGATGCTTTCATAGGCCGTGAGAACATTGTCAGTAATCAGACGCCCCGGCACGAAAGCACTTTGTTCTTCAGAAATAATTTCACCAAGAATCGGTCGGAGACGATTGGCCAAAACTTTAGAGGCAATCTTGTATAAAACATTACAAAGAGCTATGGGCCGAAATTGGGACAGGGCTTGAGGTTGCTTGATCTTGGGGATAAGAACCAGCACCGTTTGATTCACTTCCTCAGGCATCGAGCCACCTTCCAGGAACTTCCTAATAGCTTCACAGACCGCCTCTTTTAAAAAATCCCAATGTTTGATATAGAAGCCCACCGTGAACCCATCAGGGCCAGGAGAAGAGTTCGGCTGCATCATGAACAGGGCATTCTCAATTTCA
Organism: Poa pratensis; assembly: GCA_947311845.1. Lineage (NCBI taxonomy): Eukaryota > Viridiplantae > Streptophyta > Magnoliopsida > Poales > Poaceae > Poa > Poa pratensis. Next base: position 17,945,008 of record CAMZMU010000067.1, read on the forward strand.
GAGACAGAATAAGGTTTGCGCAGCTGCTCATTCATTTGAGTCGTGACCTTGTGAGGAACAAAGGAAATGATATCCACAGGGTCAGTTCCAGCTTGAGCACAGAAAAGATCTTTGTAAAACATAATGGCTTCGAGTTCAAGATCTTTTTGCTCAACACACATGGAGCCATCATCTTTTCTCAGGCCGGAGATGCGGTTAGACCGAAATCAAGAGAGGGCGTATTAGACAGTGACATACTGCACACAAAAAACCCTGATGCGGGTGGACCTCTTTTTTTCACTTAAAACTTGATGGGGTCCACAGCCCACAAATACACCGCTATAACCCTAACCAGCTATAACCCTAACCAGCGACCGTCGTTGGGCCCCAAATCTGTATTAAATTACTGTAAATTGCGCCTTTTACTCTTTTTGTTGCTGGAAGTGGCCCAAACTAAACTTTGCCAATTTTGGGGTCATGGCCAAAATTGTGGTCACTGATTAGACGGTTGCCAATGTTGGTCAACTCATGGGCAACAAAAAAATTTAAAAGGACAAGCATTGGCTAGGCAAACATGCTGAGTTTTGAGAATGCCATAGCGTAACAATTATCTGAACGAAATAGTTCCACAGAACACATCCAGCACAAAAGGTTTGGCCCTAAAGCTCCCAGCAATCGGTCCATCAAGATTACACAACAAGAGCTTTGTACGGTTGAATGTTCAAAAATAAGCAAAATGTCAAATCTAAAGACAAACCAAAAATGATTGTCATATCAAATGTGCAAAAATAATATAACATGTAACTTGTATGGAATTGTACGCGACCGTAACACAGATGCAGCGCAAACACTCGCAAATCAAACCCAAAATGTTCCAAACTCAATACTCATGGACTACATTTCGAGTTCTCAAGACAACACCTGATCCAAAATGCCAACGCCAGACTGTGAGCAGATATCTTACATAAATAAATACTCCAACCCATGAACACCCAACGGGTGAAGATGGACTCTGCTCAAGACACCTTCCGACTGGTAACCAACTACCTGACTTCCGTAGACGGGAAGGACTAACAAACTGACTCTTCCCACCAAGCAGTGCTCAGCAGTACCGTTGCGATGGGTGCTGCTCTGCCCACTACTCTGAAGGGGTTGACTCAGCTTTGGTGTCTGTCACCTTGCCAGCATCAGTTGATTCCTCCTTTGCTGCGCTTTCCTCAGGTTTGCTTTCGCTTACACTGAGTTTCTCCAGCAGTCCAGCAGCAGACGAACCTTCTTCACTTTCGCCTTCGTTCTTTGCAAGTGACTCGGCAATCTCGTCAACCAAGTCCTTAAACTTCTTGCAGTCTATAAAATAGATAAAACATACATCATTAGCAGTGGCATTCAAGTAGTTTCAGAAGATCCAAATGACTAACAAGAGTTTGGACTTTTAGTGGAACAAAAACAAAGAGCACCAACCACTATCACTATGGCTGCATAGAGCGTAATAAATTGCACGGTTTTCAATTGACCTCTGATTGGCTCAGGCAACAGATGGCAAAAGCAACTCGTGTGTTTGGTTTTTAAGCAGTTAATACTAGCCATGTCAGGAAAAGATGGGTGTTTGGTAGAGCATTATTAACTAACTTTGCCAAACAAACTAGCTTGTATGGGCTAGAAAATCAGCCAATATTCGGCTCTCTTCTGATGGCAAGTGTTAGAAAAATACATTCTCAAACTGCTGTCCTGCTAGTGGGTATAGGAACTGCCTCTTACGTTGCTCAGGTTGGACTAGCTAACCATGTAACCAAGCAAGTATGTTTGCCCAGGAAGGCCACAGCGCAAACGGGATAGTGGAGCCTAGCATAATAAAGCTAGGTAAGTGTAACATCCTGATTTTTACGGGTTTAATTTTTTTTCTAAAAGCAAAGGATGTTACGACATGATAATAAAGTAAATATTTTATTTGTAGACGATAATATTATTCCAGCGTGGTTTGAATTGAATTTGGAAAATACAAGATATTGATTTTTATTGTGTTTCAATTCGATTTGCCATTTTCCTCCTTATTGGTTTATCTGAATTTTGCTTTTGGGCTTTGGCCTATCAACACACACGTCCATGCGTTGGCTGTAGCCATGCATGGCACATGCACATGCACGTACATCCTTTTACCTAGCTCCTGCAAACCTAGTACGTGAGCTGATCGATCCTTTCTTAATCTCTTTTCTATTCCTTCCCTTGACCTGGACATGCTACACTCTGTCGTTCTCTCTCTTCTTCTTTTCATTCTTTTCTCTGTCAGCGATCGAAGCAATCAGCACCGACCCAAAGTGTTTTAGCTCAGCTACAACAGGCCGAGCGAGCACTCGCTCGGGGCTGGACTAGCACGCCCGCACGGGACGCAGTCCCAGCTCAACACGCCAGGAACGCATCGTCTTCGTTCTCTCTGCACTCTCAACGGACATACGCGAGCAGTAAAGGAAAGATCAATTCCCGTCCGAAACTGCCGCTACTGCCTCTTAATCGGCAATGAATTGCAATCCCTCCGCTCTCATCTTCTCTATCTAAAGGCTCAGACCCCGATGCCCCGAACCTCCTTTTCATCTCACGCCACCGCCTGAACCATGGGCTCCCAATCCATCTGATTTCGCCCGGTGAACCGACGAACGCGTTCACGTTCCTGGCAGCTGCAACCACGGGGAGCTGACCTGCCGCGCCAGGAGTACCGCGAGGAGGAGAAGGTTTGATTCTGAAAGCTAGAAGCTCGAGTTCTTCATCAGATCGACCCAGTCCGCAACTTCGTCTCTTTAGCTCATCAACTTCCAAGCAGAACTGCGTCAAGCTCGGTGAGCACAGATGAATTTCCTTGCACACAATCTTTAGTTCCATAGGTACCTATCTGGTAGACATGATGTCCACATGATGTCCGGCCGTATAATTCTAGTTGGTCGTGCGGCCGTAGATCCGATGCCACCCGATGGCATCGGCATGTTAGCCTGCCTTCCACACCTTGGATCTTCGTGTTTCCCACATAGAAAATTTCCCATTTTGACCATAGCAATCCAGCCGTAGTATTAGTTTTCGTACACCTATGTTAGTTTACAAAATTAATTTAAAAGCATGGATGCATTTGACCCAAATTAATACTAATTGAATTTGATTTGGACGTATGCAGTCTTATTCCTGATATTTGTATGTGCCCAGTTTACTCTTTGCATGTATGTTAATTTGTAGGATTTGTCTAGCTTAGTCATAGCATGATTATTTACTTAGAGATGCATGCTTAGCTATAGATTTATTTAATAGGATTGAATTATGTTGCTACGGATCTGTATAGAGTTGCTACTGTTTTTCGGTATTGTTTCGTATTCCAGTAATTAGCTTGGATCTGCTGGTTGGCATTATTCGGTACTGTGATCTTTTGTTGTTAGCTATGCATGCTTAGACTACAGTAGTACTACGGTAGTGTTTCCATGTTTAATCCATGCTTAATTCTGTTTTGTAGTGACCATGCTCTTTTCTTGTTGGATGTTTATATGATGTGAGCATAGGATAGTTGTTTCAGTACTTTGTTGTCGCATGAGAAGTTGTAGGCTTTCTGTTAGAATGTTTGTGCATTGCATACTTATACAGTACCACCTATAGTGGCTATATTATATAAATACTATTTTTTAAATATAATACTGTTAGTTGGAAATGGTAGACGAACCGACGCACCTTGAACCATCGGAACCTTGCTAGCCTTCTTTGGGTTTATTCGACACCTCTTTATTCAAGCTTATTTCATCGTATTGCTTTTATTTATTGGTTTGCAATTGCTTTGATACGACGATTAGGGAGTGGCGAGGATTACGATCACGACCAAGGAGGTGAAGAGCAGGAGTTCAACAACGAAGGCATGCCCCCCCCCCCCCCCCCTCATGTTTTATCCTATGTTTTTAAAAGGGGCATTATTTTATTGTTTTACAAATATGCATGCTATTTTATTTACTGGCGTGTCGATTGACACAACAGCCTGATCCGCTTGTCGCCTTATATACTTGATACCCTGAGTAGAATATATATATAGTAATCTTGTAGAGTAGAAATGCTTAGACATGCTCAATATTTAGTAGGATATCTTTATCTTGCCTCCTTGGAGGGATTGGTTGACCCTCGGGTCACAAACACCTTTTTGAATCTATTGAGCTCGTTGAGCTAGGCTGATTAGCCGTTGTTGCTTCCTCTACTCTCTCTTCTACTCTGGGTGAAACTTACCATCTAAACATTGGCGCGGGCGACTGCTGGATCAACAATGAAGGAGCGATTGGCTGCCCTTCACAAGCTGAAGGGGGCAATCCGTCGTCCGTGCCGCATAAGGGCCTAATAAGTCTCGGATTTGAAGATTGTGACCATCGTACAACCACATGCTAATGGGCTCTGGCTGGGTCAAGTAAGTTAGTCAGCCTTTGGTGTCGATGTCGCCGTACCGCAGATGGGGTGTCTGCCTACAGGAGAACCTTCGGCACAGATGGGGACGTACTCTCAGTTCCGGCGCCATACCCGGTGGGCATGTCACATCTTTGGGGGATCTAGCTAAAAGACCTTGTCACGAATTCTCGGTTGCTATGCTAGCGACGGCTGGTTGCAATTAGGCGAGTTTGTGACGTGTGGTGAAAGTGTACCACCTCTGCAGAGTGTAAAACTATTTGAATAGCCGTGTCCACGGTCATGGACGACACATGAATCTTTCTTGACATACAGGAACCCTGTTTTGCTACTTCCCTCTACCCCTATTCTGGAATCCTATGGAGAACGTGAGGTGTCGAGGACACTCACTTTGATGAGAAATACCACACTGGTTACAAAACCTGTTTTCGTCTAAAATCCTTTTATAAAAACTACTATGGTATTGCAAATAAAATTGGCTTTTATGCAAAAGAACCATACAGCCTTCCTTTGAAGCCACATGTAGCTATTATAGGTTTTGCATAAGGGGGGCACGCTGAGTACATTATTTTGTACTCATCGCATTGCTTTTGTTGATTATTCAGAGCACTACGAAGAAGGAGAAGAATACGACTACTACGACGACGCCGAAGAGTGAGGCCTCGTGGACTACATCGACTGCCTCTGGCTAAGATGGAGTCACTTCGCGTTTTACATTTCCGCTGAACATTCTGGTTGTAATAAAATGTCACAAGACATTGTACTATGTGGCTGTTGCTACCCAAACTTTGTAATAATTTACTTTTGAACGTTATGCAATGATATTCATTTCGCTGTGTTGTCAACATTGATCTTGGGGTTGACATGATAACACAGGAGGTCTGGATGTGTAAGTTCCGGTCCTCACAGTAAGCCAATGAACTAAACACTCAGTACATTGCCTAAACATGACTACTTCAACAAGCAGTCAGGGTGATTTGCAGGACAGATGGTAACCTATAGCTAAAGATTAAGCAACAGCCATACATAGCACAACATTTATATCCTATAAGCAACGACTAACTTAGATAAAGTAGAAAGACAATATTAAAATACATATTCCACATAAATCCCCCGAAATACTATAGTAGAGTACTAACTAAGACAATAGGTTAAAGAGGCAAATATTTTCCTCTTTTCGCAGAATCACACTCAAAACATGGCCATGTGCGAATCCTAGCAGAAAACCCATTCAAGACAAAAAGCCACCAACAAAATGAAAGAACAAAGCATGTTAAAAAAAAACTATATAACAGCACTTAAGACATGGCAGAGTGAGGTTCTTGCTTCCACTGACACGCGTGCGCACACACAGCGACACAAACCCCATTCATCACAAATCTGAGGCTACTAAACTACTAGTGGCAAACGATTTTGTGCTTTAGAGTTTAGACAAACCTTAAAGTTTGAGACATGATAGAACTAAGATGTTGCAATGTAAATTTAGACAAACCAGCCCATGTCAAACACGTGTGGCGCATGACAAAAGCATATACATAAGAAACAACTATTACTACATAAGAAACAACTATTGCAATTGGGAACAAGGACATGGAACATACAGCGATGGCCTAGAATGTTATCCAACCAGGTAAGCCACACAAGACAAAATTGCAACATGACTACACGAGCAGTGTGGAAAAAGAGCTGAGAACTCACTGTCCACGGAGCCAAACCGGATGGCAAACATCTCCTCCTTGAGCTCTCCATCAGCAAAGTCTGCCGCGTGCCAGACACAGGACTTGTCGCTGCCAGCGTGCTCCTGCATCTTCGTGGTCGAGATAACTGCAAACAAATACACACACAGCATCAAAGCCACAATCATGAGATCCTGTCACGAATCTCCTCGAAAGAACCGAGCGATCGGAAGAGATCTCCTATAGAGAAAAGAAAATCGGAGGAAGCAGCTACAAACCCAGGTGGTTGGCGCAGATCTTGAGAGTCTTCGCCTGGCGCATAACAAGGCGGACCTTGCCGTTCTCCTTGTGCTTGAGAAGCTTGACGGTGCCTGTGCCCCTCTCCTTCCACTGGTTCCCGTCCTTGTCGAACCTGTATAGCTTCGCCTTCCTACAAACACATCGCCGCGCGAGCCATCCCGATGAAATCAGCGCCAGATCGAGCCGAAACAGAGCGAGCCAAGGAGAAGGCGGGGGGGGAGCTTACATGTCGACGAGAGGTTCCTCGTCCTCCTCGCCGGTGGTGACGGCGACCTCCTCGAGCCGCACGATGGGGGCGACCTGGGCCCCGGTGTCCTCCTCCTCGCCGGCGGCGGCGGCGGCCGCCGTGGAGGAGTCCTCGCCCTCCTCCTCCGCGACGTGGCGCTCCACGACGGGCTCCTTGTCGGCCATCGGAAGAGTTGGTTGGTCGGCGGCGCGGTTGCTACTTTCGAGTCGACGCGGCGGCGAGAAGGGGAGCGAAGAGAGACGGCTAGAGAAGTTTCGGGAGAGTCGATCGAGTGCTAGGGTTTTTGTGTACCGCGGAGGGCGAGCCGCCGCCTACGGCCGTAGGGCCCACTTGCAGCGTGAACGGTGGGCCCTGGCGGCAGTGTCATCGGCTGAACCGCGTGCTACCTACGCCACTACTCTGTCAGTTTATTTTATTTTATTTTTATAATCTCAGTTTTCCAATGTTTTTCATAGATTATTTTTATTTAAGGTAGAAAATTTACAGTATATAATTACTTGTGTATCAGTACAATAGACATTAAAATCAGTCTTTGTAATTTGGAGGGCATGCATTGCATTTTTTGAGAAGCAACTGTGTACAAACTTGTTTTACTATCACCACCCGACAAAGTCGACAAACTATTTTTTTTTAACTTTTTTAGGTGAAACGGTCGGATTTATTGATTAGATAACAACGTTTTACAATCATTTGCGACTAGTGCTAAGACACAAGAGGTCACAAAATCACTTAAACACTCGTTGGACTCATGCTTGCCTAATTGTTCTAAGCTATGAGCCACACCGTTACTCAATCTTGCCACCTTCTTTAGACACACTATTATGAATTGTTAGGGGTTAAATACCATTTTCCTATCTGTATAGGTGCTTGCATATCATTAAACTGTTGTTGTGTAGCTTCCGAGCATGAACTATTTTCGTCAAAACAATTTTGTACGACGAAATGTACTTGGTTCCTCACAACAAGTTGCTTTTCATGAAACATTGTTTCAAGTTCTAAATATTGAACAAACGCAGTTCAAACTACTTGCAAGCAAAGATTTAACTAAATCTTGGCCTTTTGTTTATATAGTTCATCATGGATGCAAAATCACCGTTTGTGACATAAAAGTAGGTTTATACTACAAACTCGTTTTCTCATTGCATTATGTCGCTTCTAGAAGGATTATTCGGGACTCGTGAGTGTGGGAACCTGTTTTGAATGTCTCGGGATGAGAACACAATGGTGGAAATATATCACAATTTGGATGCACCATTTACAAATAGTGTGGTTTTTTAATTTATGGGATAGCTTGGCACGTGCGTAATCTAATTTCTCTGGAAACAAATGTCAATTTTGTATGCACGCAAAAACGTCCCTGTCCCCAGCTACTGCCCCTACTGTATAGCTCACGTAGTGTATGTCCATTCCCATTAGAAAAAGCACATGCGCCACAAAGCATGTAGGTAGAGAGATTAAATAATAAACCTTGTAGAAACCCACAACAGATTCCTTAGAACTAACCCGTGTGAGAAACCATGTAAATTTCAACATATATAGAACCACTTATCCCAAGGTAGCACAAAAGCAATCACAACAATCGACTGGAAGCAAATACATGATCACCCATGGACACCTATTGCGCCACCGAGCATACATATATCCAAATTAAAGTTGGATGCTTCTCCGAATGCTCAAACAAGACAATAGGAAGAAAGCTAATATAGGGACACAAAAACACGCGCAAGACCGTCAAATGTGTAATCTTGAAGAAAAAATTCTCACTTATTTACAAAGGAGAATGTTTTGGATAAGAATTTTCATGTGTTTGATTATGTGTAACACCTTTCATTCATATAGATGAGCAAATCAATGGAAGTGGGAGAATTTATTCTGCACGTCACTCCAAAGAGCAAAGTATGAGATTTGACGCTCATTCATAGTTTGTTTTTTAATCTACTTGTAGGATCAATGAAAAACCTAATGCGACAAACTCAAGCTACCATACAAAGAGATTTCGGGAGCCTACAAATCATTTGATTCAAAAATCATAGTCCTTCATCTATTCAAGTCACAAAGAGTCATTCGAATTTTTGGACTCTACTTGGTTTGAAACAGCTCATATTTTCTAACGGCTTATGCTCTACATCTAAATTTAGAATTACATTGGGATCAGAAGGAAATGATTACACAAGTTACCACATTCCATGGTTGTTTGGTTCACGAAACGTGAAGAATAGAAGACGAAGCTCATTTTACGGTTGTTGAACTATGTTGTGCTTCTTTAAAATTGCGACGATTTAGAAGGGTAGACACAAATTTAGGGGGAAAGAGCAAACAAAAACTAGTTTGTCAAATGACATTACCATAATCCACTACAATAACAAACACAACCCAATTAATCTATCCCTAACTAAAAGTGTATTTTGCTCACTTTATGTGCTCATTTCCTGATTAGAGAAAAATCAAGAGTTTAGAATAATTTGAAAGGTATACACAGCCAGGCCCACCAGCTGGGTTCTCCACAAGCCACCATTCCCGAGAGTTTAGGTGATACGGAGTACATACTAAAATGAGTGAATCTACTCACTAATACGCGTCTAGATATATTTGTATCACAAAAATACTAAAACATCTTATATTTTGGTACGAAGGTAATACTACACAAAAATGTCAAAATCTGATAAAAAATTAGAAATTGGAAAAATACGCATACTCAAATCCACACTTTTGTCAGTTGTGTATCCCAGAATACAAAATATTTTAAAATTACACTTTTGTCAGTTGTGTATCCCAGAATACAAAATATTTTAAAATTACTTTTTTGTAAGTTTGTGGGATACACCATTAGCTACCTCCGTACTTTGTTTCACAATTTTTTTAAACTCGTAAATATGGTTTTTGAATTTTGTTTTAAACAGCAAGAGCACTGGAGCCAAAATCTCCATTCTAATATTTGCCGTCACATCTGATCTTGACTGTGACTATACAAGTCAAACTTCCAAGATCTAAAAGAATGTTAGAACATTCTTTCAGGGTATCTTATCTTTAGAAAAGAACTTCGGAGAAAAAACTAACTGTAAAACTATGAAACAGGTTCGTTTTTGTTTTGCCTTCGTTCCTAAAATGAGTGAATCCAACACTTAATTGCAACTACCAGCTAAACGAGTGAATCCTTTGGTAATTAGGCAACAGAGGACGTTCTTATATAAAACTGATACGATCTGTAAGCCAGAATAATTTTGCAACGCCAAAAAGATGAACTGGAAATCATAGATAGACAGCCCATTCATGCCATAACAGATCATGTTACTGTAGAAGGCCGTACACATTAAGTGCTACCGTAGCTTGAGCAAATCACACATTATGAATGTTAGCCACAGATAAACATCACAGCACAGTTAAACTCAAAGATAAGCAGACTTATAAGCAGAACTGACAGGTACACATTCAGCACACCATACATAATTATCAATTTGTGCTTTGAAGTGAACGGGTGTGCAGCAGGATGCATCATTTCTTCAGACTCTTCAAAAAAAGTACTCAAGTTCCCACAGCTGAATGTAATATAACGAAATCAGATGCAGTGAAGGAGCAGGTACAAAAGTAGAGGAAGCAAATGAAAAATCAGAATTATTCTTGGCTTGGTGCATCTTTTGAAACTTCCATAGGCTCTGCTTCTGCTGCATCTCCTTTCTTGCCTATTAGATGAGAAAAAAAGGAAGTTGTGAGTTCAAGTTACCAAACAGATGTAAACCAGTCAAGCTATCACAAGAAAAAAAAACATCAGCAACGCATGTACCAAAGAGTAACCAAACACAGCAGTACAGAGATATAGCGGAACAAACCTTTCTTTTTCTTTCCCCCACCCTTCTTCTTTGATTTTGTACCCATAGCAAGCCACGCTTTGATCTCAGCATTGTCTTCAATAGGCCTCGAGGGCAGCAATGTCTGAAGTGGATGTGATGTTACCCTGTCTGATCCATTTGGCATCAGCAACACGGTGAACTTTATGTGTGCAACAAGGTCACCTGCACAGAGCACAAACCAGTGAGACAAAATAAGATAGAGGGACACAGAAATAACTGAAAGTCAGCAAACACCAGCAAATTTGTCAGCAAACAATTAAAGGGACTTTGAATAGAAGTTGCATAAACAATGTCCAAAGTTTGTCAGGATTATATTGACTACCTTGTTTTTCGTGAAGAACAGGGTACGGCTGCAACAGCTCATGATTCATGCATTCCACTAAGCCTAAGCGCGCACGTTTCTCTTCCAACGCCCTGCAACAAAAAATACAACACATGTCAGGTAACAAACAAAAAGAACACTGCATCACTCAAATTAATGTGCAAGAGCAAACCTAGCAGTGAACGGCATGATTGGGAACTTCTGGCTAATCTCACTGAAAATGAACCTCGATGCTTTCATCTTCAAGTGATAATTCTTGTCTACAGCTCTCTTATAGATGGTGGTCTGCTTCTCATCCAATAACTTTGGCTGCAGATCAAAAATAAAAAATAAAAGTAAGAAAATATGCAAGAAGAAATAACATTGTGCAAAAGACGTCAATTATCACCTTCCCCTCTCCAGTGCTGGTGACAATATCAATAGCATAAACTTCATTTTCTTCAAATTCAGCATCATCCACCTTTGTATCAGCATTGGAAACACTAAGTACCACTTTGTTTCCATCAATGACGAATTGTTTCAGCTGATGGCTGAGAACTCCTTCCACAATTTTGCAATCATAAGCGGCAGCAACTTTCTGTATTGCTTCAGTGACATCTTTATTCTGCAGAAATTATATGCAGTCGATTACTAATAAACTAGCATATCAGCAGATTATAAAGAGAAAGGGGAAGGCTAGTACACCTGGGGAGAACTATCGACAACCATATAGTAACAGAAAGAAGATAAATTGTAAAACCGAAATAATCAGACAGCGGTATATTGTAGAAGAAGTACCTTCTTTCCAGGTCTAACCAGCCTCATTGCAACTTCTGCTGCCGTGTTTGCGGCGGCAAGAACATCAGCTGCTCTTCCAGCAACTAGCCCCGTTTTGATAACATGTGTGTGTGCCACCACAGCAATAAAACCATCAATATGGCAAGCCATATCACTGTCAAATGAAAGCAGAATCCTCAAGGCTCGTGGCAAAATAAAAATAAATGCACATGGCAGAAAAGGTTAAAGCAAGACAATACATTTTGACCATATCGTTCTCTTGGAGGACTGTATCATCAGTGGCAAGAGGGGAGAAATGACAGACAGTGTTGTTCACAGATAGGCATGTTGGGAAAGCAATGCCCCTTTCAATCTTCCTCTTCACGTTCTTGTAGACATTTCCAGTCTGCCTGCACTCAACAAAGAAATCCAGTGTAATCAGAAAGACAGCGAGGAAACAATAAAAAATGTTGTGAAAGACAGAACTGGATTCATTACTCTGTTATGTAATTGTCACCCTTCTCACAGATGTCAACAATCTTGGCATTCGGCTTGCACTCAGACAAGACCAACTTCAGAGCCTCTGTTCCACAATAAAATATCAACTAAGCATTAGACATCTGATGAAATCACATCGTATCAATGCAAACATATCTGAACACTAATGTGACATGGCTCAAGCCACAGAAATCAACACGTGGGCAATTGAACCTTAAATGTGCAGAAATGTAAACATAACAGACTCGAGTCCATCAGCAGAAGCAAAATGGAGCGAACAAATAATGCTACTATAAGCGTCATAAAAAAACAGCAACCAGAACAGCAGAACTCTAGCCATGCGAATAGTCTCATCCTTCTGCAGGGAGCCGTATGAATCACTCCGTGTATTAACATTCTTACTGAGTAAAATACAACATCCTAAAAACACAAACACTTGCATACCTACTAATGCAACAGCTATATCCAGCCACGGGTAACAATACACGGCATAACAAAGGCAACACCATTTCGCGGCGCAGCACACTAGGAATCGCATCGAACGGGAGCAGCAAAAACGAGATAGTTCAGGGGAGGCGAGGTTACTGTTGATGATCTCGGCGGCGGTCTTGTACTTGGTGACGACCTCGTTGGAGGAAAGGTCGAGCTCCTTCTCCTCCCTGACCTCCTCGTCCGACGACATCTGGACAATCACCCAAGAGGATTAGAGGTGGCGACGAAAACACCTGGAAATGGCACGAGGCTGCCCGAATCGAGCCCCGGATACGCGAGAAGAGTTGTGAGAATTCCTCACCGCTTCGATCCGAACAGGTGGCGCGTAGGCTGGAGACGTGAATCCGGCGGCGGCGGCGGCGGCGGAGGGTGGAGGTTTTAGGGTTAGGGTTTGGGAGGACGAGGGTTTTTTTTTGGGGCGGATTAGAATGGAAGCGAAGGCTCGGGTCCGGGGGATAGGTGTTGAAGCGGCTAGGGCAAATGCGAGGGAGCGTCACGTGACCAGCGCGTGGGGAGCGGAGAGACGCTGAACGGTGGGTCCAGGAGGTCGCTGTTCGGACCTCCTATACGACGCCTGTAGCGTCGTCTACGGCGCGATGCTCGCGCCGAGACACCTGATGGGCCGGCCCACTAAATCCTACGCTCGCGCGTATTTGTTTCCTTCGCCATTTTGTGCTGCTCGTTCAGGAAAAAAAACTTCTGTTTCAGGTCCTTCTGTTTTGTTTGTGTAATTTCTAAAACTAGCTGGGTGGCCCGCAATTGCGCGACTAGACTATCAATAGTTATTTCTTTCTAGTCATTTTTCAAACTTTAGAGGAACATTATCCGATAGCTATATATTTAATTCTTTAAGGTTTTTTATGAATTGTAAAATAATTTCAGGTTTCAATATGATCTTATAACTTTTTATTTTTATGCAATTAACATTTTTTAATTAGTTTCACATGTATGATGTGGTTTGGTCCAACTAAACATTCTGAAGATTCTTGTATCAATTGTTTAATCTCCTTCATTTTCTCTTGAGTTTCCTCATCTCTACATTTCAAAATTTAGAATTGAATTTTTGTTTTGATATTTCCTGAAATACATTTGTTTATGATTATTTTGCGTGTTTTTCCTAAATATTCCATAGATATTTGTATTTAATCTGACCATTAATTTCTCACACATCTTTTAGTACACGTTGTAAATGTAAAATGTGTTTGTACCGAAAACTCCAGATGGAGGCCGACTATATGTAGCTCGGTTTTCCAAAAATATTAAATCTGTATTTTTTATTTGTTTGAAAAATTCCTAACTGTAAAGAATATTGAGCTCTACATCTGCGTAACATTTTAGTGAACAATTCGGTGTATTTTGCGCTGGTTAAAAAAAGACAAATACGCAGATCCAGATCCGGAACAATACAAGTCTGAAAATTCAAATTTTTGTCAGATTTGTCATTTTTGAGCAGCCCAAAATCTTACGAATTTTGATTTAAAACCTTTGGTTGTGTTAGATCTCGACTTTATCTACATCTAGGATTTTTTACTGATTTTTCTAAAACAGAAAAATGTGGATTCAATTTTTTTTTGGAAACCGAGCTACATATAGCTTGCTTTGTCTCCAAGACGCTGCTCTCAGTTTGTACTCCCTATACTCTCTCTCTTCTGTACAGGATGGAAAGGAACCTTTCTCTTCTCTACCACTACCGTCAGTCAATCGACCATACCCAATCCACTAACCATAATTTTAAAATAATCTCATTTCTCCAATGAATTCAAGGCCATGGTCTTGGGAGCGATTCTTGACCAAGCTATGGATGCGCGATTCAGCCACGGATATGGCATTTCCTGCCGGCGATGCTGCATCTCGCCGTCGCTGCTTTGAACCTGCCGGCGATGCTTCATCTCGCCGTCGCTGATTCTGCGGTGGCCGGCAAGGTTAGTGCGTCTGCACTGTGCGTGACCCTGCTTGTACCTGACCACGACGAAGGCCGCATTCATCAGTCAAGGTGCGTTCCTCCCTTCCCCCTGCACAGCCGCTTCCTCATTTCTAATTTTCCCCCCAATTTTTAATTTCAGATCATCTGATAGCTCATGTTGTTTAGCTTGGAGCAAAGAAGCCCCAGTAATCTATATCCTATCTCCATCACTAATTAGTTGTATTTTTTCCAACCATTAATCTTCTCACTAGTACATATTTGAGAATAAATCACGGTCCACAATCTTTATTTGAGGAAGTAAAATACCCGTTTTCTTCTCTTTGACGTCTGTAACCAATTCATTGACCGTACTCAGTGAAATTTCCATTTCTCCGATTTATGCTATGCCATTCTTTTGGAGGTGATACTTGTTGAAGCTGCCAGCGAGGCTGCATCTCGCCGTCCCGGTCGTCAAGTTCAGTGCTGAAATCCATTGGCTCTGAAGAATAGACCATACAGAAACAGAACAAAAAGACAAAGCTTGTACTGATTAAAATCGAAGCACCTTATAAGGCATATAATTATGAGCTTTTCCTCAACCCATTTGTCAACTACTCAAGATTCAGAACTGGTAACAGCACACTTAGTTTAACTTAACCTGCCAAAAGGCCCAATTAAAATTTTGGCCAAAAGATAAGGTGAGTTCTGATTCTTAAATTTCAAGTAAGGGATATGGTTATATTTTATGAATCAACACACTTTATTCGTTTGGTCTAAAAAATCATTGTAGGTATCAGATTAATTTTCAGTGGCAGTTCTGCAGGAGAACAATGAATAATTGTCTAACTCTTTACAACCAATGTGTTCTGTACACAAAGTGGACTATTATTTCAATCTGAAAAGTGATACAGTATGTGTTAATTAGAAATGTTGTCTCACCTTCCGTAATTTTCTAGAGATAATAATATTCCTGTGAACCAAACAAACATTGCCTCAGCCGTGAGATCTTTCTTTAAAAAACACGATCAATATGCTTCCAGTATAACCTTTCTTTCGGCATGAGCAGAAAAAATAGTGTTTTTCACCCGCAACTGAATGAAATAAATAGTCTTAGATTTATTTTTGTCTATCAACAATTTTAGGCCTGTGCAGCTAAATCATTACTGACCTTTTTATAAGAAATTATAGCCCATCCACAGTTCAGCCTAGCTAATCTAGAGAGATGATGACTTTGAGTAAAGATAATCTGTGTGGAAAACAATACATGGTACTTAATATAACATTCCTCTGAACCTGAAAATCATATATTTATCTATGATAGTGTCTTCTTCCTTTATAACCAAGATAAATACTTGTCAAATGACCCTTCTGTTTTCTTCAAACCACCAACTGTTATTTGTCTCCTGGTTCTCCTCGAGGTAGCTTTGAAACAAATAGTGTGTACTAATTGAGTAAAAACATTTAATGTGCGAAATTGATGTAGCAATGACATAAATGATTTCGAACAGGCACCATACTAAATTTCGAGTAGCCCCACACATCTACACCAGCTCATAGAAGATCCTCATTTTTATTTTGACTATTGCAACTTTGAGGATATTTCCTTTATTCTTGAAAGAATTTGACAGTGTCATCGAAGATGAGTAACTTCAATATATGGTGTAATTGTCCCCAAGTAGGAATTAATAATAGAATATGAAATATGAAGAACAAATAGAAGGGTCTCACGCAGGTTGCAGTTTCGTGAGATGGCCGAACCTCAAATCGCATCCAAGTGAAGCGTCGACATAATCTGGATCAATAAGCCATTCCATTTGTGTGGGTGACACCTTCTGCGAGCATGATCCGATGGTTAGATGGTCTACAGAAATCCTTGTAGGTGTCAGATTAATTTTGCATTGGCAGTTCTGCAAGAGAGCAATGAAGAGTTGTCTGACTCTTTACAATCATTGTGTTCTCCACACAAAGTAGACTATTACTTGAATCTCAAAACTGATACTGTATATGCTGATTACCAATGTTGTGCCACCTTCTGTAATGTTCTTGACATAATATTCCTATGTACCTGGCAAAACATTGTCTCACCTGCAAGATCTTAAGAAAAAACTGATCGAATATGCTAAATATATGAAGAGCAAGTGCCCATTGATATTACCAGAAGCTCTCCGTGCCTGTGGCTTTTTGTTCCTTCAATTTGTTGAAGGTCTCTGTGTGGCTTTGACCGTCGCCGTCACTGTCGTGCCTCCTAATTCCAATGATCCATTGATTCAACTATCAAACATCAAGATGGTCACCGTTTGCCGATCGTCCGTGCCTTCGATGACCAGCGCACCGTAATCGCCTGGGCGAGTTTCCTGATCGTTTGTTCCATCAAAACATCAGATGTCGCCGTGGCTGCCTACTCAGTTCGCCGCCGTGCCTTGGATGACCAGCGCACCATAATCGCCCGGGCATGACTGCAGGTTGTTCCTAGAGTTAGTGCAGAGCTTATAATCCTTTGCTTGCGTGCTTCCGAATAGCTGGGCGTAATGGCGTTCTCGATCGAGGGTCAGGCGGCGTGTGTTGCTTACGAATAGCAGATGCATATTCCTACCATCAGTTAATGTGGTTTTGTATCCTTGTACGTGAATATCATCTCGTGCCGGCCGGACAAACATTAATTAATCAGACTCAACTTGTATACGTCTCGGTAGTTTTTTTTTTTTTTTTGACTTGTCTCGATAGTTCATAGACGTGGGGAGCATATACGAACATAAAAAGATCGGTACCGGGACATCTGGATATTTAATCTTGACCGTTATTTTTTAGTTGATTATGCCTTGCTAATCCAGTCCGTTGATTGTTTGTTGTTTTAATAATACTAGTTGGAATGTACGTGCACGCACGTCTTCACAGTTAAATGGGACAATGTATAAGTAGAACGTCTTCACAATTAAATGAGACAATTTACAAGTAGAACGTCTTCATAATTAAATGGGACAATTTACAAGTAGGAAAATACCGTACCTAGCTGGATGACTTATTTTGGTGCAAGTCAATATCAACAAGTAAAAACACTAATAATAACCGGTACTAAAACTTAGCACACAATATTTCATATTTCTTCTTTTATGTACACTGCTTTGAAGCACACCGCTTCTCTTAAAACTGTATACCTGCTAGGCCGACAAATATCCGTTTATCGAGTTTCCCCTCCATAGTTGTTAGGACTAAACCACACTCTGTAGACGGAACGTTCTGTTGTTGGGCAGCCAGTGACAAGCACACTGTCAGCAAAGGCATTCCTACAAGCAAAGATCCATTGTCAGCTTTGTTTAGCTCCACATCAAGGTAGCATTCAAACAAAAGGATCTTACAATTAATCTAATCAAATGTCACAAGCAAATAGATGGAGAACACCCTCTTTTTTATTTAGCAATTCTGTTCTCTACACAATTTCAACTTTTACCGTGCTACATGAAGCTAAATGTAGCCAAAGACATTAACAAACATATTTAAGATAAATGCAAGTCGATTGGTGGAGCTTATTACTTGAGAGCACACAAGTAGAACCAACACGTGGATCTGGTCTGGCTTCATATATATTATCATTTTCACTTAATATGAGGATATCCATACCTTTGAAATTGCAAGCTGGAACAACAAAATGAGATGATTTTCGTACCTATGAGATAGAACAAAAATGTCAAATACTATTTTGAATTGACATAAATTATACTTAAAATACATATATTCAATATCCATTTTCACAATAAACTACTATCAATGTCCATATTGCACTCCAATGAACTACAAGTAAGAATACATTTGACTACAAGATGTTGTGATTATACAATTCCAGTTAACAATATGGAAGAGAGACCGCCGGTGTTGACGTAGATGCGCTTGGACGCGTACATGTTGCCTTGCAGCTCATCCGAGGACCCCATGGGTCCACTGCTTGTGGTTATGCATGTACGTAATGCATCCATCAATGTGATTATGGGCAGCTGATGCGTCCGTTGCAGAAGGATATGCATGCGCTTGTGCAGCCGTAGGAGCCTATGAGCGTTGTGTACACGTCCGCCGTCGACGCCAGCCGATAGTCCGAGAGCATCGTCTTGAAGAGCGCCGTGGCCGGGCCAGGCTGTCGGCACCTGCCCAGCATCATCAGCAGCCTGGCGTAGGTCTGCGACTTGGGCTCGTACCACCGGTGGAACGGAGAGAACGGAGAGTCGACGGCCTCGAGGCGGCGCGGGGCAGGGGCAGGTGGACTCCTGGCCGGAGGACACGGAGGCCTCGGTTTTAGAAGGATATATGCATGCGCTTGTGCAGATTGCATCTAGTGCCATCCTTGCGTCGTGGCGGGGCTTGCTTGGAGCTTGCCTGCGCCTGCGAACTCCTCTGCTTGGGAGTGGAGCGCCTGGCGTCGACATGTTGGGGCGCGGTGGTACGTGTGTTGATGGCTGATCGATTAGATTGGGTCAAATCCGGCGACATCTGAGTTCCTGCGCGTGACGATGATGCTGGGGCCGAGTCAGCTAGGCAGATTAGGAACGGATGTTTTATTTTTAGCTGTGGCAAATCCCGTAATTATCACGAAACGAAAAGATGTGTTGAGTTGTCAAACATTGGAGCAATCTGGACCGTTGGCTAAATATTGAAGGGCTCAGATTTAATGTATCAACACAAGTTTGCTCTTTTAATAGTAGTATAGATAATAGATATGATTGTCACATTGTGTGAGCTATCGCATTCCCAAAAACATGTGCATTAACTACAGTGCTCTAACTCAATTGCAGTTTTCAGTTGTTGTGTAATTCCGGTACCTTATATCTGGCACATGGACTCTTACCGGTTTTCAGAGTCAGTTGAGAATAACTCCGATTGCGGAATTAGTTGGTGCTCATGAGTTACTACATGAACCACCCGGGGATTTGGTTATTGGTCGAAAAACCGCGGTTACCGTTCAGTAATCAAAATCCCCGATAAATGAACGAGTTGACCAAGCGAAAAATCCTGAACCGTTTGAATTTGGACCAAAGTCTTCCACCCAAAATTGAATTTTGCATTGTTTGATGTTTCAAGTTTTAATGTCCTATTTTCATTGAGAATCCCCTCCCCCCCCCCACCCCCGATTTTCTTTCGATACGGTACCCAAATCCTTGGAACTGCAACAAATTCACATTTTTTAATTAGCAGATAATATAGAAAGTGTATTTATGTTTTGTAGAGGAATAAGTAGTGTTCCTATGTTAAAAGTGCAATGCATTTCCATGTTACTGGTTAGAATTTCTGATGGTTATGTACAATCACCTGTCTTCCTTAATTAGCTCTACAAAATTCAGTTTATTTAATTAACAATACTAATATAATAACAAAATGTGTGAAATATGAGTGTCATACTGTGTAAGTTAAGTATTTCCCAAGAAAGATGTGTGTGTTAACTCTAGTTCTCTAGCTTAATACATAACTAGTTAGTGTGTACGTGAACGCACGATCTTTCCATTATGTGTTAACAACAATTTGCCTCACCGCTAATCATATTCTCATGTCACATAAAGAACATCAGTCAATGCCAACATATTATTTAACGAGAATACACACTTGTGTCATTTGCAACATCGTGGAATATATTGTTGTGGATGTACAATAGAATCATCTACTACTTTTCGGTTTAACACTCTCCAATTTCTTCCATGGCACCGATCGATCTCTTCTCTCTCACAATCGACTCATACAAATCCTTACAATAAATGATGTCTTTCATCAGAGCTTGTTGGGATATGCCCTAGAGGCAATAAGGTTTAGTTATTATTTATCCCGGGCTCATTATTAATTGTTGTATCTCCATGTTATAACTGCTATGACACTTGGAATATGAGATTCAAAGAAAACTTATATTCACATGTAGATAGATAGACAAACAAGTGCTCCTAATCTAGCCTCTAAGATTAGCTTGCATGTTGTGTGATGACCATATTTTATTGGTCATGGACTAAGTTAAGTCAACAACTATGAGGGTATTTTGTGGGCAATTTTATCATGAAGTTGTAATTTTGCATAAGTCTTTAGCCCATGAGAAAATCTTGTGACCACATACTTGACAGTATGCTTAGATTGTCATCCAACATCATTTTGTAACAGGGTGATCATAACGGTAGTTCTCAGGTATATCCTAAAGTATGCAACGAGCTTGGATCATTCAAGAGTGGGATCTTGCTCCTCTTGACGATGGAGAGATATGCTTCGTGCGCTGTCAGTCATACGATATCGTCCAATTCTCTGGCCAGACACAACGTGAGATTGGTCACGAGGAAATCAGAATACGGAATGAGAAAAGTGAGTGTGACATTGGTACGAGGATAATGGGTATAGCGATTAAAAAGTTAAATCACAAGGATACCGACATCTCATCTTGGGATATCACTAATATTATGAAGTAAAGAGGTTAGCAACATGAGAAAGGTTCGTTCGATGTATTCATGTGCATGGGAACCATCATGGGCGCTCACGACTCCGTTGTTGGTTATTGAAAGTACCGAATCTTTTGGGTCACACACTTAAAGTGTTTTTGTCATTTACTGAGAGTTATTTTGTACGTAGGTAGATTTGAGTGACACCAGAAACATGGTTATGTTATCGGTGACACTCCGAAACTGTTTCAGACAAGTTTAGCAGAGACATGTGATGTTGGAGACACACCGGAAGTGTTCCGAGATCTTTAAAAGCCGGCATGAGATGTTCTGTGGTTGTAGAAATTTTTCTATAGCTGTCAGATTTATTTCAAAAATTTATATGCATGGTATATTAATCTAGATTTCAGAGAAAACCGCAGAAGAAGGGAAGTGCCGGGAGGGCCAATAATAATTGGCGCGTAACGAAACGGTCTCTGGTAGAGTCAGCAGACTCGAGACTCGAGACTTTGTTTTGAACGAACGACAAGAAGAAATGGCAATTGCATAACGGTGAAACGATCCATGCCCAGTACCCGACCGAGCCCGGACGACGCATGCTACAGTAGCTGAAATGCTCAATACAAAAATGGGCAAAAGTTACACGCGTCGACAACGCGAAGCCAGCAAGAGCCTCCCAGCTTCTGGGCTCCTTCCGACTCTGCGCCGGAACCCAAGCACGCCCATGACGTGCCGTCCTCAGGGCCCTCGCCGGACACGCGGCGCCACGGCAGGGACGTCGAGGGGGCCGGAGCGCCTCCGCGTCGCCTCACACGTGCCGCCACCAGGCCTCTCGCCGGACCGCCCCTGCTCTGCCATAAAATGGCGACGCATAGCTTACCAATTCAAAAGCGCAAGCAGCTGCATACACACAACACACAGCGTACGTTCGTCCTAGAGTCAGTCCCGGTTAGTCTCAGGAAGCAATGGCGTCCGGCCAGGAGGAGAAGGGGAGGTCGGAGCTTGACAGCCTGGCCCGCGAGGGGCAGACCGTCGTCCCCGGCGCACCGGCGGGAAGAGCTACGAGGCGCAGGAGAAACTCGCCGAAGGTAAGTGTAGTACAGACTACAGTTCTACAGAAGCTGCGCTTAGTAAGTGTTACGCCAGAATGCCAGCATTTGATGTAAAACACGCGTGGATTTGTGTAGGACGCAGCCGCGGCGGTCAGACGCGGAAGGAGCAGATCGGGGAGGACGGGTACAGCGAGATGGGGAGCAAGGGCGGCCTGAGCACCAACGACGAGTCCGGCGGCGAGCGCGCCGCCAGGGAGGGTATCGACATCGACGAGTCCAAGTTCAAGACCAAGTCGTCTTAGATCAGTGCTGCGTTGCTACATAGCAAGCTGACTGCTCATGTCTGTATGTAGTTGGTTGCTACTAGCGGCTAGTTTACCTTCCTAGCTAGTGTGTCCACGCAGTACTGAATAATGTAGGTCAGTTGTTAGCACGCATGTAGGCGATCTCATGTAGTGTGCTCATGTGTGCTTAAGTGCTTTAGGTCTCCCTTTGTGGTAGATAGCAGGTCTCGTCGTAGATCGTGAGATAAGCTTGTTGCTCAGCAATGTAGTGCTTCGTTGTTGAATCAGAATCTCCGGCCATCTGGGTGTTCGTTCGTAAGTTATTTTCTTGTGACTGGATAGTACTAGGAAAGAAGCGACGTACCCTCTGCAATTCTGAATGTTCTGCTCCATGCGACAGTTAAGCAGTTACGCCGAACATTTCGGACCCCAAGTCGCCCCCTTGAGAATCAGGTTTATTTGTCTCGAACCGTCTAGGGTCTCTTCGGTTAGGCCTTCTTTTGAAAGAAACGTGGGCTTTATTCATCACAAAATCATAATGTCATTACAGAGCAGACTGAAGAAAGACTATCCTTCGCTAAATAATGAGCAGCAGAATTGAAGCTACGGCCAACATGCTCGAAATAACAGGACAAAAAGGAAGCAGCAGCGTCCCTAATTAATGTCATGAATCACAGGACCAATCATCGAGCGATCTTCTTGAGTTGCATAAACAATCCGAACTAAAGATCACCCTCGATAAAACCCGTCTTCTCTGGCGAAAATAACAGCTCTACGTAAAGCCAGCCCCTCTGCAACTTCTGGCGCCACGACCTCCTCCTGTGTCTCGCTGCAAGCAGCAAGGCATTGGCCTGTGTGGTCGCGGATCACGACGCCCAAACCCATTCGTCTTGATGGGGAGAGGATTGCAGCATCAACATTGATCATGACCATCCCTTCCGGCGGCGGAGACCATTTGAGAACTGAAGGAGCAGCTTCACGCCTGTGTTAGAGATGGGTTTATAAAGGTAAGTTGCAATCATCTTCATCTGACAGTATGCCAAAACCTTCTCGGCAATAGATCTGGGAAGCATCAGATTCTCGCCTTCTCTGATTTTATTACATGAAGGACACGAGGCGGACGTGAGAGTGTCCGACGCGGACGAAAACCCGGCTCAAATTTGGGTCAGAAATGGCTCCGTGCAGACACGACGTGAGAATGTCCGGCGCGGACGAAAACTCCGCTCAAATTTGGGTCGAAAATGGCTCCGTGCGGACAGAAAACGGACGTCGGTTCATTTGCGTCGACACGTTAGCCGTGGTTTTTTCTCAAACGGACACTTTCAAACAGAAACTAACCGGACCGAGGCACCAGGATTCCCGTCCTCACCGGCCGCCGGAGTGACACAAAGGGGAGGCGAACTCACGGCATCGCCAACAGAGTCTGGAGAGACGAGGACTTCGTCCTAGCAACCGTGTTGCGAGAGGGAAGGAACAATTTTCGGTTTTACTTGTATGACGTTTCTTTGCAATAAATGAGAACTTCCATGTCATTTCGTATTCTTTCGACAAACGTGTGACCTTGAGTACAAATTATGTTCCAATATCAACTGTTGAATCATTAAGCCACACAATTGTATATGTGTATACTTTGTTTTTGCTAGTTATGCCCTCTTATTACTTCCATCACCTCATGGACGATACTCTTTCCTAGAAAGATCTCCAACTTCCTTTGGCATTGGCCGATGCACATAACCTTCTCTGCTCCGGGCATACTCACAGACAAACATCTGTGTATATTTTCTGGTTAAAATGAAAGGGAGAAGGTGCACATACATAAAAGCCATTTTGGACTATAGGTACTATATATAAAAGTTGGACGCATCCACCCCCAAAACGTGCGTCCACGTCACCCGGATTGTTTGGGCCGTCCGATCTGTGGAATGGACGAACACGATTACTCCACGTCGCCCCCCAACCCGTGCGGTACTGTAGCTTCCGACTTTTAGCCAATCCCGTGCGGCCACGTCGTCCGGCAACCACTCCCGCTCACCCGGTCACCGGTCTCCCGCCTCCGCGCCATCCGATCCAGATCCGATGGACCGGACAGTTCGCGCGACCGTTTTGCACAAACCCCCTCGTGTTCATCCAAAAATGCATATCCGTCCCTCCCATTTTCCCGCAAGGCCGCAACCATCGCTCCAAGGATTGGGCATGGGGCTCTCGCGACGCCGCTGGCGACCGGTGCGTGCGCGACGCCGCCGGCCGGATCTCCTCCGTCCGAGCTCCTCCGCGGTCGCCGCGACCGAATCCGGAATCCCCGACGCGACCTCTCAGCTCCGAGCCGTCTCTCCCTTCCAGTTGGCCGCCGCTCCGACCGGCAATTCGCTCCACGCACGGACTGCTCCGTCGTCTTGCATCCGGGCGCGCCGACGTCCTGCTACTACGCGTCCCCGGCTCCGCCCGGCAAGGAGGCGAGCACCTCCGCCAGCCCCGCTGCCCTCCGCTCCACGCCCAGATCCCCGGCCCGCGCCTCCACCTCTCGCACACCGCGCGGCCCGGCGACCTCCAGCCCGCGTCCACGGCCGCGGACAGGAGTACAGGCCCTCTCCCAGCTCAAGGAGGAGCTGCACCGGCCGCCAGAGGCACGCACGGGAGGCCTGGGGCTGCCGGCGGCGGTCGGACAGCGGAGGGACAAGGCGACGCGGCCGGGCGTGGTAGAAGGCCGACCTGGGCTGCCGCGAGAGAGTGCTCCGCCGTCCCTGTCGGGGAGCCCGCTCGCCGCCACTAGGTAGTCCGCCACCGGCCTAACTCTGTGCTTGATTTCTTGCAAATGTCGCCCTCTCAACATCACGTTCCTCTTTATAGGAAAATCTTACAAGCACTTGATAAGAAACGAGGATGGGGATGAAGGTGAAAGCTGTTGTCCTCGAGACATGTCAATTGAGTCGATGTAAACTGGGCAAGGCTATGCAAGCCTGAGCTACGAGGGGAAGATCAACATGTCCAGCACGCATGGCCTTGCTGCATTTCGAGCAGTAGCCAAACTTCATTGGCGGGTCGACAAACTTGCACCAGGGTACCATGAACGAACTTCTTGAGCTGCAACAGATTTAAGGGTCTCCATCAAACGCCCTCTTCCCAAGTCCATCTCTCCTCCACTCATCCTGTTGGTCATGCCTATCATGCGTTTGAGGTAATGTGTAAACATAACACCTAATTGATGATTATTTCCTTTGATTGGAACGTGGTGATTTAAAAATATATTGAAAGGGAGACCGATATTTAAAATTTGAGGACAAATCCTTCAAAGCAATGCTAACGGTCCTGAATTGTGATAGAAGTTAGTAACAAGTTCGTCTCCATGCTGGTTGCTATATGAAAATTAGTAGCACGGAAGTTGATTCTTATAAATTATGATGTTGAAACTGTAGTAAGAGTTCGTATCTCCAGATTATTTATTTCAATTTTGGTATATAAAGTTATTTTCTCCTACGTGGAACATATCAGTTCAGATATTAACTGAAATTCGTTCATGTATTATCTGCATATTCTGTCATTCCATACATTTTAATCTATGAGTAATCATGGTCAACATAAAGGTCCACTACAATTTTGCGTTGGTACACAAAAACACAACACTATTTTTGTCATTTCAGTTCTGCATTCGAATGAAAAAGATCTTAACAGAATCACCATGCGTGGATGAATATTCGAGACATGCAGATGCTCAAGCTGAAGAACTATTTTTTTAATAACAATTTCGAAGATGTATGGATAATATGTTGATGGGTGTCTGACAAAAATAAAGAACAAAGAATTCTGTACAAAACG
Source organism: Poa pratensis (assembly GCA_947311845.1). Taxonomy (NCBI): domain Eukaryota; kingdom Viridiplantae; phylum Streptophyta; class Magnoliopsida; order Poales; family Poaceae; genus Poa; species Poa pratensis. Next base: position 17,970,986 of record CAMZMU010000067.1, read on the forward strand.
TAAGAAGATACGGGACTTATCCATATGTCCATTTTTTTAGAAGACAACTAACTAGATATATGAATGTTGTGCTCATGTACTGATCTTAATAGTTTAGATCAACCGGAGAAAACCCAATCAAATCAAAGATATGTGCTTTACCCTCACCATTGCCTATGAGGATTTGTTCTTTCTGTTGCTAACCATCCTTTGCTGCTCCAAATAGAACCGGCCCTCTCCTTTAATAATGCAATTGTTCAGAATACACACTGTTATCTTTTTCTGCCTTCTCATGTACCCAACATCATGCGAGGAATCGCAACACCCCAGCGTGCTCTGACATCCTACACCACGCTCATCAACTAAACTGGAATGTTTAATCCAAATCAAACATTGTATTTAGATGGAAATAAAAATAAAATAGTTGGTATAGCATCACATTAACATGAATTTGTGAAAATTGAAGCAAGGAAGTCCTTGAAGCCTTTTAGGTGCTCATTGAAACAAGGATATCCTTTTATGTGCTTCCAAAGCGATTTGCCGAAATTGGCTGTAAAGCAAGTTTGATCTGAGGTAAGCAACGTGATGTTCTCTTTCTCATATGGTAACGTTCTGAAACGGTACTGTAGGAGAATGGATTGTCCAAAGATTTTTTACGCAGACCTTTTGGAGTTTCAGTTTGTTGTATATGTTTCTTGCACAACGAACTGAATCGAAGCTCTTTTTAAAAGGTAATAATCTATCCATGTATTTTCATCTTTTGACGTCCTGGGAACGGTCTGCTTACTATTGTGTCGTTGTTTCTTGCATGATGAGCTTTGTGCGTGGTATGTTTCCTAAGGTCATAATTTGTTTAGGTAAAAGCCCATGGAAAAGGAGTATAATGAATTATCCCTTGAGTAGGTTTGTTAAATATCAAATAGGTTTTCACATAACAATCAGTCTGGAAAAAATGAAACAAAGTCCCTGGGGTAAATGACTCACAATAATTTCAACACAAGAAGAAAACTATTAGTTTGATTAATTTATTATTCAACTAACTCTTTACTATCAACAGCAGAATGTGCTTTGTGCAATGAACTACATGTCGAAAGATAGAAGTCTGTCTACTCCAATACCTGAAATAGCTACTACATGTGAGCTCTCGAAGAACCGTTTCCTCCAGAAGGATGGTATGGTTCTCTAACAACACAATTATGCAATTCATTCCTCTGGAATTTATTTACTATATCTTGACAGCTTCCTCCCATCTACTTTTAGTGTCAATCAGTAAATAATAACCGAGAGTGTAAGTTTGCTGGAGATGTCTACTTGGTGCAAAAATGGTATTTTTGATTTTCTTTATATTGCATACTTATAGTAAACACAATGATTCTTGATGTTCTGTCACATCTGAAGTATGTTGATATCTTATTATTTTATAAATAGGGATTTCCCTGTAACTCTACATATGTTAGCATTAAGTTAATATTTGAATCTTTAGGTGTAGAAAATTGAACCCCTGCCCTCTGAGGTGGGCAATAGTAATCGGCTAAAGAATATGTAAACTATAGTAAGACTCATTGATTTAAGAAGTTGTTGGCGTGCAATGAATATAATAAATTTTCCATATCCAGAAATAATTTCCGGCTCCGCCATTGCATGCCTGGGACTATGCTCTTCCAATCTTTTCCGGCTCCTCTGTTTTCACTATTAATATCCCACTTCCGCTGTTGGATGCTGACCAAACTATGGGTGCCAAATTTGACGATGAAATATAATTGCAAGGCACAGTCGACCAAGCCTGTTCTCCCTGGTATTACAACCTATACCTCCATGGTTGTACATCCAAAATACAATTATTTGTGTTATCTTTTTCATGTTTTCCTTTGCTGCATATTTCTCACTTTTACCCTTTTGTTACATAGTGTGTTACTGCGCACTGTCCTAACTGCATTTTCCTCAAAATATTTTAGTATTTTCTTCCCTATAAAGTTGTGCCAATTATGTACAGGTGTGATATTTATTTGGGTTTAGTAGTTGATTCATTTAACTTTTGCTTCTAAATCCTTCACCGATTCAATTGTTCAGGAGATAAGCTAACGCTAGACTGATTTAGTCGCATTTGTTATGCATCAACAGTCTTTTGGTACCTCCTTTTATCTTCTAAGTGCAGTTTTATTTAAGACGTCAGGTTAGTTACTGCACAGAAAAGAATACAACTATTTAAGTTCTGATATTGACATCCTCGAAAGCACGTTGAGTATATATAATGCATATCTGATTATTAGTTGCAACCCAAACAATAGAGAGGCTAATGTGGCAGTCATGCATATTAATTTTGTTTTCTCGCCCGTAGTCTCAAGTTTTTGCTTCACTGCATTGAAATTCTCCATGTATATTTTACTTCTAGCTGATAGTAAATGATAGGTATGCTGCAGCCATAAATACATAATGCAGGTGACGTTGAATTAGTGGGACATGTCATTATTTGTAACCTGATGGAAAATTTAAATTAAATTAATTAGAATTAGGTTAATTATAACTAAATGGAAAATTTGCGGGAACGGGATATCATTAACAGATGACCACTCTTTTTATCTTCTTTCACCTTAATTCCACATGTTGTATCTTGCCCAATTTAGCTGCAAAATTTTTGTTTACCATAGGTGTTATAATTTCCCTGAAGCAGACACGTGCCGCTCATGGTGGATCAGTTTGGACATGAAAATAGATATGCATATTTATTTTATTGTTAATGCAACTTTGTATTTCACTTGGATTTTATATGTTACCTAGAATTTTCATTCTATATAACAGCTAGCATTCTACCTCTTATGAACAGATGCTATCGTTCCCAGTAGCTACCATAAGATGCATTCTAAATTGACGGTTTGTCCTTTCAGATTTAATGTTTTACCATCTTTACATGCTCATGAAAATTGTGTTATCTTATCTTACTGGAAATAGCGATAGTCAGATTAATACAATTGTCGACTTAAAACAAAGCTAGAGCCACATCCTCCTTCAAGGAGAAGTACCCAAATGTCTAATTATTGGTTGTGCATTCATTCTTCATGTATTTTGTTAAATAAAACAGATGAAATATTTTTACTCGATCTATTCTAAGAAATTCTCTCTGTCCTGTGTCCGTCAAGAAGGTACCCTGCCTCGGATCCTTCCACTGCATAATTTTCTCTTACCATGTTTACTTTGATGAGATGGTATTGAATTGTTTGATTTGTTTATTCAGCAGGTGCAATTAGTGCTCTTATTGCTTGGAGTAAAGGAACATTTGCCGGGATTGGGTTGGGGTCATTTAGCAGTACTTTCATGTGACAATTGTTTACTCTTCTTAGAAATCTATTCCGGACGTTTTCCTCTACTTGCTCGCCGTTACTAATATCAGGTAAACATGTAATCAGTACAGTAATTATTAGATTTTCTGATGACTACTGCTTCTCATATTTCTATTTCTTCTTTTCAATTTGTTACATTCTAAATTTCCTCTCATCTACAATTGTATGTTTGTAGCTACTTGAGATGGATAATACCCTGGACAATTCTGCAACAACTAAAGAAATATTTCTAGCAAACATACAGCAAAATTCACGGGCATGCGCACGTTTACACTGCATTTATGCAATTGAACCTGTTTCACACTCTGATCTGCTTCCAGCTGATACTGTAATTCATGCTATAAAAGAAAGGCTGGCAATTTCCAGAGGTATTAACGTTTACCGATCTAGAGATGAAGAAATTGTTGTATCTTTCCCTATCATGACATCATAATATTTAATGCTCTTTTTTGTACTGTACATCTCTGACAAATTTTCCTGTTCATATTACAGATTAAGCAGCAATAGATTTCCAGTCAGACATTGAAGGATAATACTTTTTGAATACATGAAGTATGCAAGTCGTAGCTGAGGCTGACCATGAAGTATCACAAATTAGGCTACTTACAATTTACTCTTCCTTTCGTAATGACCTACCTATTCTTAATTTATAGATCCAATTAGTTGTTATGGTCAATGACTTTCAGTTTTCAGTTAGACTAATGTAATTTGTATAACTACACTTTTGGCCGAACTGAATGAACAAGAACTGCCTTATTACCTATTACAACATTCACCATCACCACACGGGTGCGGCGTATCGCCGCGCCAAATTGTCTAGTATATATATAAAAGTTGGTGCAATCCACCCCCAAATCAAGCCTCCACGTCGCCCACTAAACGCAGGCCGTTCGATCGCATCGTCGGACGGTCCGGATCACTTCAGAAATCGTGCGTGCTACAGTATTATTGTAGCGCGGGGATTTCTACCAATCACAGCACGACACGTCGCCGCGCACGATCTTTGGCGCAACAGTTTTGCAGAAAAAACGCCCGCAAAGGACCTAATCGCAATTACTCTCTCTCTCCCGCGACGCCGCGGGTCGCCATCGGCGCCGGCGCGCATCGCCGCCGCTCCCCGGACGCATCGGAGGCCACGGCGAGGTCCGCCGGCGCGCCCTCCACCTCTTCGCCGCGGATCGCTTCCCGGGGCGCCGCGGCCGCGCGGGAAACACCGCCGCCGTGCCGCGGTTCCTCCGCCGCGTCCGTCGTCGCCGGCGCCGCTCCGGCGACCAAATGACGCCGCGCCGCCCATGTCGCCTCGCCGCGATGCCCGCCAGCGGATCCGCGCACTCCCAGCCCTGCAAACGTGCTCCACCGCGCGAGGGCGAGCTCTGCGGCCGCGGCCGCCGCCGTCGTGTGACGTCACACGGTGACGTCACCACGGGGTGAATTTCAGTTTTTTAAAAACAAATTATTGTTTATTACAGGCTGACATGTGGGTCCCAGCCATCAGATATTTCACAATTACAGAGGAACATGTTGAAATTCAAAAAAAAATCTTCTAATTTACAATTTAAAAATTGCAAACTTATGAAGATTTTTCAAACTTTCCTACGCAAAAGTTGCACTCAAAAAACAATACCCAAAAAAAATTCACTTACCCAAATTACATGGTTTGAATTTCAAAAAAAATATATGGCCATAGAATTCAAGTGAATAAGTATGCGTTTTCAGTCATTACAATTTTTTAAAAAATAATGAAACATATAAACATATTCAAACAGCCCGCAAAAAAAAAGCCAACTATTTACAGCACAAAACGAACATATTCGAACTTTTTAAATAGGTAACAAATTGCGGAAAAATCAAATGCACTTGCCCAAACTAACATGGGTTTGAAATTTAAAAATATGTTCAGCTACAAAATTCAAACGAAATTCGAACGAATAAACATGCATTTCCACTCCTTTCCACGCATGCGCGGCATTTGCAATAATTTTCAAACCTAAACGTTTTTTTTGATACTTACACTACCAAACTTGAATTATACCATGCATTCGCGACATACAAATTTGCATATTTTACAAATTTAAATGCCTTTCAAACCTAGCCATTTCATAGATGTTAAAAGATTCAAATCCAAATAACTTACCAATTCAACCAATTTCAAAAAAACTAGACAACCTTTTAGACATAAACTTTTTTCCAACTTTGTTAGTTTCCAAATACTAAAAAAAATAAACCCAAATTTCCAAATTCAAATTCTGCCCACACACGCGCGGCATTGCCGCGCTCAGTTGCCTAGTATACATAACGAGTGTTGGTCTACTTAAAATAAGGGATATGGTATGTCACTTTATCTCTTAACAAATGAAAACAAGTAAACATCCAGTGAGACCGCTACATAACCAAATGAAATATGCACAATGTTAACAACATGTAGTACTAGTCTTAACCTGCAGGTGTTCATTATCCCCAAGCCTTAAGCAAAGCAATATCGTCAGGCTCTGGACTAATATCTGCCTGGTAGTTTTCTCCCTTGTCCATGTTGTACAGTTTGTCCAGCAATTTCGAGGAGGCGATGTTCTACTTGTTTCATATCAGGGCGTTCTTCTGGAACAACTTTTAAGCATGCCACGGCAACTCCACACACCATTTCCAAGAGTTTAATATCCACATCGCTTGTGATATCATTATCGATTAAGTTCCTTGTACGTTTGTCTAGAAACGCTTGACAAAGTTTGTAACATAGCTCCTCTTGTTACAGTAGGTTGCGGGCCTTCTCGTGATGAGCTCTATGAGAACAATTCCAAAGCTGTAAACATCACTCTTCTGTGTAACTATCCCCTCATCCATATATATTGGATCTATGTAACTCATGTCCCCTACAACACGTTCAGTCTTCTGAGCCTTTCCTCCTGCCAGCAGTCTCGAGGTACCAAAGTCTGAAACTTTGGGGCAGAAATTTTCATCAAGAAGAATATTGGCAGATTTAACATCACCATGACAGATTGTGCTCTCCCCTGCTGAATGCATGTATGTTAGGCCTTCAGCTGAACCAACAGCAATTCCTAGGCGTATATTTATTGGTATGATGTCTATGCGTCTCAATCCAAAGAGAACATCATATAGACTCCCTCTTGATGCATACTCATACACCAACATTGGAACATCCATCTCTAAGCAACAGCCTAGGAGCCTTGCAATGTTCTTGTGCCTCATTTCAGATTGTATTATAACCTCCTCAGTGAATTCTGCTGCTTCATTTCCTTGTCAACCTTAATGGATCTCTTTATAGCCACTGGTTGTTTGTTTTTCGAAAGTCCCCATATAAACCTGACCGTACTGTCCTTCCCCAATCATATGATTGTAGTTATTTGTAATTTGTTTCAATTGTTTCTCTCTATATATCTTTATATTCTTTACACCTTTTAGTATTGGTCCGCCATTTTGCTCATAGAATCTCTTCAGTTTTAGGAGCTGACGGGCCATAACCACGAGGACAATTACAACAACTGATGCAGCAAAACCTGCAAAAGAGTTGAGAAATGAGAGCTTTGGCTAAATTATGTTTGACTTTTATCTTATCAAAATAGCATTTCATTGATTAAATAACAGAAAAATGAACTTGACATGCTATATTTTCATGTAACTACATACATGTAGATTACATGAATCAACTAACAAATTGCACTAACAAAGGTTGCGGCAAAGGTGTCGCGTCGCCCGTTCAAAAGGAGCTTGTGTTTTTCACCCCGCATATCGCATGCCACTTGCGACGGCAAGGGATGTAGTTCCACGGATGGCGTCGTCAAGAAGAAACGCGTCTCCCGAGGGCACCAACGAAGTCGGTGCAAAGCTTTCACCTAGAGTACCATCTCCGCCGCGAGCCCCATATGGATACCCGAACAAGGGAAGCGCAAACAGCTATGCAGGTGACCTCGCTGCCGATGAACGCACACGACGTAGAATCCATGCCACCTCACGTTACAGCAACTGCGCTGTCCGAGGACCATACATGCGCACAATATGCCGGAACGGATATGGGCTCCATAAAGCAGCACCAAGCCCAGACCATGCCAGAGCACTAGAAATGGCGACGAGCGAATCGCAGCCATGCTGCAGCTAAAAAAAACTCCTTGGGCTTACACGTTGGGCCAGCTCATCCAAACAGACGACTCGAAGGAGTTCGACCAAAAGACGGAGTCCTAGTAACGCGAAGGCTAGAAGGTTTTATTTAGGACAACCGACCTCCGAAACAACTCGAGATAACTTGTAACCTAGGGCCGTGTATATAATGCCGGCTCCAGACCTCACAAAGGATCCAAATCGTTAGCTCTCTATCTCCAAGTAGCGAAATCGCAACCCTGTAATCGTGACTATTATCGTCAATATTAATCTAGCAGGAGTATGTCTTTACCTCCACTGTGAGGGTTCAAACCTAGGTAAACTCTTGTTCCTCGAGTTCCCTAGATCTCTCACCAGAATAAACTTTAAGTTGCCATAGCTCCACACATAAGAAGTCATCACGAGATGACATCTGCCGTGACAATCCCACGGCAACCGCGGCGCCATCCGACTAGCTGCCGCCAACCACCGGATAAGGACCCTACCGCACCCGACACGCCAGATCCACCGCAACCGCCGGATCCAGGCCCCTCGCGCCGGAGTAGCCAATGCAGCACATCGCCGGCGCTCACCACCCATAGCCCAAGGGCGCTGCGCCGCTCGTCTGTCTATCTAAAGCAGCTCCACCCTGCACAAGAAAGGAGACCTGCCGCCACCAGACACTTCACGGCTTTGCCCGACGATGCTCACGGGCGGGGGCAAGAGCATGAATTGAAGGGGAGGTGGCAAGAAGGTGGTGGGTGGGCTTACGCCCGTGTCGCCGGAACAGAACGACGTGGGGGCGATTTTTCCTTGTCCCCCTCACCCGTTTTTGTGTTGGGCAACTTATGTGGCACTTCGTTATAGGTGGCTGCGGAGTATCACGACCTGAGTCTTTTGTGCGACCACCTATGTGAATCGTAAAGGTTCATGACTAGCGAGATGACGCCAGATCCCCCCACCAAGCGTGCGCTTAGATAATCTCCACCGGCACCTCCCAAAGCCCCCTGAAATGACCAATGGGGACGGGACAGAAAAAAGCACCGGTCTAGAACCCCCGGAAATATGTCATGTCAGTGCTTACCCACAATAACCTTTGCTGGCAGGGGGAATTTCTCCACGCAGTGTCCATTGATGGCATCGCCTTTCCTTCCAGGTTTACATGGACAGTCGTAGCCACCCAGCCTGTTGTGGTGCAGATCCCGCCACGTGAGCAATTATACAAATCAGGAGCTTGCACTCATCGATGTCTGGAATTACAAAATTCAGGGATTAATTACGTTAAAGATAGAAATTAATACCAATTACAGCTCGAGAAATTATAGTACGACATACTGATTACTTGAAGTATGGTACCTGTGCATCCACCCGTATAAGGGTTGCCGTGGTAATGCTCTAAGCACTTGCAGACATAGGCGCCTCTGGCTGTGTTGGCACAAGTGCTGTTGCCGCTGATGCACGCGTAGCCCGGAGGTGGCTGCTGTCCTTCCGTTGGACAGGAGCCAAGGTTCCTAATGGCGAAATCCAGCACGACGGGCACGCCCCTGGGTACAGTGCCACAAGGCCGTTCAGGTCAAGGGTAGAGAAGTTATACCATGATTTCTGCACCATCATGCCGTAAGAAGCATGGATTGGTTTCCCACAGAAGTTTTGCCGGGTAACAAACGAGACTCCGAACTCTGTCAGGGGGTGCTTTCTTGGGCAGGGCGGCAAGACAACATCCCAACCCCGAGCACGTACCGTCTGTGGCGTACTCCGAGTTCCCCATGAGGTTGGAGAGGCAGGACGGCATGGAGGCCTTGTCTCATTCCCCGTCTCCCCGAGGAGGGTCATCATCCTGGACTCGACGTTGGAGCCGACGCCGATGAGGACATTGCGCGTCACCGACAGTAGGAACGGGCCCTCGTCACCCAGCCTCGTAAATTGTAACTTGGCAGTGAAATCCGTAGCATTTATGCTGCAGTCGGAGCTGATCGCGCTGTATATCCGCGCCTCGTTGTCCCTGACTGATATGTCCATGAGCTCAACCCAGCTGTACTTATCGGCCGACATAGGGCGACTGCTGCTCTCCAGATGCGATGGTCCGCCGACGTTGTATGCAAGGAGGGCGCGGGGGGGGGGGGGGGGGGGGGGGGGGGGGGGGGGGGGGGGGGGGGGGGGGGGGGGGGGGG